>CM022947.1:23673696-24161196 GCA_012931725.1 Litsea cubeba | reverse complement strand
CTATTCGATCCACCATCCAAACCTCCCTCCTAATACATCCAATCCCTTCTATTCCATCCACAATCAACCATAAGAAAGGGAAGTCCAACATTCAAGAAAATCCACAAGTAATATAAACAGGATTCATGCATTTCAAAATATACTATCAAGAGAGGGAGATGACTTATAAACATGTACATTTCAAGTTAAGCGTAAACTATAAGAAAATCATGAATGAAGAAGACAATGAAACCCTCATTTCTCAAAACACATTTTAACATTAAAAGATATCAAATCATCCACTTGCCTTGCATCCAAAGCTAGGCAAATCCAAGCTCTAATCACACTCCAAGCCAATAATCACCAATCTAAACAAAATCCCCAAATCCAAAAACCACAAGAAACCCCAAAATATCAAAATCAAGAAATAGAGAGAGAAAGCTTCCAATAAAGGAAATGGAGAGTCTCAAGGGTTATAGAAAAACAAATCTAAAAGATTGAGGAGAATCACTTACTTGTAGGGTTTTCAAAAAGCAAGGGTTAGTTCAAAGGGAAGCTCAAGAAGGCTTGGTTCCTTCAAAAATGGTTTCCATGAGATGCTCTTGAGATGAGGAAGGAGATGGTGAAGTCCATTCTTTGATTGACAAGAGTTTGGTGTTGGTTGAGGAGGAATAGAGCAAGAAGAAAAGGGAAATGAAACCCTAGCTTGTAAACCCTTCCACAACAACAATGGCAAGAAAAAAGAAATGAGAAGGAGGGCTCACCTTATATAGCAAATGAAGGTGGGTCCCACAACTTAAAGAAGAAGATGGGCTAAAAACATGTCTTTCGGAACCTCGGCTGAATTCGATGAAGAAGGCAAAGTTGATCGGCGAAATTTTTGGTTTCCAAAAAGTATATGTTTCCCGCATTTTGGTGATATTGGAAATAGTGTCTAGATTTTGGGTAAAAAGACCATTTTGCCCTCAATTGAGAAAAGTCGGGTTTAGGGATCTCAAATGGGGACGGGGTCAACATAAAAATTGTAGAGATTAACGAGATAAGTCAAACGGGATTAACACACTAATTTTTCAAGTCACGAGTAAACCCCTAAGCTCTCGTAAAACCGACAAAGGAACCCCCAAAAGGTCCCATTAAACCAAGAATGCTCTCAAAATTCTCCAAAGCTATTCAAAAGCTATTCTAACTCCAAACTTAACCAAAATCCACTAAACACACTTAGAGCTAAATATAGCTTAATTAAAACTAATCGAGGTCTCTCGAGTCGGTGTCTTACATGTGCCATAAACAATAACGGTGGCTAATTGTAGGGAAACCAAACTTGATCGCTTTTGTCATTGCGGGATCTTGGTTAGGCAAAAATGACTTTGATGGGTCTCCAGGCATAGCTTCAAGCCATTTTTTTAAAACCCAAATAAAAGTGTCAAAAGTTTCATTTGATATCAGGCAACATCCAAATAGTATTAACTGATTGTGGTGATTAACTCCAGTGAATGCACAAAAAATCATACCATATCTATTCGTGTTGTACGTGGTATCGAACAAAACAACATCACCAAATTCCTCATATGGTTTCTGAAAGTAATAATTAGCCCAAACCACATGTCTTATGTGGTCTTCATCATCTTTTTCAATAGCAAATAAGTTTCTTGGATCTTTCTCTTTCATTTGATTGAAGTAGCCATAGAACATGCCACCGTCATTATCCTTTATTTCTTCTTTTTTATATCTAATATGATTTTGAAAATCTGTTTCAGTGAAACCAACTTTGTCTCTCCCACCTGCTTGGACCACTAATAGCCCCATTTGTTTATTTGGCCTTATATTAGCAGCTCCATAAGTATCTATAAATTTTATCTTTTTTTCTTTAGCAGTAATAGTACGATGTGATCTGAGCATGTGAGTCTTTTTAGGGGCACTCAATATGTGGGAATGCTCCAACACAATTTTAAATAATATACACTACCCCTCTTTAGTTTTTTTTAATTTGAAAAAAATCCTCGGAATTCCCTTTGTATCTGAGGTCCGTCTTTGATTTACACTTTCATAACCAATCTTTTCTTTCCTACAACCCTCTTTAGAGAACACACATTTTTTCCTCACTACTTCGTTATTGACCCTTGTCTCTAAGCTTCGTCTGATACTAAAACCCGCCACTTTCACGTAACTGTTATAAGCATTATAAGCATCCTCTATATTTTTAAAAGTTCTCCTCCTCTTGGTAATTTCTCCTCTTCAACTTGTGGTACAAAGTCTTAATTGATAAGGATGGACCAACGTCGTTCTATAGATGATTTAAGCACGATAATTGCACCACACCGGAACAATACATGTAAAACCAGATTTTAAATTATAAGAAGAAACTAATTAAATACACGAATTAGAAAAATATGCCAACACCACAACATTAATAATTCCAACCAAATGAATAAGCAATAGAAAATCAATAGGTGTTTTGCTCTAATCAAAATTGTGCTCAGAAATGATATTAAGATTTAAGACAGATAAAACACCTCTTGATTACTTTCCAGGAATCAGAAGTGATCTTAACATTTAAGACAGATAGAAAAACAGAGGGAATATTCAGATATTTTTTAGAAAATATTCAAGACAGTTTTCCAGATTATTCTCTAATATCCCATTCTCCTCTTATATCTCATCAAAGCAGTTCGAATTATGGCAAGCACAAGCTTGGCCTTCTTGTTCAGCATCGGATAAACTCAAATTGGGAAATTTTTTTCAGATTTTTTTCAAGTAGGAAAGAATTAGTATATGGTGCTAATCTGGCATAATTTTTAAAGAAAATCTTTACACAGAGATAAAGAGAGACCAACTTGAAAGGAGGAGCTGGGGATAAACGCCGTCAATTGTGACAGGTTCTGGATCTTAGAGGGGAACGGAAGTTGCGAGACCTTCGGAAGCTGTGAATGGTCTGAAAGCTAGAGCTGCAAATCTAGTTGTATACTGTCAAATGGGTCTTCACAATCCATCTGGTACACCGGCGTTGCTGCACAGGAGAGAGATGAGCGACCACTGAGAGAGAACAAGAAACAAAATACAAGAGAGCTCAAGCTCAATAAGAAACAGAGAGAATGCTTTTCTTCTTCGTGGGCGGAGTGGAGAAGCAGGTCTGCCAGGTGCCAAAATGGTGCGTATAGTGCTGTCGCCGCCGCAGATCAAAACATATGCTATGTTTTTCGTCTTCGTGGGAGTAGAGCAGCAAGTCCGCCAGGTGCCTAGATCGGAGATTGTTGGTCACTGGCCGTGATAGGGATGCGCGACGCCGGGAGAGAGATGCGCTACTGCCAGTCTGCCGCTGTCGATAGAGGTCTTCTTCATCCCCGTTTGGCGCTGGCCGGGAGAGGGATGAGAGAGATGCGCGGCGAGACAGGAGAGAGATGCATGCGAAGAAGACGATCGATGATCGGGAAAGATGTGCGGGAAGGAGAAAGCCGATTCGGGGAGTGAGAGAGATGGAGGAAACGAGAGAGAGGAAGGAGGGGATTTGGGGGGAAATGTGAAATGTGGGCAGGGAACACACTTCTCCAGCCGTTGGATCATTTTAAAGAAAAGAACGGTCAGGATGAGACTTCTCACCAAAATGGTGAGAACTGCTCTCACCTAAACAAATCCCATATATTTATATATTAAAGTTGCTAAATTTGGTATCCAGTAGTTGCTCTAGTAGTTAGAGATATGTGAGAGCATAGTTTAGAATCTTGGTATCTATAACGGTATTGTCTGACCCCAAAACCTGATACCGTATTGGTATCTGTCGTGGTTCGCGATTGTCGTGGTGTCAATATTTTTTAGTCTAAAGAAAATTGAAAAAATATCCAAAGAATCCATAATATTATAAAATACTGGAAGATAATATTTTTTTTCCATTAGAAACAACTATAAATCAAATTATCAGTCCCTCTAAGTAATGACATACTATATCACTTTCTTATTTGAAATTGAATAAATTCTATTTATAATTAAACATATTTAGATGTTATATATCAAAATAGGTTAGAATGTCACAAATTTTATAAAATACATCCATAAAGAATTAACTCATTTCTAAAACCCTCAATATATAGATTTACCATCAAAATGTGTAGATCTAAGAGAATGGAACATATGCACAACAAATAAAAAGGATGCAGTCATCATTTCTAAGCTATTTCTAAACAAATCTAAAAAAAACACAAAAAATACTAACTTCAGTAGAATTGTATGTGATTTTTTTTATTACCAAAGGCATAAAAAATATGTGTTTTTTATCAGGGGCGGAACCAGGATTTCATCTCGGGGGGGGGGGGGGGGGGGGGGGGGTGGAGGGGCAAAACTTGAATAAATTTTTATTTCACCAGTTATTATAACTATCATATTTTTAAGTTTTCTTTCGACATAGTCGTAAGTTCAAGCAAGAAAAATATATTACGATTCAAGACTAAATTTTACATGAAAATTAAAACCAGTATATATTTAGACTTAACAAAATATAAGCAAAGAAAAGTCGTAAAATAATTATTTCTTAGTACATTTCAACTCAATCTTCTATCAAAATGGAACTCGTCATTCTTTCAAATCTCGAAAATCGTCTATGAATGATTCTATTCTAAGCTTTTCAGCAATTTCTTTTTCAATGTACACTATCAAAGAGTCAAAGAGAAAATCATCCTCCATTTTTTTGCGAAGCTTAGTTTTGACAATATTCATGGCTGAAAATGATCGTTCAGTAGTTACAGTAGAAACTGCAAGAGTAAGCACAAGTTCAATCACTCTAAAAATAAGTTGGTAGACTGTTGATCTTCTAGTCTGTAAGGTCCGTGACCTTATTGGGTCAGTTGGGCCCAAAACCCGGCCCGTTGACCCATTTATTATTAATTATTTTATTTAATTGTATTTTAGATATTTATGTGGGTTTAGATCATGAGCGAGTTTCTTTTAGCATTAGAATAGTGTCTGCGGAGTTTCATTTGATTTCGAGTTCGTTTGATCATAACAGTGAGGTAGTTTGCAATTTAGAAAAAATTGAGTGTTTTTCCGAAATATTCCAACGCCGTGATTTTGGATTCGTTGGAAAGGTTTTGTCGCGCTGATCATTTTTGTCTCTTGACTCGTCGAGATCCGACAATCAGAAACCCTTCAAGTGGTCCATTCATCACCGGACCCACTTAAAGGCAAACTAGTCTTTTCCTTTTTCCCTTCTTCTTAAACGAGATTAACCCTAATCTCTTATTCATTCTCTGCAACGAAAGAGAGAACAACAGCCCCCATTTCTTCTTTTTCCTTTCCCAAGCCCGAACTCTACCTTAGAAGATCCTACTTGAAGATTCGATCCGTTAAACTTCTTCCTCTTGATCTTCTTTTTCTTCCGATACCAATTTGGTAAGATTTCCCTCAATCTCATATTTTTTATTATCTTCTTTTTGGTTTAGATTAGGTTCAATCTTGATCTTTTTCCTTTCTTTCTTCTCCTTTGCGTTATAGGTTGTGTCTGTTCAGATTAGATTGTGAATTTTGTGATAGAAAGGCTTCTCCTCAAGTTTCACCCAATTTTTAATCTTCTTATTGGTTGGGGCAAGTAGATATGCATTTCATAATATATATGTCAGTATTGTTTCTTTGATTGATGATGTTTCATGTTAGAATACCTTAATTCCAAGCATGTTCTGATTTGGAGATTTACACATGTTAGGTATTGATTTTGGATTTAGATTTGTTAATTCTAAAATTTGGAAATCATGAATTGTATATTTGATTAAGTGGAGGGAATGGAATGAATGGATGGAATGGATTGTTGGGGAGAGCAGGAGGCTCTATTTTATGCAGGTTGTAGCCTTTGGAAAGGCTTGGGAATGGAGGAAAACGAATTGGGAAGGAAGAGTTTAGAAATGGCCTGAACCCATACGAATTCCGTACTGTCGGTTAGCCGTCGGTTCGGTGTCGGTCAGCCGAGCTCATGTCGGTCAGAAAACCAGAGAGCCATATTTTGGCATGTTGAGCGTCGATTAGCCGACAATTTCACGTCGGTTAGCTGACACCTTAGCGTTGGTCAGCCGACACTGTTCTCGGTTCCAAAACCAAAGAGTGAAATGAACGTCGGTCAGCTTGTCGGTTCGGTGTCGGTCAGCCGACATCCATCATGTCTGTCAGCCGCAGAAACATATAAATGGATCATTTTGGAATACCCATAACTTTTAATCCGCCAGTTAGATTTCTACGTATAATATACCGTTGGAAAGCCCTTGAGACGTAAAATCCAATGGTTTTGGTTTTATCATGATCGGAGGTTGAAAAGTGATGTAAATGCTTGGATTAACGATCCTGTTCATTTTTATTGGAAAATAGACTGTTAACCTAGGATTTGGCCTTAGATGTTGGAAACCATGAACCTACTCTCACTTGACCATTAATGAGGAATTGAAATCGAAGCACGTGGCTTGGTGTGCTTCGATGGGTTGTCTAGGTATTCGTGTATTACATATGATAACCGAATACATCTGAAACTGAATTGTCCGATACTTAACATGATTGTACACCAAGGGATTTCCCTAAGAGTATCATCGATCTAAATTCCACATGTATTTTGTTATAATTGGTGGAATGCATGGATGACACCATTTGCCTAAGATTGGATTGTAATTCCTCATTGATTTATGATTTGTATCCGTTGAGATTATTCCTTGCACACTATATTGACATAAAATACTTAACTAATTATGAAATATAAATTCTTATAGAAGTTAGGACTTAGACCTGACTTAGAGTGTACTTAGGAACCTGTGTCATGTATCGATAAACATGACTAGCTAGTAATGAAAAGGGGATTATCATGTTGTTTGCTTGTCTTGTATTGTCTTGAATGAGATAATCCATATGATCTTCTCTTGTACATGGAACAAACAGACTTGCTTGTTTTGTTTTCCTTGTGTCAAAACCACTTTATTATTGTTTACATATCATGGCCATCTGCAGTTTGGGGTTTTAATGATGAACCAGTTACTCGGTTGTCGGGGTGGGCAGTCGGCGTTGGCGGCGTCCATGGCGTAGAATAGTTGGTGTTAGGGATTTTGTGTTTGCAATTTGATGGATGCATTATCGTTTTAATCATCATTTGAATTTTCACATAAGCATTGATTTAAAATAACTTGAAATCTTGTTTTATACTTGCATTGTTTTTAAATCATGTAAATCTTATGTTTTCATGCATGATTTTATTTTTATCTTGGATGCAATTGATTTTGAAAAGAATTTTTACAAATCAAGCTAGCCAATGTTTTAAAGTTTCAAATGATTTTTGGCTTTTTATGTTTTATGATTTTAAAATACTTAGAATGATTTAAAATCATGTTTTCATGCTTGATTTAGTGGCCCAATTGTCCCCATTTGAAAATACTTTAAAATATGCAAAATATGCATTTTTGGGGGAAATGGTCCAGGGGACCCGGTCGACCCACAGTGTCTTCGGTCGACCGAGCCCATGGACCCGGTCGACCGAGCCCACTGCGGGTCGACCGGGAAAGAGGCAACGGCATTTTTTCAAACGGTCAGTTTTATGACCGTTGAAGCCCAGGTCGACCCGGGAAAGTGCAGGTCGACCGGGGACTCGCAGAAACCCACTTTTTGGGTATAAATACTAGTTCATTCCTTAGCCAAAATAGAGGAACTTTTAGGCCCTCCTTAAGGTGTTTTGAGGCCAAAGAAAGGGGGATAAGCTAAGGGAGGCTAGAGGGTCATTAAGGAAAGCTAAAGCTTGGATCCATTAAGTTAAATCAAACAAGTAGGCTTTACTTTCCTAATCATATATTTTCATGCTTTGTTTTAATTATTGGTAAACCTTTGTTAGCATGCTAAACTATGATTTGTTTGTGTCCTTAACATGTTTATGTTTTGAATGACTCATTGTTTTGGATGCACCACCATGATTCAAACCAAGTAGGACTCTAATTGGTATATCTATGTGAATCTTGTTTTGGAATCATCTTTGAAATCATATGTAACATGATTCCTATACTTGGTTGAATCTTTGGTTGTTGTTTTCATCATAAGAAAATCACTTTCAAATCTATCTTATGTTTTGGATTCAACAACTTTATAAATCACATGTATTTGGTTTTAAAGTTTTACAACTTGTTTAAACATTGATTGGTATATCATTTTCAAGTTGTCTTTTTAAACACATGTGGATTTGACCCTTAATTTCAATCAAATCTATATTTGTGTTTTACACTTTAAAATGCTTTTAGCATACAATCATTAAGCTTCATTGTTAATTTGATTGAAATCCTTATGCATCACATGTTTTGTTCTTTGAATTTCACAACTTGTGTAGAATACTTAGGTATATCTTTTACAAGTTACTTTTAACATGTGATTAGCATTTCCTCAATCATAAATGTTTTGAGCTAAAACTTTCAAAAGCCTTTGGCATACATTTATGAGCTTTTATTTTCAAATTGATTGAGGACATCATGCATACACTTTGTGCATTCATCTTTGCATTCATATAGTGTTTGTGTGAGTTAGATTTTCACTTTCATATCCGCCTATCTAGAGGCAATTTATATGAGCCAAAACTGTAATCTCCATCAAGTGTATTATAGACACTACTTAGAGAGATAACCAACCTTTTGGTTGAAGAGGTTATTGCTTAGCCTTGAAAAGCATAATGTAAAGGTTATTGCTTAGCCTAGAAAAAGCATAGTTGTAAAGGTTATTACTTAGCCTATTGAAAAGCATACATAGTGGAAATCCGGTGGGGTGTGAGGAACACAAGCCGGTAGTGGATGTAGGCATTGAGGTCGAACCACTATAAATCTTGTGTTGTGGTGATTGCATTGTGATGATTGTATTTGTTTAAGCTTCCGCATTTTGTTTGATTAATCATCACATGTGACTAGTTTGCTTTAAAGAAATTAAAATTGGTCATAGTTGGTCACTAGTTGTAGCTCACCCTATTCACCCCCCCTCTAGGGTTTTTTTTTTTTTTTTTTTGCTAAAGGTTAATTTGTATTGAAAAAAAGAGAAAAGGGCAAGAAGCCCCCAAAATTACAAAAGACTGCACAGAGACAGAAACAACCCATAAACCCAACCAACTCAAAGAATTACATTGGAACTTCAAAACTGACAAAAAGAGGTAGAACTGCCAGAAGGGGTCCAGAGCAAAAAGAAGAGATTTAAGAGGAACCGGCTCCCCTCCAGGCGAGCTGCGCTGCACAGATAGGAGACTTCAACCATTAGATCAAAACCAAGCAGCACAGAAAACCTCTTAGCAGGAAAATACAGAGCAGCACTCTGCTCTGCAGAGAATAGGCAGCAGAGACAGGAGGAGCTGCAGCTCGCCAAACAGAAGGGACTGAACTGCACCCCGGAAAGAACTGCTTGAAACTAGCAGCATGCTGAGCTCGCTGAAAAGGATCTAGCAACAGAATAACAGGCAGCAACAGGAGCACGATCAGCTGAGAAGGGTGGTCTACCAGATTGGGCGGACAAGCTCCGAGCATTTATCAGGAAGATTAACCAGCATCCAACTAATCAGAAATGAAAAGGAGCTAGACACAAAACTCTGTCTCAACCATCCTAGCTGATTTTCCTGAATTAGCAGAAAGAGCTCGGGACCCAGGATCTCATGCTTTACCCGGGGCAATCTGAGGAACCAATGGCTGAAGGCAGAAAGGGGCACCTCCAGCGGAAGACTTAAGCATAGAAAGACCCCTGAGCGTGTAAGAAGCTGTCCTCTGAGCAAATAACCAGATCCACATAGCAGGCATAGAAAACCCAAGAGGAGGAAGAGAGAGGCTAGGAGATGTACAATAGTCAAAGGTTGTGGTTTAGACAAAAAATGTATAAACAGCTGAAGAGTCCTACCAGAAAAAGGTCTGTTGATAGAACTGAGGAGAGAAGCTCTTTCAGTAGGATCTTGACCTTCGTCTGAGAGGCTTAGGATCCCCAGGACTTACAGTTGGGAGTGGGCTTGGACCGTGTTGCTATTCCCAGGACCGGGAGCTTGGATCCTACTGGAGCCGGACTTTGGTATCAGTAGTCCGGATTGGATTATTACTGGTATCCCGGGAGGTGGCTTGGACATCCTCGGAGTCTCCCTCTTTTTCTTTGTATTGCATTGCATGGATAGTGGTTATTGTTAGATGATTGCTAGAATTCCTATTATTGTTTCTCATTATTATTATTCTTGCTTTAAACCTAGTTTCGTTATTCTTGTATTATCATGATTATATACTTCTCATTACTCTATTTTGATATATGCATGTTTATTATGCTTTGCTTATCTATTGTTCAACATATCATTGACTCTATTCCTTGGTGTACAGACACATCAAGTGACTACTTCTATTACGAGGAGCAAGCCGGTGAGGAGATCCCAGAAGATCTCCAACCAGCAGAGGAAGTACAAGAATGGCATGCCGATGATGTAGAGTAGCGTCATCGCTCCTTGCACTAGAGAGAGATTCACATGGGATTTCATTAGATTACATTCTTTATTTATTTCTCTCGTTGAACCTTTACTACATTGACTCGTTTCTTTTATTGGCCTTGTTTTTATTCGGTTAGCCAATGTAATAAATTAACTCATTGATTAGTTTTGCTCTTATCTTTATATGAAACTTTAAATTTAATGAGAAGTATTATTCATTGTTTGATATTCCATATGCCTAGATTTGTATGAATTCCGTAATTCATTAATGTCTTGAGGTTTGAAATGAAATATCCTCACAGCGGGCTTACAATCTTTGGGACTGAAGGACAAAAAATTTAATTAGTCCTAAATTTCACACTCCGGATCCGGTTTATTATTTAATCAGGTTTGGGGGACGTGACATGATGGTATCAGAGCAGTGGATGGTTTCTTAGGGTAAAAATTGTAGAAACCATAGGACGCGTGTGAGGATTACGTTAGTCAGTAGGTTGATTTCTTAGTCTTGTTTCTAGTATTGTTTGTTAGCTTGTGGCATATAGAAACTAACCTTGAATATTTTACAGGATTATGGCTGGTAGACATAATACTCGAGGTGAGGGTAGTTCCTCTCAGAATGGCGCTGAGAATCAGTTCCACCAATTCATGGCGGCCTTCATCCAATCCCAGAAAGATATGGCTGAGCAGAGCCAAAAGCAGAATGAGGACCAGGCTGTGTTCCAAGCTCAAATACTTGAGGTAGTACAGAAGGTGAGCCGGCCACAGGCTAAAGAGTATGATCACAACGAGCTGGTTGAGAAGTTCAAGAAGAGATTCCCACCAGAGTTCCATGGCATAGAGGACCCCGCTGTTGCAGATGAGTGGGTGGTCCAGATGGAGAAGATCTACGAAGTGTTTCAGTGCACGGGCATCTAGCAGGTGCGGTTTGCAGCTCACATGTTCCGTGGGGCAGCGGAGAGATGGTGGAAGACCGTCAAACACCCATATGAGGCAATTGAAGAGGGTGTAGCCTGGAAGACATTTATGGAGCAGTTTCAGAAGAAATTTATCCTGGAACATTACAGGGATCAGAAGATGGAAGAATTCGATAGACTGGTGCAAGGTGATCTACCAGTGCAAGATTATGAGATCGCCTTCACCCACCTATCCAGGTTTGCTGAGAGTCTGATTGAGCCCGAATCAGAGAGAGTTCAGAGGTTTATTAAGGGGCTGCGAGCAGACATCAAGATGCAGGTTCAGCGCAGCAGGTTGACCGACTATGATGATGTGGTCAAGGAAGCGTATTGGGCAGAGGAGTCCTTGAAAGACGTGATAGCATTGGAGTAGCAGAGGATATTAGCATTGATACCTCAGCCCAAGTCACATGGTTCTTCTTATTCTTCTCAGTACTATCAGCAGTTAGCACTCAGAGGTTACGGTTTGAGCCTACACTCCGACAGCAGCCACAGCGAGTCACTTGCATTCATTGTGGAGGGAGTCATTATGGTCGGGATTGCAGGAAGCAGCCAGGGGAGTGTTTCCATTGTGGAGACCCAGGGCATAAGGTTTACAATTGCCCAGGAAAGACAGGAGTACCACCAGCATTTCCAGCCCCGGCGCCCAGGCCACCACATCCTGTGCAGCCGTTGAGACAGATGCCTCCTGCACAGGCTAGGCCCCAGCAGCAGCAACAACAACAGATGATTGTCTGACCACCTTAGCCACCGTAGCAACGCCCTCCAGTACCTCAGCAGCGATATCAGCAGAGACCCCCAGCACCCAGATTCCAAGGTCGTGGTCAGAGACCACCGCCGCAATATCATCAGCAGCATCCCCAGCAGGTAGGGAGAGCTTATGCTCTGACACATGAGGAAGTAGAGGCTGCAGGGAAAGTCCTAGAAGGTACACTTTTAGTTTGTGGATTTGATGCTAAAGGTCCATTTGATCCTGGATCCACACACTCGTTGTTGCACCAGCATTTACACTGCATTTGGGGGAGGATAAGGAGATACTACCATATGATTTGATAGTAGCCACCCCTGTAGGTAGACATGTAGTTTGTAATGTTATCTACCTTAGGTGTAGTATTCAGATTGGGGAAATTAAGCTGATCGTCGTTTGATCATCTTACCAATGGCGGAGTTTGATGTGATACTTGGTACAAAAAGTTATAGGGCCCAAAAATCGGGCCCGAAAATCGGGCCCGAAAGGTGGCACGGCTCCCGTGGGAGACGTGGGATCCCACTTGCCATGTTGGGAGCCGTGCCACCTTCGGGCCCGATTTTCAGGTCCTGTAGCACGACTATACTTGGTATGGATTGGTTAGCAGCGAACCGAGCGGTGTTTAATTATTTTAACAAGATCGTGAAGTTGCAGAGTGCAGATCGTAGTGTTGAGTTTATTGGAGCTAAAAAGCCCATCTCCACTCGGTTGAATTCTGCATTGAAGGCAGAGCGGTTGATGAAGAGCAGTTGCGAAGGGTTTATCGCATTTATTGCGGAAGACAAGTAGTCCAAGTTTGTTAATGAGATTCCAGTGGTGCGAGAATTCCCGGATGTGTTTCCGGATGAGATTCCTGGTTTGCCACCTGTTCGTGAATTGGATTTCACGATAGAACTGTAACCAGGGACAACACCTATTTCAAAGGCTCCTTATAGGATGGCACCAGTAGAATTGAAGGAGTTGAAAACTCAAATATGAGATCTATTGGATAAGGGTTTTATCACACCCAGTGTTTCACCGTGGGGAGCTCTGGTGATATTTGTGAAGAAGAAGGACGGGACAATGAGGATGTGTATTGATTACAGACAGTTGAATCATGTGACTGTTAAGAACAAGTACCCATTAACAAGGATTGATGAGTTGTTTGATCAATTACAGGGAGCCCAATGCTTTTTGAAGATAGATCTGCATTCCGGTTACCATCAATTGCGAGTCAGGAACGAGGATATTTCTTAGACCACAATCTGGACGAGATATGAACATTTTGAATTTCTAGTGATGTCTTTCGGGTTGACGAACGCTCCAGCAGTTTTTATGGCATTGATGAATAAGGCATTGCTCCTTTCTTGGATCAATTTGTAGTTGTCTTTATAGATGATGTATTGGTGTACTCAAAAACTAAGGAGGAGCATGAGCATCAGTTAATAACATCTTTGCAGCTTTTGAGGGAGAACCAACTATTTGCTAAGTTGAGCAAATGTGAGTTTTGGTTGGAGCAAGTAGCATTTTTGGGTCACATTATCTCTAAGGAAGGACTGACAGTGGATCCTAAGAAGATTGCAAGCAGTTGTTAATTGGAGTAGCCCGTGGAATGTAGCGAAGATTTTGTAGTTTTCTTGGACTTGCAAGTTACTACAAAAGGTTTGTGAAATGATTCTCTACCATATCATCTCCGTTAACTAAGTTGATGAGGAAGGATATTCCGTTTGTCTGGGCGGAAAGGTGTGAAAAGATTTTCCAAGAGCTAAAGACTCAGTTGACTACAGCACCCATACATGCCTTACCCGTTAGAAGTGGAGGATTTGTGATTTTCACATATGCATCAGGGATTGGTTTGGGATGTGTTCTCATGCAGCACGAGAAGGTGATAGCATATGGGTCGAGGCAGTTGAAGGATCATGAGAAGAAGTATGCCACACATGCTTTGGAGCTAGCAACAGTGGTGTTTGCATTGAAATTGTGGAAGCATTATTTGTATGGTGAGAGATTTAAGGCGCATACAAATCATAAGAGCCTGCAATACCTGTTTACACAGGGTGATCTGAATAACAGGCAGAGGAGATGGATGGAATACATAAATGATTATGATTTTTCGATCAAGTACCATCCTGGAAAGGTGAATGTGGTAGCAGATGCTCTCAGTAGGAAGGCAGCATTCAGTGGATGTATAATGCATGAATGGAGATGGATAAGCAGTTCAGAAACATAGATGTGGAAGTCTGACCAGTTAATTAGAAGGTCCTAGTTGCTACTATGGGAGTTTGGGAGTCAGAGATAGTTAACAGGATCAAGGAATGCTAGAAGGATGATCTAGAATTGCAAAGAATCATTGAACATATGAATGACAAGCCAGAGTTTAGATTGATTGAGAGAGTTTTGTACTGCAATGATAGGTTGTGTGCGCCAGATATTGAAGCCATCAAGTCAGAATTGATGACAGATGCGCACCACACCAGATATTCTATTCACCCAGGGAGCACCAAGATGTATCGGAATTTAAAGAATCACTATTGGTGGGTGAAAATGAAGAAAGATATTGTAGAATTTGTTTCCAGGTGTATGACTTGTCAGCAGATTAAGGCAGAGCACAAGAAGCCTCCTGGTTTGCTTCACCCATTGGAGATTCCACAGTGGAAATAGGAGAATATCACTATGGATTTCGTGTCAGGGTTGCCGAACACCAAGTAAGGCAATGATGCTATTTGGGTGATCGTGGATAGACTGACTAAGTCAGCATATTTCTTGCCATTCAAGACTAGACAGTTTATGGATAAGATGACTAACATGTCAGGGACAATATAGTTAATTTGCATGGAGTGCCGAAGTCCATAATGTCTGATCGACTAAGTTTGTCTCTCGATTTTGGTCTACTTTTCAGTCGTCTATGGGTACTCAGTTAAAGTTCATCACAGCTTACCACCCTCAGACAGATGGATAGTCAGAGCGTACCATTCAGACACTGGAAGATCTCCTTAGAGCATGTGTTTTGGATTTCAAAGAGAGTTGGGATGAGAGTTTGCCTCTATGTGAGTTTGCCTTCAATAACAGCTATCATTTTCAAGTATTGGCATGGCACCATTTGAGGCATTGTATGGAAGGAGATGCAGGACCCTGGCATGTTGGGAGGAAGTATGAGTTCGAAGTTCTCATGGCCCCTCGGAGATTGCTGATTCCAGTGAGAAGGTTAGAATTGTTCAAATGAGAATGAAGGAGACCCGTGATCGTCAAAAAAGCTATGCAGACAAGAGACGGAGACCTTTAGAATTCCAAGTTGGGGATATGGTTTTCCTGAAAGTGTCTCCGATAAGAGGTGTTGTTAGATTCGGGCAAAAAGGGAAGCTTGCTAAAAGGTTTGTAGGACCGTTTGAGATCAATAGCAGGATTGGAGACGTGGCTTATCGTTTGGTGCTACCGCCAGAGCTAGCGGGTGTACATGACATATTTCAAGTCTCAATGCTTAGGTAGTATATTCCGGATCCTACTCACGTGTTGCAGCACGAGCCACTTCAGTTACAAGCAGATGTCACCTACGTAGAGTGGCCAGCGCAGATCATTGATACTAAGGAGATAGTGTTGCGTACTAAGACCATCCAATAGGTCAAGGTACAATGGGAGAACCATAGTCCGGAGGAAGCTACGTGGGAGCTGAAGGATCAGGTTCTGAAGGCGTACCCTTTTCTTTTTCCAAATAAGGTATGTTTAGGCATTTGGGGACCGAATGTTCTTTTTATTTGTGAGAGTTGTAAGGTCCGTGACCTTATTGGGTCAGTTGGGCCCAAAACCCGGCTTGTTGACCCATTTATTATTAATTATTTTATTTAATTGTATTTTAGATATTTAAGTGGGCTTAGATCATGAGTGAGTTTCTTTTAGCATTAGAATAGTGTCTGCGAAGTTTCGTTCGATTCCGAGTTCGTTTGATCATAGCAGGGGGGTAGTTTGCAATTTAGGAAAAATTGAGTGTTTTTCCGAAATATTCCAAACGCCGTGATTTTAGGTTCGTTGGAAAGGTTTCGTCGCGCTGATTATTTTTGTCTCTTGACTCGTCGCGATCCGACAATAAAAAACCCTTCAAGTGGTCCATTCTTCACCGGACCCACTTAAGGGCAAACTAGTCTTTTCCTTTTTCCCTTCTTAAACGAGATTAACCCTAATCTCTTATTCATTCTTTGCAACGAAAGAGAGAACAACAGCCCCCATTTATTCTTCTTCCTTTCTCAAGCCAGAACTCTACCCTAGAAGATCCTACTTAAAGATCCAATCCGTTAAACTTCTTCTTCTTGATATTCTCTTTCTTCCGGTACAAATTTGGTAAGATTTCCTTCAATCTCATATTTTCAATCATCTTCTTTTTAGTTTAGATTAGGTTCAATCTTGATCTTTTTCCTTTCTTTATTCTCCTTTGCGTTCTAGGTTGTGTCTGTTCGGGTTAGATTGTGGATTTCGTGATAGAAAGGCTTCTCCTCAAGTTTCACCCAATTTTCAATCTTCTTATTGGTTGGGGCAAGTAGATATGCATTTCATAATATATATGTCTGTATTGTTTCTTTGATTGATGATGTTTCATGTTAGAATACCTTAATTCCAAGCATGTTCTAATTTGGGGATTTATACATGTTAGGTATTGATTTTGGATTTAGATTTGTTAATTCTAAAATTTGAAAATCATGAATTATATATTTGATTCAGTGGAGGGACTGGAATGAATGGATAGAATGGATTGTTGGGGAGAGCAGGAGGCTCTATTTTATGCAGGTCGTAGCCTTTGGAAAGGCTTGGGAATGGAGGAAAACGAATTGGGAAGGAAGAGTTTAGAAATGGCCTGAATCCGTACGGATTCCGTACTGTCGGTTAGCCGTCGGCTCGGTGTTGGTCAGCCGACATCAGGGTGTCGGTCAGCCGAGCTCATGTCGGTCTGAAAACCAGAGAGCCATATTTTGGCCTATTGAGCGTCAGTCAGCCGACAATTTCACGTCGGTCAGCTGATAAGTTCACAAAATTGTAGCTTTCATCCATCATTTTTTATACATTTGTGGACTTAATTAAGCTAATTGCATGTAATTACACTTAATTGCATGATTTCGTGCATTTGAGCATCATAGTTGGAATCTTAGTCAAATTTGGTCAAAATTCATTACATTGCATGACTTTTGTGAAATTAGGGTTTTCATCTCATTCATCACCCAAAATAGTTTTTTTAGCTTCGCTAAAGCATATCTGCTAATTCTGACATCATGTGTTATTTTTGAAAAGTTGAGTGTTTTTGGTGCATTAAGTAGGCATGTAGAATCCCATGCATAGTCCATCTAGATTCCTCACACTTGATTATTATTGACATTATTTAATTTTATTTATGTAGGAGAAATCAAGAGTGAGACCTACATTAGTGAAACTTGAGAGAGATCAAGGCGGGACACCCTTCATTGTGGGCCCACATATCTTAACATCTTGGTGGAGTTGGAAAGGTTGAAATTTCTCAATGAAGAAAGAAGAAATTCAGATTTGGAAAGATGGTGTTGACTTGCTAAATTTGGAAACCAAAATCAAGAAAGAGAGAGAAAATTAGAAACTTTGCAAGGGGAGATGATTAGTCAAAGTTGCAAGTAAAGAAGCATGTTAAATATGGAAAGAGAATCAAATAAGCAAGCAAAGAAAGTGTCCAAACATGCCTTGGACGTCCAACATGGGTCCCACATACCCCCTTGCATGCCAAACATAGAAGTTCCTTTATATGCAAATTATTCCCGGATTTTTCAGGTGCAGCAAAATTGAAATCGTCATAACTTTCAAACCAAGTATCGTATTGGCACAATCTACGCACCGTTGGAAAGATCTTTTCGAGTAAATATCCGTGGAGTCCAAGATTTCATAAATTGGAGCTATATTGAGGGAGATATGACCTCAGGAAGTTGGCTGTTATAATTCTATACGGGAATTGCAAAAAGGTTTTTAAAATTGGCAACATGAGAGATCTTTGAGGAGTTCAATTTGGCAAGACTTGGAGCCCAAGAGACCACACTTAGTAACAAATCATCTCCAATCAAATTGCAAACTAAGTGAGAAGCTTTGCTTGAAACCTAAGCCAATAATCAAGTCATAGAATGAAAATAATTCCTTGAAAATCAAGAGGCCAAAAAGTATAAAAGAAGCATCAAGGGGGCTAGAACTACAAGCCTATTCTCCTTCATAAAGTGGCCAAGCCATTCTCTCTCTCTTCTTCCCCTTTCTTCTTTCCCCTCTTCTAGTTCTAGTTCTAGTTCTAGTTCTAGTTCTCCATATTTTTTTTTTATTTTGGGTAGCTTTGGGCCTTGTCCAAGCAAGTACTTGAAGGAGAAGTTGTAAAGATGCAATCTTTAATGACAAATCAATAAGTCTTCTTTGCAATGGCTGGCTAGTTTTTATTAGAGTGATGGATGAAGATAAGTGATTGCTTTTTATTTGTCTAGAAGTTCTAACTTGTTTGCATATCTTTATGTTCTTAATGATTAATAGACTTGTTTTCGTGCCCTAGGCAAATCTCCATTCTTAATTTCTAAAAATAAAAATTAATTTTTGACTATTCATGCTTAGGTTTGATAGGCCATGCTTAAGACTTAGATCTTTTTGGTGGTTTATACTTACTTTTGATGGGTAGTGCTTAGATTTTTTTATTTTTTATTTTTATCTTTTATGAGGTGAAGGAAGTTTTGGGTTTTGGATTCTATAATTAAAAAGGGGTTTTAAAGTTAGATTTTCCAAATTAAAAACATTGATTTGTCTTTGATTTGAAGTAAAAATTGGAATAAGTTAGGGTTACTTGATAAATAATTGGTGGATGTTTATTGGATTCCTATGCTCTAATCACTTTCATTAATTGGTAGTTTTCATATTTCTAAATTAGTTGCTTGTTTTTATTTCTAAATACTCAAAACTTTTCTTAATTGTTAGTTAATTAGTTTTCTTAATCTAAAAGTTTCTTTAATTAGCTCTCTGTGGGTTCGACCCGTTCTTGCCACTGTCTCATCTAAACACCCATGCACTTGCTGTATTTTATGATTGATAAAGATCACATCATCTGCCGACACCTTATCGTCGGTCAGCCGACACTGTTCTCGGTTCCAAAATCAAAGAGCGAAATGAACTTCGGTCAGCTCGTCAGTTCGGTGTCGGTCGGCCGACATCCATCATGTTGGTCAGCCACAGGAACATATAAATGGATCATTTTGGAATACCCATAACTTTTAATCCACCCATTGGATTTCTAGTATAATATACCGTTGGAAAGCCCTTGAGACGTAAAATCCAATGATTTTAGTTTCATCACGATCGGAGGTCGGAAACTGATATAAATGCTTGGATTAATGATCCTGTTCATTTTTATTAGAAAATAAACTGTTAACCTAGGATTTGACCTTAGATGTTGGAAACCATGAACCAACTCTCACTTGACCGTTAATGGGGAATTGAAATCGAAGCACGTGGCTTGGTGTGCTTCGATGGGTTGTCTAGGTATTCGTGTATTACATATGATAACCGAATACATATGGAACTGAATTGTCCGATACTTAACATGATTGTACACCAAGGGATTTCCCTTAGAGTATCATCGATCCAAATTCCACATGTACTTTGTTATAATTGGTGGAATGCATGGATGACACCATTTGCCTAAGATTGGATTGTAATTTCTCATTGATTTATGATTTGTATCAGTTGATATTATTCCTTGCACACTATCTTAACATAAAATACTTAACTAATTATGAAACATAAATTCTGATAGAATTTAGGACTTGGACCTGACTTAGAGTGTACTTAGGAACTTGTGTCATGTATTGATAAACATAACTAGCTAGTAATGAAAAGGGGATTATCAAGTGGTTTGCTTGTCTTATATTGTCTTGAATGAGATAATCCCTATGATCTTATCTTGTACATGGAACTAGCCAGACTTGCTTGTCTTGTTGTCCTTGTGTCAAAATCACTTTATTATTGTTTGCATGTCATGGCCATTTGCAGTTTGGGGTTTTAATGACGAACCGGTTACTCGGTTGTCGGAGTGGGCAGTCGGCGTTGGACGGCATCCATGGCGTAGAATAGTTGGGAGCGGGCTTGGACCGTGCTGCTATTCCCAAGACCGGGAGCTTGGATCCTACTGGAGCCGGACTTTGGTATCAGTAGTCCGGATTGGATTGTTACTGGTACCCCGGGAGGTGGCTTGGACATCCTCGGAGTCTCCCTCTTGTTCTTGTATTGCATTGCATGGATAGTGGTTATTGTTAGATGATTGCTAGGATTCCTGTTATTGTTTCTCATTATTATTATTCTTGCTTTATGCCTAGTTTCGTTATTCTTGTATTCTCATGATTATATACTTGTCATTATTCTATTTTGATACATGCATGTTTATTATGCTTTGCTTATCTATTGCTCAACATGTCGTTGACTCCATTCCTTGGTGTGCAGACACATCAGGTGACTACTTTTATTATGAGGAGCAGGCCGGTGAAGAGATCCCAG
Organism: Litsea cubeba; assembly: GCA_012931725.1. Taxonomy (NCBI): domain Eukaryota; kingdom Viridiplantae; phylum Streptophyta; class Magnoliopsida; order Laurales; family Lauraceae; genus Litsea; species Litsea cubeba. Next base: position 24,140,591 of record CM022947.1, on the reverse strand, counting down.
AGGATCTCCAGCCAGCAGAGGAGGGACGAGAGTGGCGTGCTGATGACGTAGAGTAGTGTCATCACTCCCTGCACTAGAGAGAGATTCACATGTGATTTCATTAGATTACATTCTTTATTTATTTCTCTCGTTGAACCTTTACTACATTGACTCGTTTCTTTTATTGGCCTTGTTTTTATTGGGTTGGCTAGTGTAATAAATTAACTCCTTGATTAGTTTTGCTCTTATCTTTATATGAAACTTTAAATTTAATGAGAAGTATTATTCATTGTTTGATATTCCATAAGTCGATATTTGTATGAATTCCGCAATTCATTAATGTCTTGAGGTTTGAAATATAATATCCTCACAGCGGACTTACGATCTTTTGGACTAAAGGATAAAAATTTTAATTAGTCCTGAATTTCACTCTCTAAATCCGGTTTATTCTTTAATCGGGTTCGGGGGACGTGATATAGTCTTTACCAACCATTGACATAGATAAGAAACAATTGACAATTTTTGAAAGTCTGAATGTCGAACTACATTATACTCATAATGGTGAAGTTGCATTCTCAATTGTTTTTTCTCATTTTCTGTGAAGCCTTGAGGATAAAAATTATCTACAAACTTGCAAATATCATCGCCTCTGAAAGATTCATGTGCATTTCGAGGATCCAAAGTTGAGCTAAGAGTAAGCAACTCTACTGCACGCTCACTAAATCGAAGATTTAATTCTTGTATTTGAGAATCAATTGTAGCATAAAAAATCTCTATTCGATAATGATGCTTAATTGTAAACTCATCTTGTTGATGGCAGGCTCGACCTCGTCGTCTCTGTAACATAACGAGCATTCATATCCGGGACATCTATTTTGCGTGCCTGGTAAGTAAAGCATCCCACCCAACATCTCTCAATTCTTGGATAAGTGCTTTAGTAGATGAAACAAGATGCATGTCATTTAAAATGTCTTGAGATTGACATTGCAAATCTTGACAAAGTAATTCAGTGATCTCCATGATTTCTTTTATAAGATGCAAGATGAAGACAAATTCAAATGAAGTCATTGCCTCATAAGCTGAGTCTGCATCTCCTCGTTGAGAAAAAGTGTTCCGTCCTCAATGATGTTAATTAGAACTGCACATGTTGGACTAAACATCTTTATCAAGATAGAAACTGATTTCAAGTGAGAACTCCAACGAGTATCTCCTGCCCGTTGTGAAGAACCAATCTGATTGAGTCCTCTCCCACTCTCGAGCTCATCAATGGAAATCAAATGTGTAATTTCAGCAACTAGAGCAACTTTTAACTCGTCATTACACTTGCATGAAGCGCCAAAAATATTGACAATAGAAGTCAATTTAGTAGAAAATTGATAAATTGGATTAACTTCTTTTGATGCTAAAACTAATGCCAATTGCAAGCGATATGCTAAATAATGGACATAGTAAGCATATGGACAATCATTCAAAATCAAAGCTTGTAATTCAATCCACTCACCCCGCATATTGCTTGCACCATCGTATCCCGACCCTCGAATATCCTGAACATCGAAATTATGATAAGACAATATAGCATATATCTCATTTTTTAAGGTCAGTGATGCAGTGTTGGAGACTTGAACAAGCCAAAAAAAAAAAAAAAAAAAACGCTCTCGCACAAAGCCCATAAATACCCATATAGAATTAAGTTTCTATCATGAATTCATGATTGGAGCAGATGAGGGATAATTCATACAGATTACAGATCTAACCCAATTCAACTAATTATAAAAGATAAGAAAACATCCACAAGAGAGTGAGTGACTATATATCAATATTAGCATATCTCATTAGGCCTAAGGACACACAAACCCGAAAGCGGGTACAGAAAACTAAAATTCACATTCACGAAAATAGAAATGATCAACAAAACCCATGGTGAACTTGCATTTCAGATAGCAAATGGGGGCTAAACCAAACATCTAGGCTAAACACCAAGATGCACAATCCATAAGACAAATTAGAATACCAAATTAGATAGACAAAACCCAATATGCAAAAACAATGTATCAACATACAAATTATACATGAAAAGGTGTGCATCAACCAATTATGCTGGACAATAGCCAGTTTGCATTAAAACCCACATAAACTTACATCCTAGAACCTTAAACAAGAATCAAGAATCCTCACATATGTAAATTGAACAAAAAAATAACGGTTTTCTTACCAAACATGAAAAGAATGAAAATTTTGAAAACCCATCAATGCCCATGTCAAAAACAGGGAAAGCTCATCAACACTCTCGAATAATTTGCATGTCTAATGCTAACTAAATCACACCAAAAGTCATGTTATTAGGATATTTTGACATCTAAGCTTAAAAAAAAAAGCTAACTGAAAAGCCCAAGTTTAAAAATCTCAGAAAAAGCAGAGAATTTTCCACAACCCCAACTTCAAAACTTACATGCAAAACTTTATCTAGAGCTAGCAACGAAAACAGAGAAAAGTGACACCCATCCTCTGCCATCATCTCTTCCTCTCACATAGTCACATCCCTCACTGGCTCACTGCACATTGCCAAGCAACCCATCTCATTCATTTTCATCTCACCTATCTTTAAAAAATAAAATAGAACATTCATCCAAGCAGCCCCAGCAGCATATTCATCAAATCGAAACTAAAAGCCATATTCAAACAATACAATGGAAACCAAGAAAGAAACCCAAAGGAGATGTGAAACAGTGAAATCGACGATAATATCAACGTGGCTAGTAACTTACTTGAGATGCAGGATTATGAAGAGGAGAGGGACTCCACAAAGGCACAAACAATATCTTCTTCTTCACTGCTTCTTGGGATGGTGCTGGAAACTGAAAAGGTGGTTTTGGAAGGATTAGGGCTGGAAAGATTTGGGGAAATGGGAATAGGGTAAGTCAAAAGTGAAAGGGACGTTGTGTGTGTGTGTGTGTGTGTGTGTGTGTGTGGGGGGGGGGGGGGGGGGGGGTGCATTTTAATAACTTTTAAGGATTTTCCAAATGGCCCCATATGTGGTTCCGCCATTGTTTTTGATGGCTTGAGAGGTGTTAAGTTTTAAGAAGAAAGAGGAGTTGTTGGTGTTTCGAGGAAATAGGTTGAAATAGGGAAGAAGATGAGGCAAAGGGGAAAAAAGTTTTTATGGCTGTCAACCAAGAAATTGAATTTTTGGCCAATACATCAGCCCAGACCAGTAATTTGAAATTATCGGCCGATAAATTGAGGATATTTTAGCTATACATTACCAAAACTAATAATTATCAAATTATTGGTTCGGTATGGGCCAGTTTTTTCAACCATGGATGGGAGGCATGTGTAGGTGTGTGAGTTTGGAATAAAAAATAAATAAATAAAATTGACGAAGGTTAGGTGAATATCACATATGTCGATCACATTATACCCATTTTAGTGAAAAATGAATAAGAAGAAATGAAAGATAAATATCCAGCGACATCACTATTAGATCTTTTTTTTTTATAATGGAGGGTGTCCCAGCCCTTTGGGCCAGATCAATCCCTACGGGCCCACGAAGAACCGAGTAAATCCCTTGTGGTCCCAGAGTGGCAGTGCAATTTCGAACCTTCAACTTTTGAAAACAAACCGTGATATTAGGCCAACTGAGCGGCAACCCTATTAGATCAAATTCTCGTATTACCGAACCCCTTCCGTATTTAATAATTGTTGTAGGAACCATTTTGCTCCTATTCCCACAGTTCAATTCCATATACACAAAGTATAGGAAATGAACCATCAGCAACTTCAGATCCATAGTGAGATTGTTAGATTTACAATTAAAATTTATATATAATATTAGCCTAAATCTAGTGTTGGTGGCTGCATTTGATCTAATCATGACAAAAATTAGAAAGTTAACACGTGGTTCATGGTTTAAAGTGCATATATAACATATCAATAAGCCTGGTTCATCAACAATAACACAAGATACTTCACATTTGCAAATCACTTTATTTTTCAATTCTTTTGGCTTTGCAAGTACAGTTAGTTTTTTATATTTAAGATTTCAAGCAAATTATATGAACTTTCAAGTCAAATTCTTGATCAATTAACAAACTAAATACTAGATTTATAAGTCTTTTGTTGCGATCTATCAACAAATTTTATCATTAACAAAATTAATATTTGATCATTTGATGCTGTGATCAAATAGAGAACTGATACATAATGTGAAATGGTTTGGCCACCTATTGTGGTTTGACCTCATGTTTTGGTAAGAAGTGCACTGGTGAAAGCTTTAATCGATCCAGGCCGTCCATGTGATGGATACCTTACGTGTCATAGAGGCAAAGGCTAATTGAATACAATTCAGATTCCCACGCAATCGACAGAAAGGAAAGATTAAACAACTAGTAAATCTGCGGGCTTACGTGTCATCTAGATGGAATTCTAAATTGCTGCCCACGGGCCATGTCATATAAAACCAAATGAAATGATTCCATCTTGCAAACACGTTTGACTTTGGGTGTTCATGGCCGGGTTGGACATATTTAGGCTTGGCCCGACTTAATATACATAAGCCCATATCCAGCCCGAACTGAACTTCAAATGTAATTGCCAGCCTGAGGTTGGCCCGCCTGAAAAATGTGAGGCCAAAGCACGTCCATTTAACCAATCACAAGGGGCCCAACTGGGCGGCCAATTACTATCCACTTTAGTTTTATTTCTATTTTATTTATTTATTTTTTTTTAAATCTCTTGCTCCACCTCATCTCTTCTATTCCTTTTCTTCCTAGTTTTTTTCATTTTCTTTTATTCAACTTACTTAATGGATGGCAATGCAAGAGGTAATCCACGTAACCTTTTTAATGTACAAATATTTATTTTATCATGCATGAATATACCGTGCTTAGCACGGTTGGTTGTGCTAGTGTTTTATTAAAGTTTAAAATAAAAGGCAGTGGTCAAAATTAAATTGAAAACCTTTCACCATGGTACATAGTAATAGTTTGATGTAGATACTAATAAATGTAAATGGTCCCCGATTCTCCAATTACCTGGAGGTTCCGACTCATCAAAAATTGGGTTTGGGCCCTTATTTAGGCCCCGATAAGTATATAGGTCCAGGTCTGGGCCCTTTTTTGGAGCCGTGATTTAAATGGGTCCGGATCCACCTTGGTTCTGGCGCTGGACGCAAGACCTGACATATTACTTTATTTTTCGAAAATCTTTCCTAAAATTAGATTTTTCTCCATATTATTCTCTATCTAGACCTGGACACGAACCCGTCCCCGTCCCTTATACGTTACGGTCCGGTTCCAGTTTCAGTTCCAACTTCTCATTAATAGTTTTCCGAAACCAAGAAATCGGCTCCAATATTATTATAGCTCAGTTCCACCTCTTCATTTCCAGTTCTTGTTCGAGGTCTACCATGGACTACCATGGACAGAGACCGTAATCGACCCATAATTAGATCCCTAACCGTGAGTCTCGAAATGGAAAGATTGCTGTAAAAGCTAGAATTAAAAACCTTTCAGTGATTATATATAATGATTGGCGTAGCTGCTGCGAATCGAACAGATGATAGAACCTATGATGGTAATACTAATGGGTCCCATGAACATATCCCTCACGCCCTCTAAGAAGCAATCTTGACAGGGTCCAAACTCAAGACTGAGAACAGTAGTTCCCTACCAAATTAAATTATCCATCACCTCTTACTTGTAGCAGTGCATATCACGACACGCATCACGACGAAGTTAAAACGTGCATGGATGCATGAATATAAATATATTATAATGCCATTTGATATGGAAATAATGAAGTGATCTATGCAGCTAGCATCATACCGATGCGGGACCAACAAATATTATCATCCCCTTCCTGGCACTTTCTATTCTCTTGAAAATTGGCACTAGCCCCAAATTGACATTCGAGCCATCAAATCTTACGTCTAAAATTCCTTCTCACTTTTTTACCCTTGATCTTGGAGTAGTAATATCTATATCGTTAGATAAGGCCGATAATTAGGCCTTTTTTTGTCCATTCCTTGTCTAAATAAAGAGCTTTCCATCCCCTATTTCTGATGATTGGTCCACGCCCAAGTGGACCATACAGAGAACAAGCCCATTATAAAAATGTACTACATGGTCAGCACATCACTGGTGCCATTTGTTATACGAAATTCATCACTCTCACAAAGTCTAAGAAAATGAGAACAGTTGGGGGCTTTCTTCATTTGGGCGGGCAGTTGAACAAAAAAGTAGGTGAATTCTAGTTGGCTTAGCATAACCTTTAGACTTACTTACGATGACTCCAAACTCTCCCTCTCTCATGCACACGTATCTGTTCAACAACCTCCTCCTCATCGCCACCACCTTTGCCTTTGCCTAAAGATAAAAGGGTCTTCTCCTTTCCAAATCATGCACTTCTCCAATCGTTAACCATCGCAAACCAATATGGAAGGAGAAGGTGCACCGTTAACTCCCAACATCCCTTGCTTCTTCTCACCAGTTCCCCTTGAAGAACCATCCCCACAACACCATCTTTCCTGCCACAGCCAACCCCAACAATCTCACCTAGATTGCTCCTCGGCGGCTGACATCATCGACTGGGTGGCTTTGCTCTCCGGGCAGGTTGGGTTTTTAGATCAAAAGCCAAATCCAGAAAGTGATCTAGAAACAATATTGGTGAGGGGAAGTGAACAAGGGATGGGTGCAACAGGTAAAGAGAAAGGGAGGATGAGCGGGACCAAGAAGGCGAGTAGGCCGAGATTCGCCTTTCAGACTAGGAGCGCGGACGACATCCTTGATGATGGCTATCGATGGAGGAAATACGGGCAAAAGGCTGTGAAGAATAGCATCTATCCAAGGTTTGTTAGAACCATATGATTTCTTCTATATCACACCTCTCTCTCCTTCTCTCTCTTTTTACGTTGCATGGACTATTCTAGGTAAAAAGAAAAACCAATAAAAAAGAGGCCTGTGAGTTGAGATAATAGTCTGCAAGTTGGTTTCTAGTAGGTGATTGATTATAATCAGTATTCAAGGTTGCAATTCGGAATTCATGATTTTCATTGTTTGCTAATTTGTTAGGGAGGAGGTTTCATTCAGTTTGATTTTTTTAATTCACCGAATTCAAAATCCATTTCCAGTTTTAAGTATATAATTAGCGCGTTACATATATATATATATATATAGACACACACACTAGCCCAATGACCCGTGCTTAGCACGGTATCTCCGTACACCATAAAATAAATAATCACATATTAAAAACTTATATTTTTTTCTATATATATAGAGGACAAGTTGGATAAAATAGAAATAGCGAAATTGGAACAAAAATAGTCTAATTACATAGAAACAATTGAAACATGAGTGGTTTGATGGAAAAATGAGTGGGTAATTGCATGAGTAGTTACATAATCGTCGGTCAAAATCATAACCGTCGATCAAAATTGAAGCCAAAACCTCTTAGCTTAATATATTATAATATGTATATCTCAGAAATTCTAAAAAATGCATCACTTTAAAAATCTTTTTTTTTTTTTTTTTGTCAGGAAGCCAATGTTGAGTCAATATATATAGTCTTTTCACACACACACTACCCCATCATGAATAGTCACAAATCCAAGTTTGATACTCATTCAATTTTTCCTCACCGTTGGATTGAAATCATGATAAAATGGTATTTCTAAACCATTAGATTTTAGGGTCATTGATCAAAATGTTAATTAGGATGGCCTTATGAACTCGAGATTTTATATCTAGGTGGGCCTCATATGAATCTTTTCATCCAATGGATTTTCATGATCATCATGCATACTAATAGGCCCAACTAGGAGGGGTGTTTTCTCCTAAAAAAATACCAGGGAGCTATGTAGCGCTCCCCTATATATATAACCTGGTCAAAGCTTATATCTTGAAGTTATTGTATATAAAATTTTATTTGTATTGCTTCGTTTACAACTACTCTTGAAACATAATTTCTTTAATTTGTACACTCTTATAAACATTTAATGCATATTTTCCTTATAGAAAAAGAAAAGAAAAGAAAGTTCAATGCATATTAAAGTGAACAGCAAGGGTTGTTGCTCAGTTGGTTGGCAAGTACTCCGCATGTATATAAGTTGCTCATGAATGGATTATTGGATTTGCCACTCTTTCCAGATGTTTGGACTTCTCTTCCCACTTATATAGGCTCTCCTCCTCCTGGTGTGGGCTTTCTCTTACCATTTGTGTAGAGTCTCTTGGATCCTAGACCCTAGGCTGGGGTACAAAAAAAAAATGCATATTAAAGTAAAATGGTCAAGTCCCAAATAAAATTACAATAGTTCAATTCAATTTGTAAGTTCGATTGAATGGTTTTAAACTATTGAGAAAATGGAACTACAAATTATTCTAAAAACTAGTCCATACTTTAAACCTAGCTAGAGTGAACCAAGTTAATTATGGTTTAAAGTCCTATTCTCAATAGTAGATTAACGAAAGAGGAGAAGTGGCCCATCTAGGTTCCTAGAAAGTTGTAATGGGATTTTAATTACCCTTTCATCCTAGGACAGCGGTAAAAAACGTGAAAAAAACCACTTTAAGTAGTGCTCGCCTGTATGCATTACAATAAAAAAAAAAAAAGGCGTGCTAATGGAAAGATCTAGATATAGATAATGGAAATCTGAGATATCAAGCCGATCGAGCAAATAATCCCACTCCTTAATTTTAGGTCTTTAAAGTTTAATAATTACTTGCTATATATGCAATTTTGTTGTGAGAAAATTTAATGTTGAATAATATTTGAAACACATGAAATTTGGATTAGTGCCCCCATATAAGAGGGAGTGCTGTACATGTATATATATATATATATAAAAGGATTGAATTGATTAAAGGTGGGCCCCAATAATATAAACGCGAAAAGAGGAGATGGAAAGGTGAGTTATTTTGAATTCCACTTGCATGGTTACCCTGAACCCGTAAAAATAAAGTCTAAGTTCGAGTATTCTATGAGCCATACAAATCTTGGCTTAGTCAAGTGTGGTATATATTAAAAAAAAATCATAAATACATCGAATACATATTTTTTATGTAAAATACATGTATAAACATGCAGTATGTGACCCTGTGGGACTCACACATGTGAGGAGATACAAACTCACATATGTTAGAAGACACAAACTCACACACACGAGGTAAAAACAACTCACAGGTCCAAAGCTTGGACCTCCCAATGAGAACTACCACTCCTTACCACTATGACTAGGGTAAGGAGCCGTTCTCATATATTACTTTATTGAAGGTTTGGATCTTTTAATCTGCTACTAAGCCCTTGTTTGGCATCTCCATTTTCACCCTCTACTTGTCTAAGTGTCTAAAGCGAGTAGGTTTGAGAAATAAGAGCGTTTGGCAAACATTTCCAGCAGACTCTATCCGCTTTAGAGAAGTAGAGGTAAACCCTCGAAAGAACGAAAGCCTCGAATTCTGGGCAGTCGAAAAGTAGAGGCAAAAAATAAAAAATAAAAAAAGAGGCGGGCGAACAGTGATTGGGTTTCCTTTTTGGAGCAATCCAGTTTTCTCCTGTTTTTAATTCTTGGACTATAAATCACGATCTGAACCATTAGGGATGTTCATAAGATCAAACATGACTAGGGGTCCAGATCTTAGCCGTTAGATCATCGTAGATTTTGAGATATTTACAAAAATAAAGGACTTATACACTTAGATCTAAGTCTTTCTTTTTTTGTGGGCCCCAAATCCAAGATCTGAATAGTTAAATCTCTTTAGAAGGTTGAATACAATTATGAGATCAAATTTCAAGGCTTGACTCCATGTAGATCTCAAGAAGTTCATGAAAAAATATCAACCTTTGATGTATGCCGTGCTCGATTCTGGATTGGTCCACAGACAGTTCGATTTTTCTCTTTCTTTTTTTTTGTGTTTTTAGGATAGTAAATGACAATCCAAACCGTTGAAACTATTTAGAAGGTCAAACATCGCAATGGATCCAAATTTCAGCCGTTGGTTGATCACCAATCTTGAGACATTTGTAAAAAAAATATGCGAACCATTTGATATTATTTTCTGGATTCTATGGGCCCCAAGCACAAGCTTCAAGCTATTAAATCTCTTTAGAAGGCTGAACACAACTATGAGGTTAGATTTCAAAGCTTAATACCATGTGGATCTCGAGAAATTCATAAAAAAAAAAAACTTGTAACCATTGATCTAAAAAGTCTAGTTAAAATAGGTCAGTGCATTATTAAATACTTTTTTTTATTCTCAACTCTTTGTTATGGCTCTATTTTGGATGGGTCTATTAGAAAAGTAGTAGAGATACAAAGCGGGGCCTAAATGGGCTGTACATGATTTGACGTGCCTAACTCACTAAAATACCCACATATGAACTAGTTTCAAGTGGGTCCATCCATTTTCAGTGAAGTGGCTTACTTAGACGTTGTTTTTGACCGAAATAATAGCAAGACCATGCAAGATATCAAACACCCCCACTCACCCAAGCAGCTACTTTCGAAGTAACAGAAAGAAAAGCAACGACTGGAGTGGGAGAGTCAGAGTCGAAAAGAGGATTCCTCACTTCTTTCTCTCATTCAAAACCGTGCATGAGACTTTCATCTCGCACGGCTCCTAAGTGCTAAAAGAAAGAAGAACTCACCTTCTTTCTTTTTTGATTACCTTCCTCGCGTATGTATAAGACCGAATCCATTCGATTTCTAAAAAGGATTACTAATCCTTAACTTTTCGAGGAATCCTTCATCAGTGGTTGTGAATGACTGACTTTTTCAATCTTTTCTACCCGGTCTGATTGAGTTTGCTTGTGACAGTTTTGGGTTAAGTGTATCTTAGATAAAGGTAACCAATTACCAATCTTCCTTGTGTATCATTAGTTGCATGATTAGGAGTCTGTGCAAGAGGTACAGGGTTCAAGGATTGGTACCACCCTCGATCTTCACTACCTGTTCATTTATTAGAATTTCAGGAATTTTTATATGGAAAAATTTTGAATTCCTAGACAATGTGGAATTCGTAAATCTTCCTAAGGCCCTGTTTCTTTAGTTGAATTTCTGTCAGCAATTCACCATGTCCAGGAATTCCTGGACATGATGTGACAGGCTGTCCCTTGGAATTTCTGAACTCCATGTTTCTTTTCTAGCATTTATGGATTCCAACCACCTTTTGACCTTTAAGAATCCAGAAATTCCACTCCCTATGTATTTTTGTGGAATTCCTGGATGCTCAAGCTTAAAGGGGCATTCAGAAATTCCACTTTGTATGAGAATTTAGGAATTCCCCAGACAGGAATTCCTGAAATTCCACCAAAGAAACGGGCCCTAGACATGAGCATTTTGGAATTCCACCAAAATGCAAAAAAGATGAAATTCCAGGAATTCCTAAAGGCCAATGAGACTTATCACGTGCTGGAATTTATAAATTCTTGTAAAGAAACAGGGGATTTGAAAATGCAAGGGGACATGATGTCATGTCTCAAAAACCCCAACCACTAGAATTCCAGTCTGGAATTTTAGTAAAGAAACATGCTTTAAAGGTAACCAATTGTGGGTTTGCCAACATTGTCAAAAATATGGCTGAAGTTTTGAAAACACCCCCATAATGAGGTACAGGGTTCAAGGATTGGTACCATCCACGATCTTCACTACCTGTTCATTTATTAGAATTTCAGGAATTTTTATATGGGAAAATTTTGAATTCCTAGACAAGGTGGAATTCCTAAATCCTCCTAAAGGCATGAGCATTTTGGAATTCCACCAAAATGCAAAGAAGGTGGAATTCCAGGAATTCCTAAAGGCCAATGAGACTTATCACGTGCTGGAATTCATAAATTCTTGTAAAGAAACAGGGGATTTGAAAATGCAAGGGGACATGATGTCATGTCTCAAAAACCCCAACCACTAGAATTCCAGTCCGAAATTCTAGTAAAGAAATATGCCCTAAAGGTAACCAATTGTGGGTTTGCCAACATTGTCAAAAATATGGCTGAAGTTTTGAAAACACCCTCATAATGAGACAAATTTCTATCTAGAATGATAATTTATGTCACTGCAATTGGTAAAAGTGAGAAAATCCGGAGCAAATCAAAATAAAAAGTAGAAATTGAAAGGAATACACAGAAATATTTTATAACAGTGTTTCTATTCATATTTTTATTGTATTAATTTAAAACCAAATCATTTTCTATGGCACTTTCATGTTAGTATCTCGAGAAAAAAATTTTAAAATTTTGAAATATCTCAACATTTTATGCAGTAACAATTTTTCTTACTACCCCTCTATTAGAGATATATACAAGTCAGGGTACCATCTTCCCCTAATCTAAGATGTCTAACCTTCTTTTTTTTTTTGGTTCTTTAAGAGGGTTACTTTTGAGTTTTGGATCATGCTCATTCACATTGCTCTAGATTGTCAATTGTCATGCATGTGTACCATCACATTGGTCTAGATCGGTATGTGCGTGTGCCATGACCAAATGACATTAGTAACTAAATGTTGCATCTGGGGGATAATGTGACCTTTCTCTTTCTCTTATGTTTTTCTATTTTAAAGGTTATGCTCACATCTATCTGCTTGTTTCCTTCTGATTGCATCAAAATTCAATGGGTGAAGAAGCTACTATCGATGCACACATCACACATGCAATGTGAAGAAGCAAGTACAACGTTTGTCCAAGGACACTAGCATTGTTGTCACAACCTATGAAGGTATTCACAATCATCCATGTGAGAAGTTAATGGAGACTTTAAGCCCTCTACTGAAGCAGATGCAATTCCTAGCAAGATTTTAGCTAAAGCTAAATAAACAAGAAATGTCCATAACTTTGCTCATCTTTGAACCACTTCTTTCTCCGTCAAACTTTATATCAACATGTAATATGTATATTTCTCAAATGGTTACTCCACTAATGCGGATGGAGAGAATGAGGAATATTGATCAAGATATAGGTGATGCGGAAGAGTTTATGAAATCATATTTAGGGTTAGTTTCATGGGATCTACTTTTACACTAATCCATATTTATGGCTCATTCTTTGTATTCAAGTGAATTTACAATGAGAATATTTGATTCACGCTTGCAACAACTATATATAGTTACGATTATCATTTCTTTATAGCTCATCATTCCTATTGACACCCTAATGAATATCTTTTAGGGCTTCTAAAGTAATATAATTATCATTGAAATATGTAAAGGGGGCAGTTTTATTTTCTTGATATTGTACTATATATCAAATGTAGGTTAAAAGAGTTTTGTTTTCATAATTAATAGTCAAAATTGAATAAATGGTTCTAAGAATGATCTTAACAAATCTCTAATAAAGTGGCCTTTGTTTTCTTAAAAACCTAAGCTCAACTTGTTTCAATTTTTGAGATTTAGGAAGAAAATAAGGCATAAATTAGTAAAGAGCTTTTTACATATACCACGCTAAGGTTTATAGGATTTGTAAATAGGCCCCTATGATTTTAGTATTTGTAAATAGGTCCCTATTTTTCATTTTAATACCCTTTGTGTCCTCAAAATCAGTAGCCTTCCAACTACCAAAAGTTTTTTTTGAGTAAAATGACACTTTTGCCCATCTCATTGTCCCCATATGCATGAATTCCCAATTATGGACTTTTTTCCGCTAAAGCTTGTAATATTAATAATTACATTTAATGGGAAAGAATAACCGTACACAATATCAGTGCACAGCCTATTTCATTAAAATCTAAACCGGTCATAATGACAATCAATGCATGTGCTTATAATTGGTTATAATTGATACAATCCACACACGACCCACCGTTAGATTAATGGAAGTTTCAAAATACATTATTAGGCTTCATGTGCACTAAAGAGTCATTGAGAGAGGCCATTGGGACTTGGGATAAAATAATGGTATTTTTTAAAATGATAATATACTAAATTTTGTTTAATGGATGTAAGGGCAAAACTTTCATTTTTATAAAAGCTCAACACAAATCTCCTGATGGTTACCCATTCTCATTGGAAATACTGATTTTGAGACATGAAAGGTATTGAAATGTAAAGGTATGGGCATATTAATTACAAATATTAAAATCACAGGGGCCTATTTACAAATCATTGAAACCTTAGGAGGGTATATACAAAAACTCATTAGTAAAATAGTAGAAAGGTGCTAATTGCTATAAATCACATGATTGCTCAATCTAGTTATCTTTTCTTAAGATTAGAAAGTAATAAGATTTTCGAAAAATGAGTTGATATAAGAAGGACAAAAAAATAATATGTCTCGGGCCGTTTTGTTTAATCGGTGTGAAATTCTTAATTTTCATTGTAAAACTTTAGAAAGTATTCTAAGATTTTCAGTCCAGATTTTTTTCTAGGTTTTCCATATTTTCACACCTTTATCACTTTTGGTTTCCTTTTGGTGCTTTATTCTCTTTTATGTCTCTAGCTTCAGCATTCCAAATTTAAGTTTTAAGTTCCATCACAATTTTTAGGGCTTGTTTGTGTATATGCTATGGAAAATTGATTCCGCGGAAAGTTTTCTCTTTCACGAGAAAAGATTTTTGGCCTCCTTAAGAATTTACTTTCCCGAAGAATCGCGGACAAGTTAGCTCATTTTGTTCTTTTCCACAAGGAAAAGCAACCGCATCAAATATAGAATTTACTGTAGAATTGGTATTTAATTTCCGTAATCCTCACTCTTCTCACGAAAAACCGGTTATAGAGAAGAAATACTGTTTTGATTTCTAAATCTTTTGTTTTTACAAATTATGATTACATTAATCTTTTTCTACTTTCCCTCAGCTTCTTTCTGGTTTATTTATACTTATCCCTTTTAGATGGTTTATATTGTATCACCTCACAGTTTTTTAATTTATTTTTTTTTCTTTTTTGGGGTCAAAATTCTTTTAGCATGTTTTCAATAACTTTTTTTTTAGTTCAACTATTGAAAAAATGCTAAATAGTCTTTAATGTTTCTATTTTTATTTTTTTAATTCTATTTCCATTTCTATTTCTTCTTACTTCAATGCATTTAATTATATCATCTACATCTTAAAAAATTATTATTTACATATTTGTTATAAATTCAAATTTTCTTGAGAAGTTTCTTTTCTTACTAAAATCTATAGTGACTTTTAAAAAAAATCCTACTATAAAATTCTAGATTTTCTTAAAAGAAATTAACTTGAAAAGGTAGCTTTTTGTTTATGTTTTACTTTGTCTACAGTTGCAGTGACCTTTGTATTAAACATGCCAATTTATTTTTCTTTTTTTATAGAAATACTCTCTAGAATTTTATCTGAGGTGGAGTGCCACCAAACCACCATATCATCTACATACTGGGCATGCCTAGCTAATTTATGAGCAACTCCATTTCCCTCTATTCCCACATGATAGACTTCAAACTTGATGAAATGATTGAGCAACACTTTGATTTCCTCAAAAGCTCCATTTCCCTCTCTTCCAGTGGCGGACCCATGTAGTCATGACCTGGGGCCACCGCCCCAGGTAGATCTTGAGATTGCTTAGAGATTTAAATGGGTCGGACCATGCCCCACATATTTAATAAATACTCGCCCCACGTCTAAATTTGACGATCGCCCCATGTCACAGAATTGAAAACACCAATATTTTGTTTTGACATCTTATTCCACCGAGGTCTCCCTCCCTCCCCTGATGTAGTATAATCCCAATCACTCTATACCTAAATTTGAATCCTTAATCTCCAAATTCTAATTTCAAACCCTAAATTTTCAAATTCTAATCAAACTCTAAGCCCTAAATCACCAAATCTGAACATATATACAAATTGAAAGATGATCAAATCACCCTTGGGCACGCTTTCATCTTTAGTTTAAACCTAAATCAGGTCTTAGAGTTTATATGTTTGGATAGCTTGAGTTACATTTAAGTGATAATTTTTCTTCTTTGCCATTAGCTCATGACCAACTATAGTAAATTATTTTTTAAAAGCTGAAGTAAGTACAAGACAACCAAATTCTTAGATCCAAATGGAACCTCTTTGGGTACCCAAATTGGGTAATTGGGTGCTCACCCAAATCTCTGGTCATACAAATACTAGGATTAAAGAATATGTTATTTTAGGAAGTCTTGACGATGATCACCTGAACTTGGAAGAGGCAGTGGGACGACCTTTCAATTGGGCAGGAGATTTGAGCATGACATGGTGAGAATTTTATATCTATTTAAACACAATACATTTTATCCTTTTCTATTATTAATGTAAAAAAAGTCTAGAAAAGTCGAGTAAAGTTTAGCCCCACCCAAATTAATTTCTTAGGTCCGCCACTGCTCTCCTCCCACATTTCAAACTTGATGAAATGATTGAGCAACACTTTGATTTCCTCAAACAGAGGATCTTGTCTTTACATGTTTTTACTGGACGATTTTAACGCATCCACCACCCACATTGAGTCCCCTTCTAGAATAATGTTGCTCACCCCAATGTGAAAAACCATATGAAGTACTCTTAATGTAGTAACAGCATCAATGTCATTAGCGCTATCCACCCCACTTTCTATTTTACTCATAGCCATAATCACATTACCCACCGCATCTATGAGAAGAACATCAACTACCACTTTTTGTATCTTAGCAAACAGAGCATCATCCACATTAAGTTTAAGAACATCTAATGGTGCAGGCTTCCAACAAAGTACTTTCTGTTTTCTAGGGTGGGGTTACTTTTTTTAATGTGAATGCATTTAAAGGCTTGTACCAATGCCTTTATTTCCTCAACAACCAGCCATGAGTCCCGTCTCTCACCTTTATGAATGAATAAGAGTGCTGCTATTGGCACACAAGTTTTTTCTTTTCCAACACAAAGAATTTATCTTTTTTTTTATTACGTTTTTACCCCTTTATGAAATGACCAAAATATCTATTACCCCTCTTTTTACATACAACCATCTTCTTCCCTCCTATCCATCTCTTCTTCCCTCCCACCCATTTCACTCTCCACTTTCCAAAAAAACTCAAAACATATTGGGCAATTCATCTTTCTCCATTTTCTGCTCTTGGGCACCTCATCTTCCTCCATCTCCTTCATCTTTCCTTCTTCTTGTACTTTATCTTTTTCATTATATCTCTAAAGGATTTCTAGTACAATGAAAGAAGAAAACAACAATCAAATGGTGCCTTTTAATCAGAGCAGCAGTGGAAATGCCACTTTCTTTAATTTTTTTATCGCTTGGAATGAGTTGCAGGTCCCGATATGTACGGTCTTTTAGGTCCGAACGGTATGCATATGTTCGGCACTGTATATCCGAACAGAAGGCATATGTTCGGCAGATAATGTCCGAACACTTGGTTTTCAATAGACCTCACACACTGTTCGGACACTCAGATCTGGACAGTAAACTTTTGTTCGGAACTACAGTACCGGACAGATGCATTTTGTTCGTCATCTCAAAGACCGAACAGTCACAATTTCTGGGTGATAAACCCTTGCGATGATTGATGAAAATCAGCCCAAATGCATGAAAAAACAGTAGAATTTTTTGTAAAATCTTACATTGAATAAGAATCTATCCCCATAACTAATTTTCATGAAAACAAGATAATCTAAGGGAGGATGTGTGTGGGAAGAAAGAGGGAAATGAAGGGATGGGTACTTTGGGGAATTTTGATGTGTGTGGAAAGAATAAATTTCATTTTTAAATTATAGTGATGTGTGTAGAAAGAATTTGTGCGGGAAAAGAAAAAATATGTGTGCCAATAGAATTTCCCATGAATGAAGTTCTCCTATTCCAAAGTCCCCATGCCATGGTAAAGAGTAGTTCCAAATCAAATGTTGGACTTTTTCAACTAAGTCCCAAACAAACAAACCAAAGCTATGCGATATAATCTGATTGAATTCTATACCAGGGAAGCAATCCCTCCACGCCCAACATACTTGAGGAAAAGAGAATAGAGCACGCATACCATCTTCAGTTTTAGCCGCACATAAATCACAAGAGGACTCTGCAATAATATGACGCTTTGTAAGATCAGAGCCGGCTTTGAGGGGTAGTCACCCTAGGCCATTGCCTAGGGCCCCCACATGTTGATCAAAATTTAGGCCCCCAATTACCAAGTGGCCCTCCCTTAATTATTTGCACAAAGTGAAAAAAAAAAAGACCAAATTGAAATGGGCCTTCATCCATCTCCTTGTGGACCAGGAAGCCTAAAAGTCCTCCCAATATCCAAAACCCAAAACCCAACTACACCAGCAAAACCCATTTTTTAGAAAACCTAATAGGTTTTTACCAAACCTCAAATCCCTAAATTCTCCAGCCACCGAGACCCTTCAAAACCCAAATCCCCTTTACAATCACCACCTCTCGTCCTCTCCCATCTCCCTGCAAACCGAGCCCCAAAATCCCATCTCGTCCTCTCCCATCTCACTCCCACAATCCCTCTATTGAAACCCCCACGGTTCCCACCCCACAGGAAAAAAAAATAAAAAGAGAGCACTGAGAAAGAGAAGAGAGAAGAAGGGCTGAAGGAGTTCTAACTTACATCTGATACAGTCGATTGCTCCAGCCTCTGCCTCCATTGCTCATTAGTCATCTCCATTCTCCAAGTCTCCAACGAAACAGCCAAGTAGCCTGTAGCCAAGAGGCAACAGTGCCAGGTAAGAAGCTCTCTTATTCTCCTTCTTGCACGAGATACGAGACATGTCACATGTCAAACAGTCAAAGTCCTATTCCATATTCCATGCTTGCTTTCCCATTTTTTTATTATGATTAGAATGTGTGCACAGTGCACTGTTGTCTACTTGTTTGGATTTGTCTTTTGCTCTTTTTCTATTTAACATTTGGGGAAACCCAACTCCCCCCTCCCCCTCTTTAATTACCTTGTCACTATACAAACATGTAATATGATTTTTATTTGTTGAATCTATCAATGCAACCATGTTTCCATGCCAGATCATCCGATTGAGCAATGAGCAGATGCAGCACTATTTATTGAAGCCTGTGATGATGTACTCATGATGATGACTGTTTCTGATGCAATGATAGAAAAATGTCAAAATATATGAACACTGTATAAATTACAAACAATAGCACAAATACACAATCCATAAATAAAAAATTGAGCATCCAATTCCAGTTTCCAAATTATCAAATCAATCATGTAAGGTCCCCAAAATATAAATGCAACAATTCATAAACTTCATTATTAAATCTGTTGAGCTGGGCTTGTTTTATTAGTTTGTTTAATTGTTTAATAATACAAAAAAACATATTGTGTGATTTCAATGATTTGTGTACGTACTCATTTTAATGACCCATGAGTTGGAAAGTCCATCAAATTAATACTGTGTTGTTGAATTTGTTGGAGAATTAATTATTGAGAGGGGGAATAACATGTAATCTTTTTTATTCAGAACATTGTTATTTGATTGGTTATTATCATGAAGAATGCTAGAAAATATCTCTCCGGTAGTGATAAGAGAAAGAAGAAGCAAAGACTAGAACAACTCACTAAATCACAGGCTGGCAGCATTCGAAAGTTTTTTCCTAGCAATAGACAAGGAGAGAGTTCTAATGAAAGTTTGGTCAGTAAAGAAGGTGAAGATATTGTGCCTGGAGAACTTGACGGTATAATAAATATTGAACGTGAAGAGGGATTAAATGATGAAACTGAAATAGTTGTGAATGTTGAACATGAAGAGAGGATTGATGCTGAAATTGAAGAGGAAGTTGATGCTGAAAATGAGTTTGAATGTGATGATTGCTCGAACGAAGAAACCGATCAAGCTATGAATGAGAATAGAGAATATGGACCGATAAACTTATTTGATCCAGGGAATTGGAATAATGTTGATCAGAAATGCAGAGATTTATTGGTTGAGAAAGGTCCAATAAGACATAATGATATTGATTTTCCTAGAAATGGTGAAGGCAGACGTTTTTCTACTGTGCATTATGTTCGACATATGGGTAGTGGTTTGAAGCAAGATAGGGAGTGGCTTGTCTATTCATATTCGTTGGATAGGGTGTTTTGCTTTTGTTGCAAGTTGTTCAAGCAAAGTGGAAAGACTTCTCAACTAGATAGTGAAGGATGCTCTACATGGCACAATATTAGTCAGAAGCTTAAAGATCATGAGAAAAGTGATGGCCACAAAAGAATCTTGAATAATTGGTATGAATTGAAAAACAGGTTGAAGAAGAATGAAACAATTGATAAGAGTGTTCAAGACCAAATCATTAAAGATAAAGAACATTGGAGACAACTTTTACTAAGGATACTTGCTGTCGTGAAAACTCTATCTAAAAATAATTTGGCATTTCGTGGGGACAATGAGAAGATTTATGAAAAAAATAATGGTATCTTTTTGAGTATTATTGAAATGATTGCGGAGTTTGATCCAATATTGCAAGAGCATGTGCGGCGTATTAAGGCTTCTGAAGTTCATTACCATTACCTTGGTCATAACATTCAGAATGAACTAATTCAAATGTTAGCTTCCGAGGTTAAAAATGTGATTCTTCTGAAAATTCAAGAGGCAAAGTACTTTTCAGTTATTCTTGATTGCACACCAGATGTGAGCCATGAAGAACAAATGTCACTTGTAATAAGATGTGTAGATGTTTCGACGAATCCAATCAAGATAGAAGAGTTCTTTCTAGAATTTATGAAGGTGGACGACACATCGGGCTTGGGATTGTTTAATGTATTGAAAGCTGTATTGAGTACTCTTCAACTAGATATTGGTGATGTGAGAGGACAAGGCTATGACAACGGATCTAATATGAAAGGCAAACACAAAGGTGTACAGAAAAGATTACTCGAAATAAATCCTAGAGCTTTCTATACTCCATGCTATTGCCATAGCCTTAATCTTGCGTTATGTGATATGGCCAATTCTTGTACGAAAGCAGTATCTTTTTTTGGTGTGGTGCAACGTGTCTATACATTGTTTTCTTCTTCTACAAAGCGTTGGCAAGTTTTCAAAGACCATGTGAAAAAGGCTCCGATTCTTACTCTAAAGACATTGTCGCCAACACGTTGGGAAAGTCGGGTGGATAGTGTTAAGGCTATTAGAAGTCAAGCTCGAGAGATAAGAGATGCTTTAATTCACTTGGCTGATAGTAGTGATGATCCGAAGACAAAGAGTGAAGCCGAGTCCCTAGCCATACATGAAATTGAGAATTTTGAGTTCTTGGTCGGCATGATTGTTTGGCACACTATACTGAGTGGTGTTAACGCTGTTAGCAAACTGATGCAAGCAGAAGATATGCAGATGGATGTTGCTATTAGTGAGTTGAAAAGGCTCATTTCTTTCTTTGAAAAGTATAGAGAAACTGGATTTGAAGAAGCAATGATAGAAGCTAAAGAAGTTGCAAATGCTATGGAAATTGAACCTGTTTTCCGTGAAAAGCGTATTATACGTAGAAAGAGGCAATTTGATGAGAATGCCGATGAAGAGGTTCAACAATCAGCTGAAGAATCCTTCAGAGTCAATTACTTCATTTTCATTATAGACCAAGCTCTTTCTTCACTTAAGAATAGGTTTGAACAATTTCAAGTATATGAGAAAACTTTCGGGTTTTTGTTTAATTTGGAGAAGTTAAAGTCTGCAGATAGGAATAGCTTAATAGCTTCGTGTGGCAACCTTGCAGAGTTTCTGAAACATGATGGCATCTCTGATATTGATGGGACAGAGTTACTTTTAGAATTGCAAATCTTGAGAGAAGTTTTACCAGAGGACATAAAGAAGGCAGTTGATGTGCTAACTTATTTGAACTCAAGGGCTAGTTGCTTTCCAAATGCATGGGTTGCTTACAGAATTTTGTTGACTATACCAGTAACAGTTGCCTCTGCAGAGAGAAGTTTTTCTAAGTTGAAAATGATCAAGTCTTACCTTCGGTCAACCATGTCGCAAGAAAGACTTAATGGACTGGCTATGTTATCCATTGAAAAAGAGTTGGTAGAGAAGATAGATTATACAAATGTGATTACTGATTTTGCAGCGAAAACAGCTAGACGAGTAAATTTTAGATGATTATTTACTTTTGTAATTATTTTGGCACTAGTTATGTTTTATTTTATCTTGCCAGCAGGGTTAAGTTTTATGTTCCTTCTACAGAAAAAAAAATTACGTGTGTTTTTTTTTCTAAGACAGGGCCCATTTTTAGGAGCTCGCCTAGGGCCACCCAAACCTCAGAGCCGGCCCTGTGTAAGATTAGCCTTAGTGGGCAGGATGTCTTTACATGCTCCTCATGCGAAGGTCTTTATCTTATTAATTTGGAATCTTCATATTTCATAACTGCATTCGTGCCCGTGTTAGATTCTTCTCCTACGCTTCTATTTTTCTGGAATCTTAATACAATCCTGTAAGCACTTTTAAAAGAAGAATCACCCAATTTATTCTCGGCCCATATCGATATATCATGCTGTACATAAAGGCTAAATTAGCCTATAGATGAGAGACGCAGCCCAAAAATATTTTGGTATAAATGTTAAACTTGATACATTGATTGGGTTAAAGCTTGAATGAAAGATGCATGGGCGCACACAAGCTAATTGCCAAACTGATTTACATCACAAAAGGATATCATTAATTAAACACGGAAGGAGAATTGTCAAGCCATTTTAAAGAACCACATGCATAAAAGATTATTATACCAAAAGCTAAATCCTGAGTATCATTTTACTTCTTTAGTTATAAGCACATGCATAAAAGATTATTCTAACTTTTATTCTAAGATAACCAATGAAGAACTTGTAAACTATAGTGAACTTATCTTTTTTCAGTTTCGGTTTAAGGAGAAATATTTAGTTGAGAAATTCTTACAAATTAATTGAAGTTCAAGAAATAAATCAATTAAAATTGAGGGAAATAGATCAAAGGGTTAAAATAATTCAATAGGGTTGATATTTTACAAACACCTTGGTCCATTTGAGATTTTTTGTCCATTCCTCACCTTCATTTTGATTGACATAGTCCTAGATGGGCCCTACAGGAGAATTCATACAACACCATGTGCCAATGATTCTCACTAGAATAGAAGCCTTTATAACTATGTTACCAAAGGAAGTTTATTGATGCCTTGCATGAAAAGTAAGGTATTATACAAAATAAACTAACATTCCATTCATTTTATCCTCTTTTCATGTAGAAGAATAGAGGTAGAACTAGAGAAGCATATACAAAGACAGACAAAGGGAGATTATGATTGAAATGTGAGAAAATGATGTCTGCATATTTCCAAACCCGTTAAACTTGATGACCATAAATCAAGGGGTTGAATAGACCAAGAATTTTATATTAGGACTCATTACTTTAATTTTACTGTGATTGACGTGATCTCAGTAGGCTGTACAGGTGAGCTCATCTCACCAAAATAGAACTCATTAGCAAAACCCCATGCTATGCACGGACCACGGAACCACCAAATACACATACTAATACGAATTATTTTTAATAAATTTATTAATTAGCAAACTTGTGAGTCCTTCTTTTGGTTGCTAATTTGATATTTATATTTTTTTTTCCAGATGTTTTATTCTTTAGGTGAGGCATGAATTGATTAAAAAAGATCAAATGATCATATACCTAACAAATTGACCAAATATATTTAAGTGGGACCCAGATGAATGGGGTCCACCATCTCTATTCTAGCAGTCCATAAAACCATATGATGCGGGCTGAGACCCATTAATTGATTGATAAAGATCAAATGATCATAGACCTCACAAATTGACTAAACCTAACCTATTTAAGTGGGACCATGATGGATGGGGTCCACCATATCTATTCTAACCGTCAATAAACCATATGATGCGGGATAAGACTCATGAGCTGCTTCATAAAGATCAAAGGATTAAATGAGCATAGACCTCACAAATTGACCAAACCTATTTAAGTATGACCCAGATGAATGAGCTCAACCATCTATATTCTAACTGTCCATAACACCATATGATACTGGCTGGGACCCATGAATTGATTGATAAAGATCAAATGATCATGGACCTCACAAATTGACCAAACCTAACCTATTTAAGTGGAACCCCCAGATGAATGGGGTCCACCATCTCTATTCTAACCGTCCATAAGACCATATTATGCGGGATGAGACCCATATATTGTCCAAACCTAACCTATTTAAGTGGAACTCGCCAAGATGAATGGGGTCCGCCATCTCTATTCTAACCATCCATAAAACCATATTATGCGGGATGAGACCCATATATTGATTAAGAAAGATCAAAGGATCAAATGAACATAAACCTAACAAATAAACCAAATATATTTAAGTGAAACCCAGATGAATGGGGTCCACCATCTCCATTTTAATCGTCCATAAAATCATTAAGTGGGACCCAGATGAATGGGGTCCATCATCTCTATTTTAATCATCCATAAAACCATATGATGCGGGCTGGTACCCATGAATTGATTGATAAAGATCAAAGGATCAAATTATCATAGACCTTATATTTAATTAGAAATGGGCCC
This sequence comes from Litsea cubeba, assembly GCA_012931725.1. Lineage (NCBI taxonomy): Eukaryota > Viridiplantae > Streptophyta > Magnoliopsida > Laurales > Lauraceae > Litsea > Litsea cubeba. Next base: position 24,116,171 of record CM022947.1, on the reverse strand, counting down.
CATAGACGTGTGTGAATAGACGTGTGTGAGAAGGTACCATCACTTAGAAATGTAGCATATCTGGTGTGTTGGCTATTTAGGGATCTCATGGAGAGATTTTAGGCTTTTGAGTGGAAGATGATTCTTCATGGAGAGATTTTAAGTCTTTTGAGTGTGTAATAGATATAGAGATTTTAGGGATAAGGGCAACTCCGGAAATGGCATTGCAAATAGTTTGAGGTTGCGCCAGGTGTCTTTATGTGAGGAAAAGTACATCCCTTTAGTAATATAGATGGTTGTAGAGTAAAAAATTTAGTGGCCTTTAGATACCTTATTTATGGAAGTTTATTGACGTCGAAAATGAAAGGTAAGGTATATATATCAAAAAACAAGGAACAATGGTGAAATTCAAGTACAATGCATCCATTTTACCCTTTATTCTCATAGAAGAAAAAAGTAGAACTAAAGAAGCAAGATAAGGAGAGATGAGAAATGTGATACATGTAAGTAAAAGCATTCATGAACGCCTTCATTTTTTACATTTTTTTGAGTTTTGGATCTTTGCTGTTACTTTTGGAAGAAAGTATCATGGAAATACAATGAGCATTTACACCCAATAAAAATACTACTTGATTACATTCAAACGACAAAATGGTAAAAAAAAAATGTTGCATTTCAAGTCAATTTTAACATTGTGCACTTGTATTAACGAAATACTAGCATAATGACCCGTGCTAAGCACGAGCATATTTATCAATAATATTTGTAGCAACATACATAAAAATTAATTAAAAGAAATCTAGATCACGCAGAACCATCCGTAAACACTTAATGACAGAGAGTTATATATACTCTAAGAAATTTGACATTTTTCCGTAAGAATTTCGAGGCTAAAGGTCACCAAGTCACCACTAAAAGTTTTAGTGACAAGATTTTTATCCCTGCTAAGCTATCACTAATTGTTTTAGCCACCATTTTAAAGCGTCGCAGCTAAATGTTATACTTATAGCCACGACACCAAAACTGCCGCTAAGAGTCTAATATTTAGCCACAAAATTTACCGCCGCTAATTTAAAAAATAGTTGCCACTGAATGTATAAAGTCACCACAAAGAAAACATCATAAACATATAAAAGTGCAGTTTTTGTAGTAACTTTTAGTCCCAGCTAAATGTTTAACTTTTAGTCACGAATACGAGTCGCTAATTAAAGTATTAGGTATACTAGTTTCAGTGACGACATATTGTTTCAGCTAAAAGTCAAACTTTTAGCTGCGAGTACAAATCGCCGCTAAAAGTACTAGTTATAGAAGTTTTAGTGGTGACTTACAATCGCAGCTAAAAGGTTAACTTTTAGCGGCAACTTAACTAATACTTATACTCGTGACTTGTTCTCGCGATTAAAAGTCTAAAATTAAAAATAAATAAAAAATATTATTAATTTATTAAAAAATCCATTTTCATTTATCTGCTTATACAAGATGAAAAAATAAATAAAATTTTCATCACCACCAAGTATTGAAACATAACTTCAAATTTAAAAACATTAAGTTTCAACGTGTTTGATAGACAAAAGTTAAGTTTACATCACATAATAAAATAAAATAAAAACTCATGGTCATTTGACTTTTGATCAGTTATGCATCACATTGGAATTTTCCTAGATTCTTTGAACTGCTAAAAGAGGGTGATGAACTGAGACATTAGAGCAGCTTGCACCTAAGTATGCACACTTGCTGCGAGGCTACTTGGGACTCTAGTCGTAAAGCCAGCTACCTTTTCTCCTTTCCATCAACTTGAAGAGCCTTTTATCTGCCTCAGCTCATCTCCTGAACTGCTCTTCTTCCTCTCTAGTTGTGCACGAACCTGTTGTCCAGCTGTAGATGTCATGGGCTTTGTACCAGCCCCACGACCACGCATATATTCTGATCGCTCTTGTCCAAGCAATGCCTCAAACCTCTCATCCTCCACCATGGGAGCAACAACCTCCTCCAACGATTGAGACTCTAACCTTTGGAGCTCATCCTACATTAGGAAACCAATTGCTATTATCTATCGATTTAGTAATATATAATATAAGAAAATCGATAGGAAAATAGAGAAGGGGACAATAAGTTACGTAGACTTCCTGCGAAGTCAAATCCATCCAAACGTTCTTCTTCTCGCCAAAATTGAGTAGTGAACCACAAGTCGGTCCGAGAGGGCTCATTCCTCGTCTCAAGATCACGTTGTCATTATACAAGTTAACACATATAATACATGTTTAATAACAAATTACCCTAAACATTATAAGTGAAGTTCACACTATCAAAGCTAATCCGAGCAAAAGCCTTCGTCCCATCAATATGGCCGATATTCTGCTATCCCCAGTTCTCCTTGTTTTTCTTGCTCTTTTCCTGCATTCAGGAACTATAAATTATAAGCAATACATGTATGAATGACAAATTAAAAGTACAGACAATGTAACTTAATTAACAGGCATTCCTTGAATTTCTCATATCCGAAATACCTAACGAGATCAACCCAAACATTGTCGCTCACACTCGAGGGGGATTCTCTAGTCTCATCTCATCAGTTTCATACATGCAATAATAATCCATATGCAGCCTATATCGATGTCTCTATACTGGCGATTTAGCAACTGATATACAACTTCCTTGATATGGGATTCCCTTTATAGAGTAAATTTTTGCTACACGGTATTTTTTGAGTAAGTAAACATAGATACAAGGTAGTACATCTAATGTAATTAGAATTTCTCGAGCTAGCATATGACCTTCTTAATTTCAATGTTTTACCTTTGTAGCTTGCCTCATTTTATTCTTGTCATCATCTGAAATTGTCTTCCATTTGGAAAATCGGAGCGGATTCATCCGCCTGACAATAATGCCCAACTCAGTGATTAATGTATGAGCATTGTTGCCTACAACTCAGTTTGGTGGGATGTCTATTGCTAGCTTTTCCCCCTTGCGCCTCCTCTTTGCGAGTGCAATGCCCCTTGCCTTTCATCATTCTTTCTTCCTAGACGTGCATGACCCTGCTCACTTATAATACAATTAAATTTATTAGCTTTGGCCAACACAAATTTATATATATGATGCATAAATCATAAAAAAGTACATGCATGATTTAAAATAGTAGTTAACACATTGGTGTTGCTGACGATAACCTCATCTCAAGCAAATGCATCAACCCGTTTGGGATCTGAGGATCCTGTCTCTATTTGTAGGCTGCCCTATTTGTGATGGTTAGTCTACTCATGCTCCTCCTCTTCTACCTCCACCCCGGCCTCTACTGGTCATGTCTATGGTCTATCCTGCAACACTTTGCATTAAATTGATTGTTCTTAAACATATGTATACACATCAAGCACACGTATTACATCAAAGAAGGATTAATGTTTGAGCAAAAAATGCAGGCTTTCCTTAATGTATTAATTCATCAAAAATGACAAGGAACATATCATACAAATCACATCAAGCTATTGGTCATCATCATGAGTGTTCATTTCATGTTCCTCACATCATCATCAATGGAGGCACCATCCTCCTCACTTTCGTCACTGATGAAAGTGTCAACAACCTCATCTTCCCCTTCTTTAGGCATTACAAGATTGACTCATTTTATTGGTATAGCTCATCATCACCAATTGACTCTTTATTTTCATCTTCCGGTACATCATACAAGTCTCGAGCTTGTGATTTCACAACGACCTGGCAATTATTGCCTAATTTGGAGTCTTTGACATCAGAAATTTGTTCCGCTTGAGATACTGGCACAAATGGCTCATAAGTATTCCATTTTTTTGTGAAATTGGTGCTGGTATAGTTGTTTTTATCTGTTTGGATTCCTCTACCTTCATTGCATAGGGTGTTTTTGTGTCATTGATCGGACCCCAAGTGTAGGGTGCGACTGTAGTAATAAAACTGGTGAGACCAGGTCGATCCACAGGAAGCTTTTAAAAATAAGGCTTTCTAACTTTTTCACCTGCCCTAAATAAAATCTAATTTTAGCCTAAATTTTAGAAAAGTACATTCATCATTCCTACTTTAAATTAAAATTAAATACATTTTAAAAAATCTAAATCTAAAATGAATCACAAGTTGCTACAAAAGAACACACAAATTAGAACATCAAATTAGAAACAAGCCAAAAATAAAACTAAGAAGCTAAATTAAAAACAAAATAAACGTAAGTTGGAAACCAAATTAATCAAAACATGCTCAACAAAGATTGGTAACAAATCAAATCAATCAAAAAAAAGAAAACAACCTACTTTCTAAAATTAGCATGAAAACATTACTAAATTAGTTTTCTAAATTAGAAACTAGGTTAGGCAATTAGGGTTAGTATATTTCCTAAGTTAGTGAACTGAATTAATCAACTCCCTAAAGTTAAGGACTTTCCAAATAAATAAAGATTTTCAAATCATAACAATTTTGGAAAGCATCAAGTCAATCATACCTTATGTTAGAATTTCCAAATATTAAGAAACTTCCTAAGTTAAATGTTCAATTAACAAAAATCAGAAAGATCTTTTATTTCTGAAAATTATCTAAATAATAAAAAAAACACAAAATTAGAAACTAATCCTAAAGTTAGAAAGTTAGTAATGCAATGTATGCCATGAGATGTTAGAAAATTCTAAGGCTAGAAAACTAGTATGCAGGGCTGTTTTTATGCATGATTTTCTCCTAATCTAATGCAACCTAAAACTGAGTTTAATGGTTGGGTTTTGAACTACAATGATGCATGAATCAAATAAAAAAACGAAAGTGGAAAACGATTTAAAACAAATGAGATATGAGTGCTGAACATTACCTAAAAATAAAAACTGTGCAGAAACTCTGAACAAAGGTGGGTCCGACTAGCAATGTTTGAGCCACTGGCTCACCATCTTTCCAAATTTATTTTACATGAGATTCTGGGGTTTGAAAGTACACTGATCAAACTTTAATTTTTTCAAGGTTTATCGAAAAATAATGTATTTTGATCAGGTTTTTAATTGTAAACTTTTCACACAAAATCTGTCCTGAAATTCCTGCAACAATGTGTTGAATTGTACATTTTATATTGGGATCCAAATTTTCAAAAAAATATATGGCCGAAATTATTGACTCAAATCTCTGGTTTTTCTTGCTTATTCAATTTAAAACTCTAATTCCAGCAACTTAAACATATCTAAACTCTACCAATATGAAAATGCATGCAATGCTAACTAGTTTAAACCATAAACTATGCATAAAAATTCACATAAATAAATAAGAAGTATAAGAAGAAAAGAAAAACAAAAAGTACTTGAATTTAAATGTGTAGTGCAAAAAAAAAATGCGTGGATTGCATAAAATTAAATGTATGGAATTAACAATAAATTAAATGTGTGGACTTTTTAATAAATGTAAATGTGTGGGAATTACAATAAAAATAAATGTGTGATAAGTGTGCTCTTTTTTATTCACAAACCGGGTTCATAATTACTTATTTCATGCCTTTAGGATCTTGGGTTGTCAATCCAAGAACAACAATAAAGGAAATACAATTCAAGCATTAATCACATAAGAAAAAGAATAATTAAAAAGAATCATACTTTTACTAATATGCAATGTTTTTACATAAAAGATGGAGAATTAAAATTCCAAAAACAATTACATACTATGATGAAAGGAACCTCTCTAGTTGAAGCATCAAGTTGGAACAAGCCTTCTTGAAAAGAGATGAGCTATGATAGAGAAAGGAGATGGGTAGAATGGTGGAGGAATTACACTAGTGAGGAGGCTTTTTCCTTCATGAAAGGAGTGGACGTCCAAGGGCTTCTTTAAATAGGGTATGGGCTGCCATATTCTTTCTCCCTAGTCCCTACTTTATTACAAGAATTTTCTTCCCTTGGTAAGTCTTCTCCTTTCTTTTCTCCATTCTATCTTCATGCACTTGTCATATTTCCTTCTTTAGCAAATCTTCCTTTGTCTTGACATTTATGAGAGATACATGAGGTGGCACGCTCTAAGTTGGAATCAAGAGAAAATTGAATGCCCAATATGTGTAGATTATTTCCACTTTTATCTCTTTGGAAATCTTCTTTCTTAATTTGGCCCTTCATGGATTTTCTTTGATTATCTTGAATTATCTTCAAAATTAACTTGGGATTTTGTGCAAAGAAAGTGGACCCCCCTCTTGGACGCCCCACATGTGTGACCTACACATGAGCATGTGTGGGACCCTTTTTTTTCTCATTTCCTGCAAGCCAAAAAATAAAAAAATAAATTTCACGTGAAAAGATAAATTTACTGTTAATTCACAATTGCATGACTACGGGCCCATCTCTCATATAATGATGAATGAATGCACTTGAAGATTAATTAATTTCATGAGAAAAATACGTTTGAAAAAATCTTTCCAAAAATAAAATTAAAAATGGCAGGTTTCATGATTTGATGCAAAAATGATGGTTTTTGAGCAAATTATGCATGAATGCACTACAATGGATAAAAAAATGCATAAAATCATGATATGATACAAAATGAGGCTCTCTTGGCTTGATAAGTCCTTAAACTTATCAAAAATAACCATGAAGATGTGCATTTTTAAGGACTTATCAGTCATATTATTTTCTCTCTATCCAAACCCTTCTTTTTTCAATTTAGTATTTGAGCGAAGATGGATGCTTTAATGGGCAGAAAAGAAAGCTTCACATGGAAATGAAGCATCTAAGCGAAGATGTTAACGCATATATATATATATTGATTAATCTACATTAATCTACATGATACAAACTCACTTTTAATATGTATCATCCAAACAAATGTCACCCAAGATTCCTCAATTCATGTGTTTAATTAATAATATTAATTAATTAATTAGCATTTTATTAGTTAATTTATTAGCATTTTATCTTTTGTTAATTGTAACATTAGAGATGTGTGATTGGATAATCATTGTTGCTACTCGTTTGATACGTCAATGTTTTGATCAATTGCTTGAGCTCATTGCCTCTTTGCAGTAGCGGAGCCACATATGTTTGAGGAAGGGCAATTGTCCCTCCTCAACTTTTGTTTTATTTTACCATGCATAGGGGGTTTTAATTCCTCTGTTTTTTAATAAAAAAATTAGCATCTTATATAAGAACTGATAAATTTTCTTTTCTTTTTTCTTTGATTGTTAATCGAAAAAGAAATGTGGCTAAGTAAATATTGACATTAATGTCGTTAGTTGACAATCTTTGCCCCACTGTGAGAGAAATTCCTGGCTCTGCCGCTGCCTCTTTGGGATGTGTTTGTCAGTTTGAATACTTTCACAAGCATTAAATAAATATTTTTGTGAGGTAGAATCAATATGAGAATTTACTTGTATTATTTTGTTAAAAGAAAGCCATACCAGCTATATATATAGTATGTCTTCAACTATTAAAAAAATCAGAAATACTATGACATTTAAGGATTTGTTTAGACAATGATAATGTCATGTAAATAACTTTCCATGGTTTAGCATGACTTTTCTCCCCGGGATTGGCTTATAGAGTTGGACTGATCAAGTCCATATAATGATTACTTATACATTGTCTTATAGTTATGAACATGGACACACGATTGAATGACACAATGATGGCAAAATATTTTAATTCTCTACTACACATCAAGGAGCAAACTTAAAAAAGAAACGAAAATAGAAAAGGGAAATATTCAAGTGAGAACTAGTTCTCACCATGCTTCCGTGAGAACTATTGGTGGGGCCCACTTAGAAACCAATCCAAACCATGCATAAACAGTGACCTCCCTTGATAGTTACTAATCCTGAGGTTTGACACCCATCCAAATGGATTGGGCCGTTGGATAGATGATTAATTTTTTGCTTAATATGAAGCCATTAAACTCGCGGGCAATGGATGAAGGGGTTCAGGCATGTGATTAGGGTCAAACTTGATACTTGGGGTGATCTCACATAGATCTTTCCATCCCCTCTAGTCTCATCCCTAAATGGGACCCATAAATGCATCCCATAAAAAGTTCTCACAGTGACTATGTGAGAACTGTTCTCACTAGAATAAAGCCCAATAGAAAATATTGCACTATTCATCAAACTATAAAAAAACACTAACAACAAAACCCTTTAAAGCTAAAAGTGAATGAAAGAAACCAATTTGGTTTTAAAATTTGGGAGAATTCAGCTATTTTCATCAGCAGAAACAGCCCTCGAGGATCCCACCTTCTTAGGCAGCAAGAGATTGTGGAAATTGGGCATCATATCACCACTAGCAATCTTCACTACTCTGCTCTTTTATTTATTTATTTTGAGAATAGTATTGTTTAAAAAGAAGAATTTTAGATTCATATAAAAAAGGATTATGTAATTCAAGGTCTTCAAACAGGTAGCATGTTATTCTCATATTCTCTCCATGTTCCCAGCCATCTCAACCACCTGCAATCCATCCTTAATGCCCAAACACAATCCACACAGAACAAAGGTTCTCAACCTACCACTTCACCTGTTAAGCCCCCATTATTAATAATGGGGTTAAAAGTGAGATTAGGGGTCAAATTAGTTTTTTTATGATTAGACAGTCATTTGATCCCCAATCATGGTCCCAGGATCGAAGTCCTCGGCGAGATGAATACATTTGATCGGTTAACCGACGTACACCGCAAAAACTTCATCATTAACAAAAGTAATGAAAATATATCAGAGTAAACAAGTCCTAACATGTATTAAAGTTTAGAGTCTAGTATTACAAAAGTATTAATTATAAAAACTTCTATACTGACTATCTCAAAATAAAGCTATAAGGCCACGAGTGAAGGTTCTCGCGTGCCAGTCAAGATGACTTGGTAGATGTCATCGGCACACCACTCATGCTCATCAGGCTGATCCGCCTGAAATGTCTTCTCCTCCTCCGGAGTAAAAGAGGGATCAATACTTGTTTACCAAGCATAGTACCATCAATTACAAGTAGCCAGCAAGTGGATATACATAAACAGTAATAGATATGCATCGGAAAGCGATTAAAAAACAATAATATCGAATGAAATATAATAAAGTAACGATCGATGTCATCCACATGGGCTGTGTGTGGGGATGTTTTCACTAAGCCAAGATCAGCGCTAGCCCCGGTCTTAAGACGGATTGATTATGCCTCCCCTAGGCCAAGGCTGACCGCGGCTGAAGGACCGCGGCATTCGCCGAGGAAAGAGCTCCCGAAGTCGGACCTATCCAACTTCGGTATCAACCCCCGGCAATGCGGATTCGACAGAGATTGATGGGACCAACGACAGGACAACGGCGCATGCTAAGGCATGCCCTGCAGACTATCATTACTGACAAAACGGCGCATACAGAACACGTGCGCCCCCAGAGCATGGCTCCGGGCCAGACCCGATGGGACCTGGCCCAAAAGTCAGAACCGCCGCCTGACCCAGTAAGGCTAGCATTTAATGAGGCATGGGTCAGCATTTAATGCATTATGGGCTGAGTGGACGCAGCCACTCGAGTGGCCAGCCCAGTCTTGGGACTCGCCCACGTTAGTCGTCCCCATCGCCTATAAATAGCATCTCCATCTCCATTCTAAAGGTACGCTATCCAGAATACACACTCTTACTCTGCAATTTCCTCTCCATTTCCTTGCTCGTTCCCTGAACTAACTTAAGCATCGGAGAGCCTTGCGCTGCCTGCAGCCAGGGTCCTCTGACGTGTTTTCCTCTCTTCCTCAGGTCCAGTCGGAGCCTCGACAATCTTCATCCAAACCACCTGAATCAAGGATCCTAATCCCTGATTTAAAGTCCTTAATTTTTAGGCACTTACAATTGGCGCCGTCTGTGGGAAAGTACTAACCCACACCTCAAAACCTTTCCCAAAACCTTCACTCAAGACTTTTCCAATCACTATGGCTCCGAGAAACAAGAGAGGCGCAGAGCACCCGAAGTCCCTCCCCGCAGGACCACTGGTTCTCCCTGGGCCATTGCCCTACGCATCGAGGGAGGCCGCAGAGGTAGAAAGCTACCACACCGAATCCGCGTCGTCCCCGCTAGAGGTAGGGGGTCCACCGCGGCTGAACGCTCCCCTTCAGGAGCGCTTCTCGAAGGGCAAGGCCCCGGCAGCGGCGGGGTCACATCGATCCGGGCGCCACTCGGACCGAGAAGGCAACAGAGCCGACCCCGCTCAAGCAGCAATCAGGGCTCAGAACCTCGCCCTCCAGGAGAAAGACGATCTTATCCGCCAGCTTAGGCAGCAGCTCCGAGAGAAAGAAATAGTCCCCAGAGGCGGTGATCCCGTAGGCAGGAAGGATCCCGTCACCGGCAAAGACTTAAGGGAGCATCTGAACGATAAGAGTCACGAGCGGTGCCACGTCGGGAGTTCTTGCCATAACCACGAGGACAGGGGGTCGATGCCGAGATCGGAAGCGGCGGATCAGCAGGCTTTGATCGACCGCCTGGTCAAGCAGGCCATCCAAAACACCCTAAGGGAGGCAGGGCTTGCTCAAAACCAGCCGGACATCCCTGACTTCGCTGCCCTTGACTCATCACCCTTCTCCAGAGAGATAATCGAATACCCGCTCCCTAAGAAGTTCAGCGTCCCGAGGTTCGTCCTCTACGACGGAACCTCGGACCCAGCAGCACATCTCCGCCATTTCACCCAGAAGCTGTCCGTCTGGGGAGACGTCGGGCACCTTAATTGCAGAGTCTTTTCCTCTAGCCTGGGGGACCTTCCCCTCAAATGGTTCTGCGCGCTCCCGGAAGGATCGATCACGAGCTGGTCTCAACTGAGAGACTCCTTCCTGGGGAAATTCCAGGCGCACAGAGTCATCCCAAAGACCGACAGCGACATCATGGCCTCAGGATGAGATGGAGTGAAAGCATCACTCAATTCGCCAAGAGATTCTGGACGGTTTACAGTCAAATCGACAACTCCTCCGAAGATGTCGCGATCAAGTCCTTCCAGCACGCCTTCCTGCCAGGGTGCGAGCTTCAAAAGGAGCTCGTCCGAAACCCTGTTCTCTCTGTGACAGCCCTCATGGCAAGGGTAAACAAGTACATCGAGCAAGAGGAGGACGAGGCGCGGGCCAACGAGAGCTTCGGCGTTCCTAGGGGCAAGTCTCGGAACGAGAGCCGTCCTCGGCAGGAGGACCGACCGCGGCAGGAGGATCGATCTCGACGGGAAGATCGAGCCTCTGGGGGGGAGAAGAGGACCTACCGCAGAGCAGAAACGAGCCGAGACCACCACCCTGGTGGCCAGTCGTTGGCCCAGACCCGCGCTCCAGGAGGAGGCAAGAGGCATAGATCGTCCTACTCTTCGCGCGAAAGGGTCAATACGGTCTTCAAAGAGCCGATTCACCAGATACTGGATAAGATCCAAGGAAAGCCGTACTTTAAATGGCCACTTCCTATGAAGAGCGATCCCTCCACGAGGGATCAGACAAAGTTCTGCGCTTACCACAAGCAGAACGGGCATAACACTGAGGGCTGTTACTCCCTCAAGGATCATCTCGAGAGGCTCGTCAGGGACGGGCACCTGAAGGAGTACTACAAGGTAGCAGGCAGCGGGAGCAACGACCGACCACGATGCCGAACTGAGGAGAATCATGACAGCGACGGGTCGGAGAGGATCATAAGCGTCATCCACCTGGCCCCTACCAAGCAGAGCAGCGGTCAGGCCCGCGCCGAGGCCAGGAAGGCCTCCCATGGGAAACAGGTCATGTCGGCCTAGCTCGGGCCATCCTCTAAAAAAGCTCGCAAAGAGAGGCCGAAGATCTGGTTCTCGGACGAGGACCTGAAAGGGATTCAACTTCCTCACAATGACCCACTGATTATGACTCTGAAGCTGGGGAGTTGCAAGGTGCAGAGGATCCTCGTCGACCCCGGCAGTTCGTCCGAGATCCTCTACTTCGACTGCTTTACTAAGATGGGACTCACAGAAGAAGATCTCCAGGAGGCGCGAACCCCCCTGATAGGGTTCAGCGCAAAGCCCGTGTATCCCAAGGGGAGAGTCTCCCTCAAAGTCCAAGTCGGGGGCACATCAGTGGTGGCTGACTTCGTCGTGGTGGACACGCCTTCCCCCTACAATGCCATCGTAGGGAGGAGCTGGCTGCACCAGATAGAGGCTGTCCCCTCTTCCTACCACCAGAAGCTTAAATTCCCTTTGGAAAGGGACGGCAGAGTTGAGGTGGTCACAATCGACGGGGACCAGCAAATGGCCAAGCGTTGTATGATGGCCGTCGTGTCTGGCGAGGGAGAACCGAAGCAAGTGCACATAGCAGAGCTGGAAGCAGAGCTGGACAGGGTCGGCCGCGATCCAGGAGAAAAGAGTATCGAGGATCTCACCGAGGTCAGGATCGACCCCAGTGATCCTGAGAGGCACTTCCTTCTTGGGAGTCAGCTCGCCGAACAGGAGCGGTCCGAGCTGCTCAGTTTCCTGTTACAAAGCAGAGACGTATTCGCCTGGACCCCGCAGGAGATGCCAGGCGTGCACCCCGAGGTTATGAGCCACAGACTGAATGTAGACCCTCAAGTCAAGCCAGTGGTCCAGAAGGCGAGAAGATCCAGAATCGACCAGTCTGCGGCCGTGGTCGAAGAGGTGGAGAAACTGCTAGAGGCGAACGCCATTAGAGAGGTCCAGTACCCGAAATGGCTGGCGAATACCGTGGTGGTGAAAAAGAAGACCGGGAAATGGAGAGTCTGCGTCGACTTCACTGATCTCAACAAAGCATGTCCCAAAGACTGCTTCCCTCTCCTGAAGATCGACCAGATGATTGACGCCACCGCCGGTCACGAAAGGATGAGTTTTCTCGACGCCTACTGCGGTTATCACCAGATACCCATGTACGGACCAGATGAGGAAAAAACGGCATTCATCACTCCTAGGGGAACCTACTGCTACAAAGTGATGCCGTTCGGACTAAAAAATGCGGGGGCAACCTATCAGAGGTTGGTCACCAAAATGTTCCAGGAACAGCTCGGCAAAACAGTCGAGGTATACATCGACGACATGGTCGTCAAATCCACCCAATCTCGCGACCATCTGACGGATCTCGGCCAGGTATTCGACGTTCTCCGGAAGTTCGGGCTAAAGCTGAACGCCTCCAAATGCGCCTTCGGGGTCGGGTCCGGCAAATTTTTTAGGGAGCCTCGTCACGCGACGGGGTATCGAAGCAAACCCGGACCAGATCTCCGCGATCCTGGGAATTCAGAGCCCGGCGACAACGAAGCAGGTCCAGCGGCTCACCGGCATGGCCGCCGCCCTCAACCGCTTCATCAGCAAGTCTTCTGACAAGTGCCGCCCTTTCTTTCAATTGTTAAAGAAGAACCTGAGATTCGAGTGGACCCCGGAATGTGATTCGGCCCTCCAGGAACTCAAGGCTTACTTGGCCTCGCCTCCACTGCTGTCAACCCCGAAGAAAGGCGAAACATTGTATTTATACTTGGCAGTCTCCGACCATGCTGTGAGCTCAGTACTGGTCAGAGAAGATGAAGGGCAACAGAAGCCCATTTATTATACAAGCAAGACCCTCCTCGACGCGGAAACCAGGTACCTGCCGATGGAAAAGCTCGCACTGGCCCTCGTCAGTGCCTCTCGGAAGCTCTCGCACTATTTCCAGGCCCACACGATAGTGGTGGTTACGGAGCACCAACTCAAGTCCGTCTTCCGGAAGGCCGACTTCTCTGGACGTGTTTCAAGATGGGCCGTAGAACTGGGGCAATACGACATCCAGTACCAGCCCCGAACAGCGATCAAAGCACAGGTCTTGGCAGATTTCATCGTCGAGTTTACTTCACCAAGTTCGGCGCCGAGCCCACTCGACCCCGAACTAGGGGGCAAGGAGCAGAATGACTTAGTCCCGGAGACTGATTACGAGCAATCTCGGGACTCGTCCCGAGATTCGGCTTGGAAGGTCTTCGTTGACGGGTCTTCCACCTCTAGAAGGGCCGGCGTCGGCGTAGTCCTCCAGTCTCCGGAAGGGCTAGTCATTGAGCAAGCCTTAACCCTTGACTTCCGAGCATCAAATAACGAGGCAGAGTATGAAGCATTGCTGGCAGGGCTGAATAGTGCCAAGGTTCTCGGAGCTCAACAGCTGGTGATCTACAGTGACTCGCAGTTGGTGACAAGCCAGCTCACTGGAGATTATCAAGCTCGCGACGACAGAATGGCGGCCTATTTAACCCTCGCCAAGAAACTCCTCTCCCAATTCCCGGAAGCGGAAGTCAAACAAATCGGCAGAGACTCTAACTCACACGCCGACGCGCTCGCCAACCTAGCTTCCGCCGTCGAAGCTGGAAAAAAGAGGACTGTGGAAGTGGGCTCACTAACATCGCCAAGTATAGAGCTTAGCCCGCCACGGCAAATCTTGTGCGCCGACCTCGGGCCCAGTTGGATGGATCCCATCGTCGCGTACCTCAAGGACGACCGACTCCCCGAGGACAGAGCGCAAGCTCACAAGATCAGGCTCAGGGCAGCCCGGTTCTGGCTCTCTCCAGAAGGAAAGCTGTACAAGAAATCCTTCACGGGCCCTTATCTCCAGTGCGTCCACCCAAGCCGAGTTGAAGACTTCCTCTACGAGATACATGAAGGCATCTGCGGAAGTCACATCGGAGGAAGGTCACTAGCATACCGAGCTATAAGCCAAGGATACTGGTGGCCATACATGCAAAAGGATGCACAGATGTACGCTATGAAATGCGAAAAGTGCTAGAAACTCTCGCACAACCTCCATCAACCTGCACAGGATCTGAGCTCGTTCTCCAGTCCATGGCCTTTTGCTCAGTGGGGGCTGGACATTGTGGGACCCCTCCATCGGGCTTCGGGGAATAAAAGTTGGCTGATAGTGGCCACCGACTTTTTCACCAAGTGGATCGAGGCGGAAGCGTTATCTTCCATCACGGAACGGGACTCCAAGAACTTCGTATGGAAGAACATCGTCACAAGGTTCGGCATCCCTCGAGTCTTAGTCTCGGACAACGGGACCCAATTCGACTCCAGCCTCTTCAAAAACTTTTGCAAGGAGCTCGGCATCAGAAACCACTACTCGACTCCGGCCTATCCCCAGAGCAATGGCCAAGCCGAAATCTCCAATAAAGTGGTCTTGGATGGGCTCAAGAAGAGGCTCGATGGGGCGAAGGGAAGATGGGTGGAAGAGCTACCCAGTGTGTTGTGGGCCTACAGAACCACTCCGAGACGCTCCACGTCAGAAACTCCTTTCTCCTTGGCATACGGAATGGAAGCCGTGATCCCTCTCGAAATCGGCCTTCCAACGCTCAGATCCGAACTCTTTGACCAGGTCCAGAACGATAAAAACCTAACCCTGGGACTGGACCTGGCCGAAGAGCGCAGAGAAGCTGCTTCCATCCGTTTAGCAGCCTATCAGCAACGGCTAGCGAGAGATTACAATCAGAAAGTTCGGGAAAGGAAGTTCTCCGTCGGAGAGCTGGTCCTGAAGAAGGCACTGCCCGCAGACAAGGACCCGAATCAAGGCACTGCCCGCGGGACGGTCCGCATATAAGCTTGAGGATATGAATGGGAAACTGCTGCCGCGGCCATGGAACGCATCGCACCTCAAGAAATTTTACTTTTAAATGTATTCAGTTTATGCAAATCAATGAAGGTCATTTCCTCTCAAGAAAGTTTCTCTTTGTGTTCTAAATCGAAATCGTTCCAAGGAAGGAACCGCGGCAACAACGCAATTCCCCAGTTCGGCAGGAACTTCTCCATTTCGTGCGCGTCTCGGCCCTCGTGCCAGATAGCCAGCACGGCCCCTGGTGACGAGCCAGGGGGACTTCTCCATTTCGTGCGCGTCTCGGCCCTCGTGCCAGATAGCCAGCACGGCCCCTGGTGACAAGCCAGGGGGACTTCTCCATTTCACGCGCGTCTCGGCCCTCGTGCCAGATAGCCAGTACGGCCCCTGGTGACGAGCCAGGGAGACCTCTTACACATCTAATCGCTGCACGACTATCCGATACTAAATGATCCCAGGCTAAAGTAACAGGGCACTCACCGAGCTCGTATACTTAAAAGAAAAATAGTATCACTCGCTCGCCATTACGTTGCGAAAAACGCTCAGTCCCTCGGATCAAACCTACATCGCACTAGGAGCGGCTAATTAATAGTCCCCGAAGTACGGTCTCGGCCATATGGCCGAAAAGAAACACTTGAAAGCATTCAGATCAGACACAAGCACAAAGTCACACGGAAAGACATGAAGAAAGATTTCATTTAAAATGATGAAGGTTTTTTTTTTTTTTTTATATAAAGGGCGCAATGCGCCTAAACAAAAGATACATCAAAAAAGGAGGACAGCGGCAGACGGACTTCACGCGGCAGGTGGAGCTTCCGACGTAGATGCCACGGCAGGGATCTCGACTGCGGCAGGCGCCTCAGGCACTGTGAGGGGGGGTTCCGGTCCCGGCTGGACGGCTGGTCCCGTCTCCGCCTCCTCCGCGGCGCCCGAGCACGGATATTCATCCGGCCTCGCATAAACAGGATGGTCGTGGGAGACGCCCATCTTGTCCAAGGCCGCCCTCCACCCCATCTCCCAAGCCGAGATCCGGATGTCGTTGACCTACGCGGCATACTCATCGCCCGCCGCATCGACGCCGTCCTGGAAGGCGAGCTTGACTTCGGCTTGGAGGGAGAGCTCTAATTCGGCCTTTTGGCTCTCCAGCCTCGCAATCGTCCTCTCTAGCTCGGCCTCCCTCCTCTTTGTCAGGTCGAATGCCGACTTTAACTTGTCGTGCTCGGCAAAGAGGGATCGGTGCGTGTCCTCGTACTCAGACACCTTCGCCTTCGCTTCTTCCAGTTCCTTCTTGTGATGTTCGCAGACAGCCTGGATCCTCTTTAGCTCGGCGTGGCACTTCTGAATACGGGACACCGAGATCTGGGCCATCTGGACGCTCTGCAAGGAAGTAAATCCACCAGTAAGCGAAAGCCATAACCAAATGGGAAGTACTGAAGGAAAATAGGACTTACACTCAGGTTTGCCTTCATCTGCGCTGCCAGCAGGGAGATGTCATCCATCTTATCATGGTTCTCCATGTCCCGCGGCAGGGCACAGGCGCTCCCCAAGCAGGCGACCACGGACGGTCCCCCCGAAAGGCGATCCTCCACCGACAACGGTCTCCCAGGATGGAGCATGAGGTTCGGCTTCCAGGGGGCGGGGTGAGCCCACGTTGCCATGCCGAGCCCGGACGATTCTCCCGCCGAGCCCTTTACCCGAGCCCTCTTCCTGGCCTGGTCGTCCCCCTGCGTGGCCAGAGTGGTAGAGACGTCGAAGTCCGGGTAGGTGGAGGCGCGAAGGACGTTGAGGGCGCACTCGACGATGCGGGTGCGCGGGAGGAAGATGGCGCGCTCCGACCTTTGCCGGTCATTGGCACGGCCTTGAGGTTCCGCAGGACTGGCTTCGGGCGGGTCCGGTCCATTTCCTCTTTGGACTCTGTCTCTGACAGAACGATCCTTCCGATCGTCTCGGCGTTGTCTTCGGACCCCGAAGTGGACGCCTTAGAATTGGACGCAGAGCGATCCTCTGGATCCGCCGCGGTCGGTTCTTCGTCCGCTCCGGTCTCCTCTTCTACCTCCGCCGCGGCTTGCTTGCGGTGGGCAGTCTGCTTCTTATCCTTGTAGCCGCGGTACCTGGGCTCGTACCCTATCAGCCTCCACGCAGACCTGTCGCCGTGGCCGTGGTAGTTTTCTAAAGAACGGATCCAAGCTCTGTTCAGCTCCCAGCCCTCTCGGAAAGCAGTCGCTCTCCTCTGACGAACGCCTGCAGAGCAAACAAGGGACATCAGATCGGCAAGTACAAAAAAGCATGAGAAATAAAAGGACGTACTCAGGTTTTAATTACTTGGAGGGGTGCCGTAGTGACGAGGGATCCTGAAATATCTTGCCGAGATGGGCTCGTCATCACCGAACTCCCAATTGCCAGTGACCATCAGGCGATCGTCCCCGGCATATTTATTAGAGTCTTCCAAGGCTTGCACGAAGGGCCTCCGCCCCGACTTGACGCGAAGGTAGTACATATCCTTCCCGGATTCGCAGATATCGTAGGCCTCCTCGATATCATGGACGCCGAGACTGATGCCCAAAATTGTATTGAGTGCGTCCGTACCCATTACAATTTTGAAACTGTTAGGCATCAGTTGGCAAGGGCAAAGGTGCCATGCTCGGAGACAGTCCCTAAGCAGAGGGCGGAGGGGAAACCTAACCCCGCCCTCGATTACGGCCACCAAGGGGAACGGCATCCAGCCGTCGTAAAAATCCCCAATGGTATAGGACATGACTGGAGCCGCCATGACCTGGACCCCCTCTGGTATACCATACCTAACCCTAAGGTCAGCAAGCCCCCTCTCGGACTCTATCCAGTGGCTGTAAATACCCATCCCTCAGGAAAAAACGCTAGGGGAACAAAAGAATATGCTAAGGAGCAAGAGGAAACCCTAGACAGAGGAAACCCTAGACAGAGGGAGCCCTAGACAGAACTGAGACCTAGAAAACAGAATGGAACAGAAAGGAGGGGAAGGAGACTTACGAGAGGATCAGGACGCAGAATGGAGTCCTGACAGCACCTCTTTCGGAAAAGAGCCTGGAGAATCTCTGCAACAGCCTCTTTCGTTCGACAGAGACGAAGGCAGGAAAAAGGGAAAGAGAGCTCCAAGAGCGAAAGGAAGAAGAAAGCAAGAGAAGAGAAAGACAGAATGCAAGTAAAAAAAGAAGAAGAAGGGGCGAGCCCCTATTTATAGCCAGAGGATAGGCGCCTAATCATGGCGCCTCTTCGAATTTCAAGAAGGGCGCACCTTTTCACTACACGCGCCGTCGTGAAAAGACGGGCCAGCCAAATAAAGAGAGACACGTGGAAGCGCCAGCTTGTTTCTCGTGCGCCATTTAATGCCTCAGGTACAGAAGCGACAGCGGATAGGAGTAAAGATGCCAGCTACCGAAACGGCGGTGGAACTCCGAAAGCCAAGAGACGTTTGAGCTCCCCCGAGCCCGGGAGCGGAGTTATCTGAGCACCGCGGCATATTGCATCTCGGCGAGACCTATTCAGCTTCCGACCTCAAAGAGTTATGACACCCTTAAAAGCTCGGAAGACTGGGGGGCAATTGTGTGGGGATGTTTTCACTAAGCCAAGATCAGCGCTAGCCCCGGTCTTAAGACAGATTGATTATGCCTCCCCTAGGCCAAGGCTGACCGCGGCTGAAGGACCGCGGCATTTGCCGAGGAAAGTGTTAGTTTTATGGACTCAATCCAGTAGATGATATAATAAATTGATTAAATTCTTTATTTATTCATATATTCATGCTTTCCTTTCATGAGATGAATGGTGATTTATTATATACTTGCACATAACCAATACGAATGACATGATGGTTCATGAGATGAACCGGGGTCCACAAGTATATTAGATGTAACACATGTGTATGGATGAGATCCACATACGGGAGACATGTGTGACAAATCTTATAGTTAAATATCTTCACAACCAGTGATGAGACTGGACATCTCATACTGACAAGGTTGCAGCACTTTGATCACTATGAGATAGTGTGATTTGTCTCGATCATCAGAATGGAAGATTCTGGATCATAGTGTTGGTACATTGGATGTATTGAAGGACCATGAGAAGCACCTTATAAACACTGTCTTTATTTTAAGGTCTGCTCTCATAATTCCCTAGCAATAGGCTCTCAATCCTGAGACATTAATGAACTCAAGTTTCTATCTATTCATTTGCTTTGAGTCACCAATGAGTAAGGCCAACTGTAGGTCAACACCTCGGTGATTTGGGTACGTGGTAGTAGAGCTGTGGGAACATTCAATAGTCAAGATGGAATCTATCTCTAATATCCCCTTGTGCCAATTAATGGATTTATCATTGGTAAGTGCGCACCCATTCCGATTAAGAGTTAATTGGAAAGGTACCTATTGATCATTATAATTGATTGGGGCTCAAGGATAATAAGATATGGATCTATTTTGGAAGACAGGTCCAATTGATCCATGGATATTGATAGAGGGGTCTACTTGTGGTAATGTGGAAGTTTAGGGTCTTCTATGTAATATTCCTAAGACTGGAGTTCAATTGCATTTATATAGTGGAGTTATTTGCAATTAACTGTGGGCCCGGATTACACATGAGATGTGGGGTCGCGTGTCCCAGTTGGAGCCAGCTTTCTAAGGAATCCCTAGTGGTCCCCACGCTAGCCCAATTATTAGAAAGTATCTAATGCTAGTTGAACTCTAAAAGGAAAGTTACTATTTCTAGTAGAAGTGAGACTTCTAATAGTGGTAATAGTAGACTTACTAATTTTAGTAGAAGTGAGACTTCTATTTTAATTAGAAAGGAATTAGAAAGATACTAATCATATTTGAAGTGAGACTTCTAATTATGATATGGTAAGTTACTAATTAATGGAAGTAAGACTTCTATTGTAATTAGTAAAGAAGAGACAACTTGCAAAAGTTATAAATAAGAGGAGAGGATGCCTTGGACGTCCATGCTTGCTCCTTCCATTGGGATTCACGCCCAAGGCTCTCTAAGTGCAAGTGTTGCACGAGCTCTTCTCCTCTTCCCTCTTCTAGTTTTCTTTCTAGTTCCTCCCTAGAGTTCCTAGTAGTTTTCTCTTGGAGATCCCACCATCTTCTTGAGAAAAAGGAGAATCTGATACGGGTCATAGCGTGGAAGATCAAGAGGTCTTGGAGATCCCTATTGATTAGTGAAAGCGTTTCATCATCAAAGAAAGACGCAACTCCTCCATTAGAGCACAATCGAGCTCCAAAGGTATAATCCACTTCCTTGCATGTTGTAGATTATTATGGATGCTTGTTAGTTGCTGTTTCTATCTTCTAGATAGATTGTATTTACTGATCATAATGACTGAGATTGAGGACATAGATCTTGGATTGGGTTTTATAGCCTTGTGGATAGTTGATCCCTGCGTCAAGTGGGTCAAAAGTTTTGAAACCTATCCTAGAGGCCCACCCTATTTCCAACAGAAAGAGCCCCCGAAGTCGGACCCATCCGACTTCGGCATCGACCCCCGGCAATGCGGATTTGACAGAGATTGATGGGACCAACGACAGGACAACGGCGCATGCTAAGGCATGCCCTGCAGACTATCATTACTGACAAAACGGCGCATACAGAACACGTGCGCCCCCAGAGCATGGCTCCGGGCCAAACCCGATGGGACCTGGCCCAAAAGTCAGAACCGCCGCCTGACCCAGCAAGGCTAGCATTTAATGAGGCATGGGTCAGCATTTAATGCATTATGGGCTGAGTGGACGCAGCCACTCGAGTGGCCAGCCCAGTCTTGGGACTCGCCCACGTTAGTCGTCCCCATCGCCTATAAATAGCATCTCCATCTCCATTCTAAAGGTACGCTATCCAGAATACACACTCTTACTCTGCAATTTCCTCTCCATTTCCCTTGCTCGTTCCCTGAACTAACTTAAGCATCGGAGAGCCTTGCGCTGCCTGCATAAATCATTAAGTGATTAGCTTGTTCATTATTCATAATTCATAGGATTGTAGACCCAGTCCATATACTAGGGATAATCAGTCCCCGTCCACACCATAACAAGGTGATCAACCATTTCATATTCATATTCATAATCGATTTGCACAGTCGTCCATATTCATAAGCATTGAAAAGTAAACAGCTTAGTGGTGCCTGTTAAAAAAATTCGAAATTATAAAACGGTGAATGACTTGGTTTTTACCCGTGTGAACAGGTTAGATGAACAACGAGAGACTATTGCTCAAAATTCCATAATCCTTATTCGTTTCCCAGGATACAATACTCATCACATAGCCATAGATCAAGGCCACCAAGTCTCGACACTCAAATCGATGAGATCCACATAATAAGTTTGAAATCAATTGGAGAATGTAAGTTCCATTAAAAGATGTGAAAGGTCCTCCAATATAAAGTACAACTAGCAACAAAGGCCCGTGCTTAGCCCGGGCTTCAATTAAAAAAAAAAACTTATTAGTTTATTACAAAATTCATAAAATAATAATTCTTCAAATACTTATTAAATAAAATAGACTTTCATAAAAGATTTCTTTTAAATCATGAGAATAATTTGGTGTGCACCTTACATTTTCATTTAGTAAACCATATGATATAAAGTTTGAATTAAAGAGAGATAAGGTTACATTATGAATAATTATTACATTATGATTGAGATAAGGTAAGAAAGTGTAGATAGAGATTAAGAAAAACCATTATAATTTTGCATGAGATGAGGTATGAGGTTGGAAACTTTATGAATGACCTGGTAGGTAAATATATGAGAGATTTTATAGAGGAATATGTGTTTTTTTTTTCCTCAAATGAACTTTGTTTAAAATTACTTTAACAACTGTTCAGCATTCTACCAAGGATACAAAGGCATATTAACATGTAAATATAGTAAAAACTCAATACCTTGTGAAGTATCCATGCTCCGCTGAAATTCCCAACTTTGCACAAGGAGAAAACCATTTGCTTAGGGAGTCCTTCCCCCTACCACTAACAATAAATATGATATTCTTCGGGTCATTGTACATGCTACTCAAAACAGAACTCACCTCCTTACTTGGAGCTTTGTCAATGGAAGTCTGAGGCATCATTGTGCCATCATAATCCAATAAAATCACACGGCTACTTGTCTTCTTATATGCAGAGACAATGCGCTCAACCGAGAGCTTCCTGAAATTTGGACCTAACGCAACAACCCGGAATCCCAAACCAAATCCAATGCCCCAACACCTTCTTAGAAAATGGTCCTTGCAAGCTCTCTGAAGATCCTGATGAAAACTACGTGCCCAATATGCAACATCATGCGAGCTCACATACTTGTAATGCTTTTCATGGCGCATCTGTTTCTCTGCCTTTGGCATTATGATTGCCAAATTCATGGCTTCAGACACCACATCGATGTTCCATGGATTGACACAAATAGCACCACTCAGAGATGGAGAACAACCAATGAATTCAGAGACAATGATCATGCTCCTACTCACGACATCTTTCGACTCGAAACCCACCTTCTCCATCGCCTTCGTCGCCCCTCCCGCCAAATCCAACGGCTGGATTCCGTGGGCCATCAACCCCACATCCACTGCCATGATTGGGGCAGAGTCCCCAATCGCCTTCCCCCAATCCGACGGCTCGTTCACGGTCCAGACCATCAACATTGCTTCATATGGCCCTGTCGAGCAGTCTCCGATCGCGTTCGAGGTCTCCGGCGTGTCAAGGTCTTCGCTTCCTGTAACGATCTGCCCCATCTCGACTCCACTCTCCACTGGACCTACTCCTCCTCGAAACCCACCTTCTCCATCGCCTTCGTCGCCCCTCCCGCCAAATCCAACAGCTGGATTTCGTGGGCCATCAACCCCACATCCACAGGCATGATTGGGGCAGAGTCCCTTATCGCAAATGAATGCCAGAAATCAAGAGAGGGATGGGATTACATGGTAAGGAAAGAAGGTTTCTTTTGCTTGGAAAAGGAAATTTTATTGATTAAAACCATGGACTCTTTCTAGAAGAAAGTTTTCAAGGAATCTTATCTTTAGGAAATGGGTTGTTGGAATGGATGGAAAATAAAAGGATGAGATTTTGATGAGGAAATCGTTCAGGCAGTGACGAGGTAAAGGAAGGAAAAAGGTGGGAAGAGAGAGGGATAAGCAGTGTGTGCAGGTGGGTGCTGGGGCTAGCGCGTGGGTGCACCAGTGAAGGAGGGAGAAAGAGAAGAGGTGAGCATGGGGGAGAGAAGAGAGGGAGCAGGGGAAAAGAGGGCAGAATATGTTGGATGGGCTGGAGGGAAGAGTTTCCCGGATCTGGGACTCTCATTTCCAGATATTAGAGGACTCTACTCTTTAGTTGATCCCTCCCTCTTTTTCTCTCTTTTTTTCTTGGGTATTTCTCTGAAAGAAGAGAATTTTAAGGGGTGAGGTGGCACCCCTCACAGCCCACCTCCCCCTTTGCTTTAATATATATAAAGTGTCTCGTTTAAGCCACATAAACCTAAGGAAAAGATTCATTTTTCATTTCTAAATATAACCTAATTTGTTCGACGAACGTACAGCCAACTATAGAACAAATCAGTTTCAGGTAAGCCCCGGTCTGTCTGTCGAAATAGAACCTCCGTATTTTTTTCTAGTGGGTTGCCGCTAGCCGTAGCTTCCAAAAATTCCATTTCTGAAGCTCTATCTAGCTTCAGATTTAGGGATTTCTAATTCATTCATCTCCTGTACCTGAATTCAGATATATATCATATGGCCAAGCCCTCTCCAAGTGTCCTAAATGTCCTCCACCATATCATATATCCAATCCATTTAATCCATTTGAAAATCATTTTTACATAATATGATCCAAACTACAATTGAAATAAAAGATAATCAATTTCATAATTCAAAGTTAAAAATCATAATTAAACAATGCATATCAATCCATAATATGAATATCCACTTGCCTTGGTTTGATGAAATCTCAAAAACCCAAATCCTAGCTCAAAAGCTCAAGCCTATGAAATTAAACCAAACCCACTCAGATTTAACTACACAATCTAGGATAAAAGAGACTAAACAACCCATCTATAGCCATTTCTAAGGAAAAACCCAAATTACTCTAACCCTACTATAATTAAAACCTTACCTAGAGATCTAGAAATGGGTAGGAACCAAGGAAATTGTTTATATGAGAGTACTCTATGGGCCCTTGTGACGATAATTTGTTGAAGATGGGCGCTTGAATTCTCACTTGATGAAGGTGGGTGTAGAGAAAATGAGAAAGGAAGAAATGACAGAGAAGGAAGTTACAAAGAAATGGAAAAAGAGGAGTGAAGATTAGGGTCAAATGGGTTCGGATCGGTTGTATAAAGATGGAAGTTTGGGAATTGCATTTTGGCCCATTATGAACGAAATGATCTTTGGATCCAAATTTGATGGTTATCTAGGGTCCAGTTCAAGGTAGTATAAAAGGATGAAGTTTAAGAAATTAAAACATCTATCCAACAGCACTAAAATCTCGAAAAACTAAAATTATAAAAAAAACCCCACTCTTTTTAAAAATAACAAACTACCCCCTATTATAGCTAAACGAACTCGGAATCTCAACTAAAGTTAGCACACGCATTTTTAACTTTAACCGATCCTGTTTGGCAGTTAAACAAACTTAAGTGACTAAAATACAATAATTAGCTAAGCTAGTAAACACTTGGAGTTCAGGGACTTTACATCACCCTCATCCTCTATATTTCTGACCAAACCATTTAACCCAACCTGAGACTTCAGTGCAATACACTCACTCTCATCATGTTCTCCACACTCAGCACCCAAATAATCCTGCAATCCGGCCCAACATAATTCACTTGCTAGCAACTGGAAAAAAAGTTAAAAACTATAAAGCCAGCAAGGATTCTGCACATGAGAGAGAGAGAGGAGGGAAGTAAGAGAGACAGAAGAATACCCTCTAGGGAGAGGATTCTACCCACCGATCCCAATGCCGAAGAGGGAGATCAATGAGAGAGGGAGACGTACTACTGAGGGTTATGGCTAATTAGATTTGGTGAAAGGGCAGGAGGGGATTGATTAAGGGCAGGTGGGGATTTATTAGGTTTTTAAGTGGGTTGACGACCTGTATATATAACCCTTATGTGTGTGTTTTTCAAGTTAGGCGGGAGCTTTCTTTACATGTGGGTCCGCCCTAGATGGATAATCAAAACTGTTCAGAATGAGGACTTCAACCATTTATGGGATATCATCAAATCTCATTTTAAATGGATGTTATCTCACTGTACATAAGTCCTTAAAAAATAGCATTTTCATCATTAGTTTTAAGTAATCAAGGACTTAATCATAAAATCATGCTTGATTTCATTGGAAAGTCGTGATTTTGTGTTTTCAAGTCAAAATTCTTTGAAAAATCACATTTTCACAAGAAATCATGAAACTTTTTATCTTTGGTATGAAAAGTCACAAATCTCTCATAACTTTTAATTCACACATGAAATGAAAATTTTTCTTTTCACCATTGATTTAATTAAAGAAAAATAGATAAAATGGTGACATCTCTGCATTCATTTAGTGTGAGTCGAGTCTCACATCTTGCATTTTCCAATTCCTACATGAAATGATAATTTCCTTGGTCATTGTTTTATTTTTGTAGGGAATTTCAGAAATTGGGGGCCGCCTTGAAAGAAATTGGACAAGAAGCATGAAAGAGGAGAAATACTTTATGAAGATACCCACCTTGGGAGTGAACGCCAAGGTGGAGGGACGACTATGGTGGACCCCATACATGTTGCAAATTCCCATAATTTCCGTTCTTGTTTGAAGACTCATTTGAAATTTAAAATCTAAATCAAAAGCCAAGAAAGGAAGGAGATCAAGAGGCTTGATGGCCAAAAATTCCAAAAAAGGAAGGAGGGAGGAAACTTCTTGCACAATATTTTCCTTTTTTTTAGGGCAGGAAACTTAAAATGGTCATAACTTTCAAACCGAGTGTCAGATAGGTGCAATCTTCCAACGTTTGAAACCCCTTTTTAGTAGATATTCATAAAGCCCAAGATTGCATCGATCGGAGCTGTATTAAGTGAGATATGACCTCGGGAAGTTGACTACTATAATTTTAGGCTGGGCAACACTACAAATTGTAAGAAATCACAATCCTTTTGCGAGGCCCATGTATGAAGCTTTGCAAGAGATAAAGGGAGTCAAATTTTAGAAGATCTTGGCAACCAAGCAACTCAATTCAAAATCAAATTTGAAAGAGTCCAAGATTCTTATTTTCAAGAAATTACTCTAACTTGGACTCCAAGCTTCCATGATTTGAAACTTTTCAAAAATGAATTATCCAAATGAGAGGGGACGTTCAACACATTCCTTCCTAAGAATTTCACACGTCCCAGATGGGTACCCAATGCATCCCAAGCTTTGCAACAAATCTGGTTTTTCATATTTAAGCTTTGCAACAAAAGAGTAAGAGAAGATCAAATCAAGGACATTAGAAGGCAAACAAATCAAGACAAGAACTCCAAGATTTCAAACACAATTCTATCCCAACTTGGACCCCAAGATAGACTCCTTTCCCAATCCAAACTCAGCCCTTTAAATCCTATAAATAGGAGAGGGTGGACATCCCATAAGATACAATCTTAGGATGTCCAACCAACCCGTCTCCTC
The DNA here is from genome assembly GCA_012931725.1 of Litsea cubeba. Taxonomy (NCBI): domain Eukaryota; kingdom Viridiplantae; phylum Streptophyta; class Magnoliopsida; order Laurales; family Lauraceae; genus Litsea; species Litsea cubeba. The sequence goes on along the minus strand of CM022947.1, from coordinate 24,089,058 downwards.
TCCTCTTCTTCTCCACTTCTTCTTCCCCCATTCTTTTTATTTTTATGGTATGCCGCGGGCCATGTCCGAGCAATCTTCTTGCTGAAAAGATGATGATCTGAATCCAATTTGAAGTTGTTTTCTTTGTAATGGATGACAAAATTTCCTAATTAGAGGCACAAAAAAGATAAGTGAATTCCTTTTATTTATGAAGTAGCTCTTTATTGTTTCCCATGTAATGTGTGCTGATTGGTTTTATTGGTTTTAATGTACTTATCTTCATGCCATAGGCGAACTTCGATACTTAATTTCTTAAAATAAAAAGAACCTATGACTATTTATGCTTAGATTTGATAGGCCATGCTTAGGATTAAATTCTTTTGATGGTTTATGTTTATCTTTGATAAGTAGTACTTAAGTTTTTTTTTTTTTTTTTTTTTTTTTGTTCCTTTTGAAGTGAAGGAAGTCTTAAAGTTTTTCTGAATTCTATAAAAAAAAAAGGAATTTTAAAGATAGATCTCCATAATCAAAACATTGATTTGTGTTTGATTTGAATATTGATTGGGACAAGTTATGATTATTTTATAAATAAGTTGGTTGAAACCTAGTGTATTCCGGATGCTCTAATCACTTTTCTTATTTGATGTGCTCATTCTTTTTTAATTAGTTGTTTTATTTTTTTCAAAAATCAATTATAAATCTGTTTGATTACTAGTTAGATCCCATATTTGAGAGTTCTTTTATTAGGTTCCTTGTGGGTTCTACTCGTACTTGCCACTGTCAATTCTATAGATAGTCGTACACTTGCAGGATAAGTATTTTTAAAATTCACAAGAAGTTTTTGGCGCCGTTGCCGGGGAACCAATTTGAAGAAAATTTTGAAATATGGGATTTTAACTTTAGGCTAGTTTAGTTTAGGTTTGTTTTATTTTTTTAAATAGTTTTTAATTTTTCTTTTTTTCTTGCCTTATCTATTTCTGATTTCTTTTGGCATGTTGCAAGACAACGAAAGGAAGGATTTTCAAGACTTCTATAAACGGGCAAAACTCTTTCCTTATTTGTAAGGTGCATGCTGAAACTCTACCCATGACTGTTCTTATTCGCAAGTGGGCCTGGATGATTTAAAATTTGCAAAGTATGAATGCTTGATTGACACATAAGTAAATTGGACACACTTAGTAAGAGCAACCACCCCATTAGGATTAATCATACCCCACATAGGCACCCAACCTAATTTAAAATCAAAGTATACATTGGCCCTAGGATTCTGGAGCTCATTAGGACGAAGAACACCAAAAGTTGAACCAAATGCGATTTTTGATCAATTTGATGTCTAGGCAAGCCCTGTCCTTCTAAGGGTGACAGACTCTGTTCTAGGAGTGTGGTTTTTAAGCGAGACCCCTGCCAAGCGCATTGTGACCCCACCACTCGACCCGTGGGCTTATCTGGTCGATTTGGTTTCATAAGACCAAGTTGGGGGTTTAAGTGCACTCTTTAACCAGTTAGGAGTTGTCTAGTTGACATAGGTTAGCCCATTAGATTGTTGTGTATTTTATTTTATATTTTGCTTGACTGCCTGTGCCTCATACTAATGCAAACAGGACCTTTCAAATAGATTAGGGTTGCATTTGGGTGGACCTAGTTTATGCGACCGGTGGAAAAATGACTTGAAAGGAACCGACTTATCACCGTACGATTTAACACATGAAAAAAAAAAGTTAGTAAAAAAGCATTTTTAGCCATATTTTTATGTGGTCATTCTTATAGTGAGACCAACTCAGTTGTAACCAAAACTTTGGGATACCACATAAATAAGTAAGATGCTCATTCGTGAACGGCTCTGATCATCCATATATGGGCACGGTTCGGCCCCTCCAAAAAAACTCCCACTGTACTCCTCTGGAAGCCAAAGACAATTACGGGCTCTATCCATGTACGAAATGAGTAGGGTCCATGAAAAAAACTCACCCCAATGAGTTTCCCAGATACCTAGAGGGGATCTGTGCGAATAATATAATGACAGTTTGATGACAGTTTCTGTTCCATTTGAATAACATTTTACAAAATTGCATAAATAAAAATTATCTTATTTCGATAAAGAAACTTAGGGCCTGTTTCTTTGCTGGAATTTCAAGAATTCCTGTCTGGGGAATTCCTGAAGTCCCATACAAAGTGGAATTCTTGGATGCCCCTTTGGGCACGAGCATCCAGGAATTTCATAAAAATACATAGGGAGTGGAATTTCTGGATTCCCAAAGATCAAAAGAGACCTTCATGTGGCTGGGATCCAGAAATGCCAGTAAAGAAACATAGAATCCAGAAATTCTAGGGGACAATCTGTCACATCATGTCCAGGAATTCCTAGACATGGTGAATTCCTAGCAGAAATTCCACTAAAGAAACAGGGCCTAGATGTGAACTCTAAATTTTCACTACTCGAAGATGCAGGACGGCGATTGGAGAAAGAAGATTTCCTCCATTGGCTTCAATGGATTTCAGCGCCTATCGCATGTAGAAAATAAAGAGAAGATGGAAATGAGAGAGGAAAAAGAAAGCCACGACAGAGATGCACCTGATTGTTGCCAACTGAGATTGTGCATGATCACCAACACAGGGTTTGGGGTGTTCATGGGTCGGGCCAACCCGTCCTAGCCCACTTTACGCCGGGCTTGGATATGTTTTTTAGGCCCATTTAATAATCGTGTCGAGCTTGGATCAAGTGAAAGATAGCCCAAAGCCCGGCCCGTATAAGGAGTGCATGTAATTTAATTTAATTAGGCCAAAGATTTGCGATAAATACCACGAAGTTTATCAAAAGCTCGGATCAGCCCGGCATGGTTGACTAAATGGGCAGGCTTGGGCCATACTTTTATGGCCCATTTTCGGCTTGGACTGAGTCTGGGCCTGCATTTCTAAAGCCGATCGGGCCTAGATATGCCTCTGCCTGGCCCGACCCGACCCATGAACCCGCTATTTGGGTTCTCTTGCTTGAGAAGAGGAAGAGATGAGAAATAAGGTTTTGGATAACATCTTTTGTGACAATATAAACTCACCACAAAAGGTGGCACATGTAGTGGCAAAAAAAATGCAACTAAAAGCAAGACACCAAAGCAATATTTAGCAATGAAAGTTAAAAAAAGTTGCCACTAAAGTCTTAGACAATTAGTGGTGAAAAGTTAAAACTCACTACTAAATCTCTTTTCCTCTAAAATAACCTTTAGCTACAACATATGAGTTGCCACTGAAGGGGCTACTAATCATGTGACACTAGATCTCAACGACCTCTAAATGCATTTGGACTATGTTGGTAATGATAACCATGTTGTCACCAGTGGTAAAGCTCCTCCCATCTCAAGCATTGGTTCCTCTCAGTATTTTTCTAATGGTAACTTGGTATCTCCATATAATATTCTTAATGTGCCTACAATTTAACATAATCTACTGTTAGTCTCTTAATTTACCAAAGACAATGATTCTTACTTTGTTTTCACTCCATCTGGTTTCTATGTGAAGGAAAACAAAATGGGTAAGATCCTCTTTCACGGAATGATCAATAATGGTCTTTATCCACTCTATCTCAACCAATGCATCACAAATAAATCATGTACTTCAACAACTACTTTCAACATCACTTAAGTCTTTCACAATCTATGGCATCATAGAATGGGCCGCCACTCACATAAGGTCCTTCAGCAACTTGCCACATCTCTTTTATGTCCGATGGATATCCAAGCCTGTCTTTGTGTGCATTACTTGTCAAATGGGAAAGCAGTCAAGATTACCTTTTTAAACTTCAGTTTCTATTTCATTTTTCCTCCTATAGAATTAGTGAATTCTGATGTTTGGGCATACTCTCCCACATCGTCCCTGAGTGGAGGCTAGATTTTATGTGACTTTTATTAGTGATGTTAGTAGATATTGTTGGCATTTAACACTTCAATCTAAGTCTCAGGTATTTGATGTGCTTTTTAACTTTAAATCTAGCAAATTGTCTTTTCAAACTGTGAGTGCCTAAAAACCACGAACTTGATTAGAAGGGATTAGAATGCCCTGGAGACTCCTTGATTAGTACGGAATGCCTGTCTAAAACCTGAAAGGGAGAAAGAGGACAGAGAAGGAGTAACGTCAGAGACCTTGACTGTGGTCAGCGCAAGGCCCTCCAATGCCTAAGTCAGTTCAGGAACTTAACAGTAGGATGGAGGAAAAAGAGAGGCAGAGTAAGGGCTCAAGAGTATGGTATTTGTTACCTTGGTTGGGAGGGAGCTTCTCTATTTATAGAGGAAGTCCCTATGGAAGAGGACAGTGGGGCCTACTGATTTGATTTGTACTTGAGAAGTACAGTCTTATCTGCCCACATTCCCTTAAATGAGAGTCTATTCCGCCCGCCATTCAACAAATGACAATCCGATTGGGCCCACCCTTCATTAAATGGTTGCCAATCAGCCCACAATTCATTAAATGAGGGTCTAATCGGGCCTTACCCTGTTTGGGCCTTTCGACGGTAGTCCCATCGAATCTCGCCTGGAGCATCACCCTGATGGAGATGTAGCCGTTGGATGTTGATCTATCAGAGATCTTGGGCGGCTGAAATGTTTCTTCAATCTCATTTGCGTGTGCCCGTATCTTATCATACATCTCATGTCGTGGCTGGATCTCCAAGGGACTTTGTCTGTTAGCGCTCATTTCGGCAAGATGTTGGCATTGTGACCGAGATGAGTGACCGAGGCCGAAGTAAACTGCCGAAGTCGGGTATTACCGAGGTCGGCGATGATGAGCTTGACGTTGGTTGGTGCCCTAGCATCGTCGCCGAGGTGCACGTGGCCGGTCATGAGACATGATTAGCCAGTAATCTCATCTAGGCTAATATAATCTCGGTATCCTTAGGAACGTCCCCACATAATTGCCCCTAGCTTCTGAGCTCTTAGAGCCAACTCTTTGAGGTCGGAAGCTATAAGACGAGAGAATCTTTAGAGGTCGGTGGTGGAAGGCCGTTGTCGAAGACGTTGGTAGGGAGCGCATACTGGGCTCCTATCTATCCAGGCCGGGATGCTTTTTGAAATCTCATCTCGGCCCTGGTTGCTGACGTTTCATTCTTATCTGTTGCCGCCCCACTTGCCCGAGGTATCAAATGCTACACTTTGTCTGATGTGGAAGATGTATCGTTGATGCTATGTGTCAATGCTGGATAGGTGGCTCAGATGTTTCGGAGGCGCGTGCTTTCCATTGAAGAGACGTGCACTGTATTTGACATGACGCTTCGCACCTGCGTTCTCGAAATCTGAACGGGCACCCTTTCTCCATCTATAAAAACGGAGGGCTACGGCTCCTTCGCTTTTTACTTGTGCTTTCACCAGAGAAGAAGAGAGGAGAAAGGATTTGTAGAGGAAGAGAGTCCGTCCTGAAGAGAAGTGCTGCTGGAATCGAACCGTCTATCGTCCAAGGTTTCAGCTTCGTCTCTCACCCATTTGGTCTTTGTAAGTCTTTCCTTTTTCTTTGCCCCTTTTTCTGTAACTAGGGTTCTGTTTTCTTTTTGATCTTTTTTTTCCAACCCTTCAAGTCTTAGAAAACCCTTAGAAATGGGCGCCTATAGTTACTGGTTAAATTCCGAAGGGGCCATAGCTCAACTCAAGGTGGTTTATAAGATACCCGAGGATGTCTTAGTTAGAGCACCTCACCCTGCTTCTTACGTCGATGGTAGCTTTTCCGACGGTTGGATGTCGTTTCTCTTGATAGCAATTATAGAGGGCGGGGTTCATTTTCCCCTACACCCTCTACTTAGGGATTGCTTCAGGACATGGAACCTCTGTCCTTGTTAGTTAATGCTGAACGACTTCAAGATCGTGATAGGGGCGGCGGTGCTCAATGAGGTTTTAGAGATCAACCTTGGCGTCCATGACATCGAGGACGTCTATGACCTTTGTAAAACTCGAGACAATGCCTACTACCTCTGGATTAATCCGGGCCGGAGTAGTTTTGTCCATGCCTTGGAGGACTTGAATAAGTATGCCGGGATGATCGCCTGCTCGTCTTGGGCAATTGGGAGTTTGGAGATGATGAGCCCGCGTCGCAGAGGTGTTTTCGGATCCCCCGCCGTCTCGGCACTCCTCCAAGTAAACACTGTATCCTTATTCTAGATTTATCCTTCTTTTGGTTATGCCAAGCTGACGCCTTTCTGTTCGCTATGCAGGTATCACCCAGAGGAGGCAAGAGGCTTGGAGAGTTGGTTGGACTAGGAAAGAGGCTTGGCTTCGGGCTGTAAAGAGTTACCACAGCCACGCAGATAAGTCATCCTGGTCTCTCCTTGGATACGATCCGAAGTACAAGTCTTAGTTCAAGAGGAAGGACGATCTGAGTCCGGCCCCCGCACCTGACGTCGAGGAAGGAACACGTCCGACTAAGACCGAGGCAGGTCGCCGAGCTGTGTCTGGAGCCGGGGCCTTCACATCAGAGCCGGAATCGGCAAAAGTCCCTCTGAAGAGTAAGGAGCCGAGCCAGTCATCTCGATCCCCTTCTTTAAGTTCCGTAGAGGGAGAGATGGTGAGAAACAAGCACCTGGTGTTGGATGGCTTGGAAGCTTTGGTGCTTGGGGGTCAGTCTTCTGGAGCGCCCATGGGTTCGGCTATTATGGAAACTTATACTTCGGTGCTGCCAGTGGTTCCTCTGGCTCCTGCTCAACCAGGCATTGCTGTCTCTGCTCCTGAACTGACGGCAGGCATTCCTAGGTCGCATGCAACTACCTCTGAGCCATAGACGGGCACCCTGGTTCGGAAGTGAGCTCCCGAAACCGCGCTGATGGAGGCTTGGTTTGGAAAGAAGATCACCTCGGGTGCTCCTGCAGAAGGGGGTCTGGCTCGCAAGCAACCAAGCTATCCGACCTTCCAGCACTCTGGAAACCAGACCTGCTGCTGGAGCCTGGGAGGCCGATGACGGTCCAGGATCGGGTTCTCTGGAAACCTGATCCTCTCGTTCTTTGGGCGCTAGGGCGGGCCTGCGCCCTGCCATTGGATATTGCTCAGTTTGAGGAGTATGATGACACCAAGTTGATGCTGTCGGGTTTGCAGTTGTAAGACCCCGACCCGAGAGACTTCGATTAGTGTTAATTAAGTTGTGCCTTAGCTATAAGTGTGTTTAGTGGATTTGGACTTAGTTTCGGGTTAGAATAGCTTTTATAATAGCTTTGGAAAATTTTGAGAGCCTTCTTGATTTGTGGGACCCTTTGGCAGTTCTTGTTACGGAATTGCGTGAGCTTGGGGGTTATTCATGATTTCCAAAAATTATTTTTTTAATCCCGTTTGACTTATCTTATTATTCTCTACAACTTTCGTGGTGACCTCGTTCTCATTCGAGGGCCCGAAACTAAACTTTTCTCGATTTGAGAGCAAAACAGTCTTTTTACCCAAAATTTGGACACGATTTTCAATGTCACCAAAACATGCAAAACATACACTTTTTGAAAACTAGATATTATGTCGAACAACTTTGTCTTCTTCGTCGAAGTCATTAGAGGTCCCGAAATCAATGCTTTTAGCCCGGCAAATGTTTTAAGTTGTGGGACCCACTTCACTCTTTGTACATAAGAGAGCCCATCTTCTTCATTCCATTCTTGACCTAATTCCTGCACAAGAGAAGCTCCAGCAGCAGCCATCTGTTCTCCTTCTTCATCTTGTTTTCTTCCTCACAAATCACCACCAAACCTTGCTCAAATCTAGTGGAGAGCTTCATCAATCTTGTTCAACTCGTCAAGAGCTTTCATTTGGTACCGTTTTTTAGGGGATTCACAGATCTTGAATTCGTCCTTGGGCTAGCCTTGCTTATTTGAAGACCTTCTAGGTATGAGCTCTTTTCCCTCTCCTAGGTTTCTTGTTGTTGAGTCTTAGAGAAGCTCCTTTTCGATTATTGAAAGGTTTCGTTTTGTTTTGCTTGGTTTTTTATTTTTGGGCTTGTATTTGGGATTTTTGTAGATTTGTTGTTCTTAGCTTGGAGAGGTGATTAGTGGGGTGATTTGATTAGCTTTGGACCCAAGGCAGGTGGATGAAATGATTCATTAATGTTAAAATCAGATTTATGCATGTTCTTAATTTTCTCATTTATGATTTGATTTGCTTAAATCATGGTTATGACTTGTATTCTATTGATCTCAAATGCACCTATTAATATCTCTTTCTATCTCTTGCAAATGTGCATAGTTGTATGTTAAATTTGAATGGCTTATGTTGTAATGGATTCCACATGATTTGAATGGATGGAAAGGAGGTGTTTGGTGAATGCTTTGGAGATTCAAATGGTGGATTTGAAGTGTTGAGAATGGAAATTGTCAATGCAGAAATGGTGGAGTTTCAACTCAATATTGTGTAGGGATCTGACCCTTAAAAATGAGAAAGGTTTGAAGGAAGGGAGGACTGAAAACAGCTTCAGAAATCAGTCCCATAGCAGTTTCGATCAGAATTTTGGCTAACCGAAATGTTTTCGGTTTAAATTCCAGAGAGCTGCAATTTCTGTCAAATTCTGATTTTGGCATTTCGGCTAACCGAAAAGCTAACCGAAATGTTTCGGTTCGAATTCCAGAGAGCTGCAGTTTTTGTTAAATTCTGATTGTGGAGTTTCGGCTAACCGAAAATCTAACCGAAATATTTCGGTTCGAATTCCAGAGAGCTACTTTCTCCCCATTTCTGTACTCGGTCAGAATTTTGGTCAGCCGTAGGTCAACCTTTCGGCTAGCCGACAGCCAACCGAAAAGCTAACCGAAATCATAGAATTTAATTGATTATTTCGAAGGAATTATGTGAGACTATAGTGAGGAAGAAGGACCATCATTCCAATCTCGTTAAAGGTCTTTTAGACTTGTCAATGGGCGTAAGGTCCCGGATTGTCGCTAATACTTATGGAGTACCAAATGTATATTCAATTGACAAACGAGACCCTATTTGCATTGATTCAAATCTTGGACCTTCAACATTTAACCAAGAGAATGTTGGAAATCCATTCACATTTATCTTGACTCGATTTTAATTGTGCCTTTCAAACATCATATCTTATGATTTTGATTTGTCCCGAAAGTATTGGAAAGTGTATTTAGCTTTTGCTAACCTGTATATGTCCGACCCGATATGAATGTGTATTTGTGCCTATGGGCACCTTGTTTCATTTTTATGCATATGATTTGACTTCCCGCATTTGACCTATGAGTCGGCACCGCTAAGCTTGGACAACCTTGTCGGTTTGATCCACCGACTTAGAGATCCCTCCCCTCCTGTCTAGTCAGCTGCAGTCTGGAACCCGTAGAATTTTACCCAGTTCGCTACCGTGGTCCCGCAGAGTATTTATGTATATTATAATATTTTATCATTGTCCCTCCTCACCTTGTGTGACCGAGGTCAATGATCCTATATGGTATGTGCTCTCTTCACTTTTGTGAGAGAGGATTTAGCTTCGTGTGGTTGCCATCTTGACAGTTTTCTATTCTTGGTACCGTCATTGCTTTATATTGCTCATGTCGTTATTTAATAAATGATGCATTGTATTTATGAAATTCATTATTTATACACAGGTTTTCTACACTATTGCAAGGTATCATTGTTTTGTTTTATTGTCATATCTTTTCACCCACCTACCAGACCGTCGTGTCTGATCCATTTATTTTGGTACTCAGGTCCCAAATTTATTGCCATTGAGGAGGAGCCCGAGGAGGCGGTCGGCGAACCGCAACGAGTAATTGAGTGGCAAGCTGACGATGTCATGTAGACATTCGTTCAGGCTTTGAGAACGACACTTTTTGGGAGTTTGTGATAATATCTTTTGGGTTTATTCTTTTGTTATGTATTGGTCTTTGTTGACCACTATTTTTGGGGCAACTAATCAACTGATCTTTTGTATATACATTTAACCTTACTTTTGGGAAGTATGCTAATGATCATTACTCATTCTGATATCTTGTCATATCAATTATAAATCAGTCTTGTTTATGGAATGGAATAGCACTAATATGATTTACTACACGCTTCCGCAAGCTCGAATATATGTTTGATATGTTTATATGTGAGATGATATGTATGGATAATTCTCACCGCGGAACCTTGTGGGAAATCACGTGCACGGATAAATATTTTCTTAATTCCGTGTGCGGATTAGCCGAAGAGATGCACGTGGCGCGGCATCACTAGTCCCGATCCCGGATTTGGATCCCTAACCCGGTCCGGGGTCACGACAGACTGGTATCAGAGCGGGATATGTTTCAGGCAATTAAAAAAAACTAGAAATCTTAAGGACGTGGCGAGGATTCATTAGACTCTCGTTAGAAAGGATCGTGTGAGCATTGGGTAACCACCCTGTACTTGATTTTCTATGCTAACAATTTGTTTTGCAGCGTTATGCCACCTCGCAAACGAGCAGCAAGCGATAATCACGTTGCTAGTAACAGCGAAATCACTGAGCCTATTACAGAGGATACACAGAATATCAATATGTAGAATCAATTTCAACAAATGATGCAGGCTATGTTAGACCAGCAACGTCAGGCCAATGAAAACCAGGCTAGACTCTAAGCACAAGCACATCAAACACAAGCCAAATTACAAGAGCAAATGGCTAAGAAAGATGAAGATCATGCAAGGGAAATGGCTAGAGTACAGGCACAGTTATTGGGTGTGTTAGAGAGGAGACTGGAACAGATTCCAGTTGCAGCACCAGGTGTGGTCATCGATAGGGAAAATGATCACAATGTACAATACGAACGCTTCAGGAAAGAGGCCCGAAAGAGTTTGTTGGGACAGAAGATCCAATGACTGCAGATGATTGGCTCGAATACACAGAAAACATCTTCGAGATCTTCACATGTACAGGCAAGGAACAAGTGCCACTTGCCGCATCCATGTTCACGGGCTTGGCAGATATATGGTGAAAGACTATTAAGGCAGGGTACAAAATAATAGCAGATGCACAACAATGGACTAACTTCAAGAGACAGTTTGGAGACAAGTATCTACCAGCACATGTGAAGAAGCAAAAGGCAGCTGAGTTTCAGCAACTCGTGCAAGGAAATATGACAGTCCTCGAATACCTCACTAAGTTTGAGAGATTGTCCCGATATGCTCCTGAGTTGGTAGATACAGCGGAGAAAAAGATAGCAAAGTTCCTTGAGGGACTTCATCCTATCATTGAGAGAGATGCCACCGGGGTAGTGTCACCCACCACATTTGAGGAAGCTATCAAAAGAGCCTATAAGTTTGAGAACTTCCACAACAAGATACTCAGAGTTCAAGGAAAGGGTCAAGGCCACCAGCAGCAGAACAATCCGCCGAGGAACAATCAAAATAAGAGGCCAAGGTAATAACAAAATGTACAGAATCCAGGGGCTTGCACACACTGTGGGAAATATCATGGGAATGCCCCATGCCGTTCTATCACGGGGGCATGTTTTAGATGTGGTTCGATGGACCACCAAATGAGGGAATGCCCGAGGCCAGAAAGACAGAATAGGCAGCAACAGGGAGCACAACATTAGGCACCACGTCAAAATGCGCTAGTAGTCCAAAATCAGGCAAGGCCACTACAACAACAGGCACCACAACAGCAGTATAGGCCACAGGAGCAACAGCAGCAACAGGCCCATCAGCAAGGGCAAAATCAGAATCAGAATCAACGTCCTCAGAATCAGAACAGAAATGCACAGCATGGCAGACAACAGCAAGGGCAGAACAGGCCACACCAGAGGGCACAACTCTATGCTGTTAATAGAGCTGATGTAGAGGCAGAAGGCAACGTAGTGGAAGGTACACTTCTCGTCTGTGGTTTTGATGCTAGGGTTTTGTTTGACCCTGGCTCTACTCACTCATTCCTATCTCCAAAATTTACTAAGTTGATTGACATGCATGCTAGAGAATTGGATTTCATTTTGATTGTGACTACCCCTTTATGTAAGGAAGTTATTTGTAGGACTTTTTACTCTAGTTATCCAGTCAAAATAGGAGAAGTAGTGTTACCGGCAGATCTCATTTTATTGGAGATGTTTGATTTTGATGTCATCCTAGGGATGGATTGGTTAGTAGGATACCATGCTACTATGGATTGTTTCCATAAGACCCTAACTTTTAAGTTAGAGGAGACCAAGCAGGGGTGTTGTTTCAGGGAGAGAGGAGTAATCCTCGTACAGGGTTTATTTCAGCGTTGAAGGCTGATAGACTTCTAAGAAGTGGATGTGAGGCATATTTGGCGTTTATCACGGAGGATAAACGGTCCCAAGGGGTGGAGGAGATCCCTATTGTTTGGGAATTCCCGGATGTTTTTCCGGAGGAGATACCAGGTTTACCACCTATCAGAGAGATAGACTTCACCATTGAGTTGTTACCGGGGACCGCTCCGATTTCTATTGCACCTTACAGAATGGCTCCGGCAAAATTGGGAGAATTGAAAATTCAGTTGCAAGAACTTTTGGACAAAGGTTTTGTGAGACCTAGTGTTTCACCGTGGGGAGCACCAGTGTTGTTTGTGAAAAAGAAAGATGGTTCTATGAGAATGTGCATTGACTATCGGAGATTAAACCAAGTGACCATCAAGAACAAGTATCCATTGCCAAGGATAGATGAATTATTTGATCAGTTGCAAGGAGCTGCTTACTTTTCGAAGATTGATTTGAGATCCGGCTACCATCAGTTGAGAGTTAGAGATTCAGATGTACCGAAGACAGCCTTTCGGACGAGATATGGACACTATGAGTTTCTAGTGATGCAATTCGGTTTGACGAATGCACCTGCAGTATTCATGGTATTGATGAACAAGATATTTGCAGAGTATTTGGATCAGTTCACAGTGGTGTTTATTGATGATATTTTGTTGTATTCCAAGACCAAAGAAGAGCATGAAGAACATTTGAGGATAGCACTCCAGCTTTTGAGAGAGAATCAGTTGTTTGCAAAACTCTGTAAGTATGAATTTTGGTTAGACCAAGTCACATTTTTGGGTCATATCATCTCTAAGGAAGGATTATCAGTGGACCCATCCAAGATTGAAGCAGTTATAAATTGGGAAAGACCGAAGAATGCATCGGAGATAAGGAGTTTTCTTGGATTAGCAGGGTATTACCGTAGGTTTGTAAAAGGATTTTCGTCAATTGCATCACCTTTGACAAAGTTGACATCACCTTTGACAAAGTTGACAAGGAAGAATGCACCTTATGTATGGACAGACAAGTGTGAAGCTAGTTTTCAAGAGCTGAAGAAGAGATTGACTACAACTCCAGTCCTTACTTTGCCATCCGGGAGCGGCGGTTTCACCTTTTTTACCGATACTTCCAACATTGGACTTGGATGTGTTTTGATGCAAGATGGGAAAGTAGTTGCTTATGGATCCCAACAGTTGAAAGATCACGAAAAGAACTATGCAACACATGATCTTGAGTTAGCAGCGGTTGTTTTAGCATTGAAGATGTGGAGACACTATCTATATGGAGAGAAGTTTGAGGTTCACTCCGACCACCGTAGTCTACAATACTTGCTTTCCCAGAAAGAGTTGAACATGAGATAGAGGAGATGGATGGAATATATCAAAGACTATGATTTTCTAGTCAAGTATCACCGGGGAAAGCGAATGTAGTTGCAAATGCCTTGAGCAGGAAGTCAGTTAGCATGGCAAGTCTTCGGGGAAGTTATGTTTTTCAACAGTTCGAGGAGTTGGGAGTAGATTTTCAGCCTCTAAGGAAGGGAGTTATGTTAGCAAACATGTCGGTGTCAAAACCTTCCTTCATTCAGAAGATCAAAGAGAATCAGTTGCAAGACCCAGAGTTGTCCAAAATTTCAGAGCATATAGCAAATCGTCCGGATTTTCGTGTTGTGGATGGAGTTTTGTACTATCGAGACCGTCTATGTGTACCTAACTTGGAGGACTTGAGGAATGATATCATGACAGAGGCTCACAATACCAAGTATTCCATACATCCGGTCAGCACGAAGATGTACCAGAACTTGAAGAACAGATTTTGGTGGAACAACATGAAGAGGGAGATAGCAGCTTTCGTCTCTCGATGTATAACGTGTCAGTTGATCAAGGCAGAACATCAGAAGCCTCCAGGGTTGCTACGGCCATTAGAGATTTCGGAATGGAAATGGGAGCACATTATCATGGATTTCATCTCGGGATTACCAAGGACTAGCAGAGGCAATGATGCCATTTGGGTTATCGTGGACCGTCTGACCAAGTCAGCTCATTTTCTACCGATGAAGATAGGAAAGAAGATGCATATGTTGCCTTTGACACAGTTGTTTGTCACAGAGATTGTCAGTCGACATGGATAACCAGTTTCCATCACATCCGATAGAGACAGCAGATTCGTCTCGAGATTCTGGAAGACACTACATGAGTCTATGGGTACGAAGTTACAGTTCAGCACAACCTTTCACCCACAGACCGATGGTCAGTCAGAGAGGACAATTCAGACACTTGAGGTCATGCTTCGAGCTTGTGTGTTAGATTTCAAGACTCAGTGGGATGAAGCCTTACCATTGTTTGAGTTTGCTTACAACAACAGTTTCCACTCGAGTATCAGGATGGCGCCTTTTGAGGCTTATTGACACAAAAAAAAAAGTGTCACTTTGCTTCTTCAAAATCCAGAAAGCTAGATGAAGTCGCAGCCTACCATAAATAGGCAATGCCACTTCCAAAAATCAAATCTTGTCAGAATCAAACAAAAACTGCAAGATCCTTCAAGACAGCCAAAAGAGGAGTACACAAGAAGTTTCGGGCCATTTCAAAATTATTTGGCCTAACTTTGCTTCTCTGACAGCTGAAAAGGAGCTCCCGGCGGCGAAAGCATCGAAGACACTAAATCTTCGATCAGAGCCGATGGATGGTCTCAAAATACATCCAAAAGGCTTCACGTCAAGTTTCAAGTCAAACCGACAACGTTTGACCCTACATCAACCCTCGAACAGCTAAATCAAGCCTCTCAGCGGCGAGAAACACCGAGGCCATCACTCATCAAATAGAGCACATGGACGGCTTCAAAATATTTACAAAGGGCTACAAATCAGGCCTCTCGGCGGCGAAGCTCCCCGGGACCAGGGTTTCCAAGACAGAGCCTATGGATCATCTTAAAATGACTCCAATAGGATCCCTGTCAAATTTCAAGTCAATCGCACATCGGTTGACCGCACATCAAGCCGCGACATCTTCATCGCGATAAAAATAAATCTACTAGTGATAAAACCCCAAACGGCTTCAAAAATCAAACAAAAGCCAATGGTTGGTCTTATTTATTGCTCAGGAGGCTTCATCCCAAATTTCAGGTCATTCCGACATCGTTTGACCCAGTTTCAGCTTCTGACGGAAAATCGGCAGCTCTGCGCGACAAAGTCTTCAGCTTTCTCGGAAAATTAGAAATTTTTCAAACCAAAAAGCAAGGACTCTCATCAGGTTTTCTGCACGGAAATCAGACCAATAAATGATCAAAATGTTAAGAAAAAATACAGAAGAAAAAAGAATAAAAAAACATAAAAAACGGACACAAAAGGGGGGAAAACCACCCAGGGTCACAGACCCCTGCGACCCTGGCCCATGGTCGCCGGCGACCATGGAGCCCGGGATCGCCGGGAGGGCCCCGGAAGCCCCGTTTTTCATCGTTTTTTGTGATTTGAAGTGTCCGACCCTTGGAATTTTCCAAAATTCATACTTTTGAGACACCAAATCCTATGACATCCGTCAAAATCACAGGTCAATCATCAAGAGTATCAAAATCAACATTGATCACCAACTGGTCAAGCAAAAAGTGTGCTTTCTACCCGACCGATCGAGAAATCGACAGGACAGATGGCACCGACCCGCTGTTGGCAACCAATACCTGAAGTTACATGGTCATCCGATGTCAATCTACATGAAGATCCATCGATGATCATCGCCAGAAGAATCCCAAAAGACGCGGCACGGCCCGCGACTCTACAACTGCTCGGCAACCACTTAATGCGATTAATTGACTAGCTTTATTATAGTCATTAATCTATTTCTTTGGACGACCGAATTAGAAGCAAGCATCCGGGAGTTACAAGTCAATTGACATAGGACCTCATTTTGGTCTTTGTCCTCTAAAAACTTGAGGTTATAGCCAAGCCAAGCAAATCAAGAGCATCATCTGTTCTCATCTGCATGGATGATGGCGAAGTCCACATATGGCTTGCGACCGTCAATCTGAACGAGTCCCCCACAATCTCCTGAAAAGTTAGATCCTCATTTTCTTGCTTTTCATTGTAGTTTGTATTTTTCCAAAAGAGACAAAAATCACAACTCTTGTCATTCATTATTGATAAGAATTGTAAATCGGCTATAAACGCCAAAATCGGCTATAAATGCAAAAAAAAATCGTCTTTCATGGAAAATCAAGAAAAATGTCTCTTTTCTTAAATATATGTGCAATGGAAAACTCAAAAGAAGTTGATTTCCGTTTTACTTGCGAAGGTTGATCTCCGGATCACCACTTGCAATTCCAAGTAAAATAGAAAATCTGGCACACCCACACAAAAAAATGTTGATGCACGCCTCTGCCCCCCGGTTACGAAAGGGTCGGACCCAAACGGACTCCCATGTCGGCCGACCTCGGTAGAACCGAGCGATAGAAGCGCTGTCCATCAAGGCTTTGTATGGCAGAAGGTGTAGGACACCTGTTTGTTGGGAAGAAGTTGGCACTCACAGTTTCCATGGACCGACCATTGTTAGTGAGACAAGTGACAAGGTCAAATTGATCCAAGAACGTCTGAAAGTGGCTCAGAGTAGGCAGAAGAGCTATGCAGATTCTCACAGAAGGGACTTACAATTCAAAGAAGGAGATAAGGTTTTCTTGAAAGTGTCACCTACTCGTGGAACATTGAGGTTTCGGCAGAAAGGTAAGTAATCTCGGAGATACATTGGACCGTATGACATTGTGAGTAAGATTGGTGACGTGGCTTACAGGTTAGCCTTACCACCCGAACTCTCCGGCGTACACAATGCTTTTCATGTGTCTATGTTGAAGAAGTACGTCCCCGATAGATTGCATATACTCCGTTATGAGCCGTTGGAAATCCGAGAAGATGCTACGTATGTTGAGAAGCCTAAGCAGTTTATTAACACCAAGGAACAAGAGTTGAGGACACGCACTATTCAGTGGGTCAAAGTGCTTTAGGAGAATCATGGACCGGAAGAGGCAACATGGGAATTACAGGATCAAGTGCAGAAGAAGTACCCGCACCTACTACCGGAGGTACATTTTATTTCATTTGGAGGACCAAATGTCCTAAGGGGTGGAGGATGTAAGACCCCGACCCAAGAGACCTCGATTAGTGTTAATTAAGTTGTGTCTTAGCTATAAGTGTGTTTAGTGGATTTGGACTTAGTTTCGGGTTAGAATAGCTTTTATAATAGCTTTGGAGAATTTTGAGAGCCTTCTTGCTTTGTGAGACCCTTTGGGGGTTCTTATTACGGAATTGCGTGAGCTTGAGGGTTATTCATGATTTTCAAAGCTTATGTTTTTAATCCCGTTTGACTTATCTTATTATTCTCTACAACTTTTGTGTTGACCTCGTTCTCATTCGAGGGCCCGAAACCAAACTTTTCTCGATTTGAGGGCAAAACAGTCTTTTTACCCAAAATCTGGACACGATTTTCAAAGTCACCAAAACTTGCAAAACATATACTTTTTGAAAACTAGATATTTCGTCGAACAATTTTGTCTTCTTCGTCGAAGTCATTATAGGTCCCGAAATCAATGTTTTTAGCCTGGCAAATGTTTTAAGTTATGAGACCCACTTCACTCTTTGTACATAAGAGAGCCCATCTTCTTCATTCCATTCTTGACCTAATTCCTGCACAAGAGAAGCTCCACCAGCAGCCATCGGTTCTCCTTCTTCTTCTTGTTTTCTTTCTCACAAATCACCACCAAACCTTGCTCAAATCTAGTGGAGAGCTTCATCAATCTTGTTCACCTCGTCAAGAGCTTTCATTTGGTACCTTTTTTTGGGGATTCATAGATCTTGAATTCGTCCTTTGGCTAGCCTTGCTTATTTGAAGACCTTCTAGGTATGAGCTCTTTTCCCTCTCCTAGGTTCTTATTTGTTGAGTCTTAGAGAAGCTCCTTTTCGATTATTGAAAGGTTTCGTTTTGTTTTGCTTGGTTTTTTATTTTGGGCTTGTATTTGGGATTTTTGTAGATTTGTTGTTCTTAGCTTGGAGAGGTGATTAGTGGGGTGATTTGATTAGCTTTGGACCCAAGGCAAGTGGATGAAATAATTCATTAAATGTTAAAATCAGATTTATGCATGTTCTTAATTTTCTCATTTATGATTTGATTTGCTTAAATCATGGTTATGACTTGTATTCTATTGATCTCAAATGCACCTATTAATATCTCTTTCTATCTCTTGCAAATGTGCTTGGCCATCTCTTGGTCGCCTTTGACCGTAACTATCTCCATGTTGCCATCCTCATTTTCAAATGGGAACTTAAGTTTCTAGTGGTGAGTGGACAGCACCGCTTCCATGTTATGCAGCCAAGTCCTTCCCAGTATAGCATTGTATGAGGACGGAGCATCTACCACAAGGAAGTCAGCCATTATTGAGGCACCTACAACTTTGACCTCTAAGGAGACCTTCCCCTTGGGATACACAGGCTTGGCGCTGAAGCTTATCAGGGGGGTGTGTGCCTCTTGCAAATCTTCTTCTCCAATTCCCATCTTCTTGAAACAGTCGAAGTAGAGGACCTCGGATGAGCTGTCGGGGTCGAAGAGGATCCTCCGTATTTGACAGTTTTTCAACTTCAGTGTGACTATCAGCGGGTCGTTATGGGGAGCTGGACTCCTTCCAAGTCCTTCTCTGAGAACCAAGTCCTTGGCTTCTCCTTCCGAGCTTTCTTGGAGGCCAGTTCACACCCGGCCATCATCACCTGCTTTCCGTGTGAAGCCCTCCTGGCCTCGGCACAAGCTTGGTTACTCCCCTTTGGGGGCGGAGCCAGGTGGATGACGTTGGTGATCCTTTCTGACTCATCGTTGTCCTGGCCTTTATCATCTTAGCGCTGAGCTCGATTATTGTTCACTTTTTCTCCCTCCTGGATATAATCTTTCAAGTGCCCGTCCTTGACGAGCTTCTCAAGGTGCGATTTCAGTGACATGCAGTTTTCGGTTCTCTGCCCATTCTACTTGTGGTAGGCACGGTACTTAGTCTGGTCGCGGGTGGAGGGGTCACCTTTTATGGGCTGTGTGGCCAGCTGAAGTACGGTTACATCTTGATTTTGTTAAGGAGCTATAGATCGGCTCCTTGAAGACAGTGTTGACCGCTTTGAAGGCGGTGGGGGCTGGCTGCTCTTCTTTGTCTTGGGGGGTCTTTCTGAACTTCTGTCCGCCTCCCGAGCTGGGAAATAAAGCCTTCACCAAGCTGGTGGAGTTTGATTTCGGTCAGTCTCTTCTTTCCGAGACGACCTCTTGTCCTTCTTGGAAGGCCGGCCCTCGCGCTAGAACCCAAAATTCTCCTAAGCTCGGACCTCGTCTTCTTCTTCTTCGACAAATCGGTTCACCCTGGCCATGAGAGCTTTCATCGAAGCCACAGGGTTCCAGATCAGGTCTTTTCGAAGGTCACTGCCTAGCAGCAGAGCTTGTTGGAAAGATGTGACTGCCACTTCCTCAGCCGCGTTTTCTACCTGGCTGTAGATCGTCCAGAATCTTTTGGTGAACTGAGTGACGTTCTCATTCTGCCTCATCCTGAGCACCATTATATCAGCATTTGTCTTAGGGATGACTCTGTGCGCTTGGAATTTCTCCAAGAACGAGCTCCGGAGCTGTTGCCAATTTGAGACCAATCCTTCTACGAGCGCGCAGAACCACCTTAGGGGGAGGTCTCCCAAACTGGAGGAGAAGACTCTACAGTTCAGGTGACCGACGTCACCCCAAACTGACATTCTTTGGGTGAAGTGACGCTGGTGCACTGCTGGGTCCGAGGCTCTATCATAAAGAATGAACCTTGGGACACTAAACTTCTCTGAGAGAGGGAAGCTCCTGATCTCCCGAGAGAAAGGAGATACAGCGAGGTCTACGGGGTCGCACGCATCTAGCTGGTCTCAGGGGAAACCGGCTACCTCCATGTTGTGCAGTATCATCTGCTTCACCTGCTAATCAAGCCACTCTCTTAGGTCATTCTTGACCCCTGATATGGTTTCCAACTTCTTCTCTGAAAGACTATTGCTGGAGCACTCATCCTGAGCTCCGCTACGTTTCTTCTCGTTGATGATGTGCCTCAGATCCACCTCGGGTGGCGGAATCTGCATGCTTCGGGGAAACGAGGTTGCAGCCTTCCTCTTATTCTTCCGGGGACGTTGCTGTTGGAGCTGCTCCTAGAGCTGACGTATCCGCTTGTCTTTCTCTTGGAGGGCAAGGTTTTAGGCCCTAACCTCCTCAAGGTACAGGTTTTCACCTCCGAGTTCATTGTTCTGATGGGTAGTCTGAAGCGACCTTCCCACCATCGGAGCTTTGTCCTTTTGGGGACGCGTCTGCATGGCATCACCTAGCCTGGGGCGTTCCCGAAGGGAAGGCAGTACTTCTTCTTATGAAGGTGAATCTGGTTCAGTCTCTAGTCGTTCAATGATGATCGGGACGGAGGGGAGTCCTGCAAGACGCTCCTCGATCCTGGCTGCGACAGGCGTCGCTCCTGGTCCCTCCTGACAAGGGGCGGACAAGGATGGTATCGCTTTTGACACTTTCTCACCCTTCTTTGATTTAGGAGGCATGTTGCGAAGAAAGATATTTGGATTGCTTTCTTTCCCATAGACAG
The DNA here is from genome assembly GCA_012931725.1 of Litsea cubeba. Classification (NCBI taxonomy): domain Eukaryota; kingdom Viridiplantae; phylum Streptophyta; class Magnoliopsida; order Laurales; family Lauraceae; genus Litsea; species Litsea cubeba. The sequence continues at coordinate 24,068,309 of CM022947.1, read as the reverse complement.
AGCCAATTATGAGTGCCTAAAAATCACGGACTTGATTAGAAGGGATTAGAGTGCCCAAGAGACTCCTTGATTAGTACGGAATGCCTGCCTGGAACCTGAAAGGGAGAAAAAGGACAGAGAAGGAGTAACGTCAGAGACCTTGGCTGTGGTCAGCGCAAGGCCCTCTGATGCCTAAGTTAATTCAGGAACTCAACAGTAGGATGGAGGAAAAATAGAGGCAGAGTAAGGGCTCAAGAGTATGGTATTTGTTACTTTGGTTTGGAGGGAGCTTCTCTATTTATAGAGGAAGTCCCTATGGAAGAGGACAGTGGGGCCTACTGATTTGATTTGTACTTGAGAAATACAGTCTTATCAGCCCACATTCATTTAAATGAGAGTCTATTCCACCCGCCATTCAATAGATGGCAGTCTGATTGGGCCCACCCTTTATTAAATGGTGGTCCAATCGGCTCACAATTCATTAAATGAGAGTCTAATCGGGCCTTACCCTATTTGGGCCTTTCGGCTGTAGTCCCATCGGATCTCGCCTGGAGCCTCACCCTGATGGAGACGTAGCCACAGGATGTTGATCTGTCAGGGATCTTGTGCGGCTGAGATGTCTCTTCAATCTCATTTGCACGTGCCCATATTTTATCATACATCTCACGTCATGGCTGGATCTCCAAGGGACATTGTCTGTTAGCGCTCATTTCGGCAAGCATGTTGGCGTTGTGACCGAGATGCATGACCGAGACCGAAGTAGACTGTCGAGGTCGGGTATTACCGAGGTCGGCGATGATGAGCTTGACGTCGGTTGGCGCCCTAGCATCGTCGCTGAGGTACGCGTGGCCGGTCATGAGACATGATTAGCCGATAATCTCACCTGGGCTAATATAATCTCGGTATCCTTAGGAACGTCCCCACACACAAGCTATTCTTGTGTTTTTTCTAGGTTATGGGCACAATCACAAAGGATATAAATGTTTCAATCCGGTTACCAAATGAATTGGTATGAAGAGGCATGTGGTTTTTTATGAGATGGATTATCCTTTTACTACTAACAATATGGAAGGTCCTACTCCACAACCAGGGTCACATGAAAAGGTATAATCGGTCACTGTAATGTTCACTGCATGTGCCCAGCTTGCCTCATTCTATTAAGGTCACTATTGTTGCATTACCACCACGCTTGGACGATAGCCCATCCTCGGATGCCGGGTGCTCCACCCAATTATCTCATCCAATATATGCTACCTAGGAAGGAAATATATATCTCGATGCTGCCCAAGCGACTCCAACAAGTTTGGATGTCGTCCAAGTGGAACCAATGCATTATGCTGATGCTCAACTTTTACCCCACACTAATAGTGCACAATGTATGCAATTAAAAAAGGCTCCTTACATGAGTGGTAAGGAGTGGCATTTCTAACCTAGTTGTCCAGGGTTCAAACCCTGGTTATGTTACTTCTTCCCGCGTGTGTGGATTCCCCTCCCACTTGTGTGGGCTTTCTTTCCCGCATGTGCGGGCTCCCTTCCCACTTTTGTGGACTTTTTCTCGTATGTGTGTGTAAGGTCTGTGACCTTACTGGGTCAGTTGGGCCCAATACCCGGCCCGTTGACCCATTTATTATTAATTATTTTATTTAATTATATTTTAGATATTTAAGTGGGTTTAACGCATGAGCGAGTTTCTTTTAGCATTAGAATAGTATCTGTGAAGTTTCGTTTGATTCCGTGTTCGTTTGATCATAACAGGGGGTACTTTGCAATTTAGGGAAAATTGAGTGTTTTTCCGAAATATTCCAAACATCGTGATTTTTGGGTTCATTGGAAAGGTCTCGTCGTTCTGATGATTTTTGTCTCTTGACTCGTCACGATCCGACGATCAGAAACCTTTCAAGTGGTCCATTCTTCACCGGACCCACTTAAAGGGTAAATTAGTCCTTTCCTCTTAATCCTCTTCTTAAACGAGTTTGCCCTAAACTTCTTTTCTTTTCTCTACACACGAAAAAGATAACCAGCAGCCCATCTTTTTCTTCTTCCTTTCTCAAGCAAGATCTCAGCCCTAGAAGACCCCATTTGAAGATCCGATCCGCTAAGATTCATCCTCGCGATCCCCTCTTGCTTCCAGTACCAATTTGGTAAGCATCCTCATACTTTCATCTTTTCCTTCGTATTCTCTTTGGTTAGATTTAGGTTGGATCTTAATTCTTTTCCTTCCTATCTTCTTCTAGTTTGCGATTTATCGGGTTAGATCAGAGATTTCGGAGTAGAAAAGCTTCTCCTCGAATTTCAACCAATTCCAATCTTCACTTTGGGTTGAGGCAAATAGATCTACAATTCATATATATGCATGTATGTTGTTTTCATTTGATTGGCCATGTTTCTTGTAGATTCCCCTTAATTCCAAGCATGTTCTTGTTGATTTGGGATTTTTATGTTAGGTTAGATATTTGGGTATTTGGAATAAAATGGATAATTATATGATCATAGGTTGTTTAGAATTAACTATTGATTCAATGGAATGGAATGGATGGTTGAGGAGAGCAGGAGGCTCTATTTATGCAGGTTGAAGCCTCTGGGAAGGTTTGGAAATGGAGGAAATTGAAATGGGGAAGAAAGAGCTCAGAAATGGCCTGAACCCGTACGAGTTTCGTACTGTCGGTTCACTTGTCGGTTCAGTGTCGGTCAACCGACAGCATGGTGTGGGTCAGCCGAAAGTCATGTCGGTTCCAAAAACAGAGAGCCATATTTGACCTGCTGAACTGTCGGTTCACTCGTCGGTTCTGGTCGGTCAGCCTACACCTTAGCGTCGATCAACCGACACTGTTCTTAGTTCCAAAAATAGAGAACAAAATATGAACTGTCGGTTCACTCGTCGGTTCGTGTCGGTCAGCCGACAACCAGCATGAGGGTCAGCCGAAATTACCATTTTGGAATGCTCATAACTTTTAATCCAGCCGTTGGAATTTACGTATAATATACCGTTGGAAAGCTCTTGAATCGTAGAATCCAATGGTTCTGGTTTCATCACAATCAGAGGTCGGGAAGTGATGTAAATACTTGGATTATTAATGCAGCTCATGTTTTATTGGAAATGAGACCTGTAACCTAGAATTTGGGACTTAGATGCTGAAAACCACTAACCTTCTATCACATGACCATAAATGGGATTGAAATCGAATCGCGTGGCTTGGTATGAATTCGATGGTTGTCTAGGATTCGTGTATTATGCGTGATGTAACCGAATGCATTTGGAGTTGGGTTGAACGATGCTTAACATGATTGTACACCAAGGGATTTTTCCCTAATAGCATCGTCGATCCAAATTCCACACGTACTTTGTTAGAATACGGGGAATACAGGGATGACACCACTTACTTAGGATTGGATTGTAATTCCTCCTTGACTTTGACTTGTATCCGTTGTTTATGTTCCTTGTACACTCTCTTAACATAAAACATGTAATCAATTATGAAACATAAATTCTTAAAGAATTTAGGACTTGGACCTGACTTAGAGTGTACCTTAGGAAACCGTGTCTTGTTTTGATAAATATGACTCGCTAGTGATGGAAGGGATTATCTCGTGTTGCTTGTCTTGTGATATCTTGAATAAGATAATCCCTAGGATCTTGTCTTGTACATGGAACAAGCCAGACTTGCTTGTCTTGTTATTCTTGTGTCAGAACCACTTTATTATTATTGCATATCATGGCCATCTGCAGTTTGGGATTTAATGACGAATCGGTTACTGCGGTTGTCGGGGTGGGCATCGGCGTAGGACGGCGTCCATGGCGTTGAATAGCTGGGAGCGGGCTAGGACCGTGCTGCTATTCCCAGGACAGGGAGCTAGGATCCCACTGGAGCCGGACTATGGTAGCAGTAGTCCAAGGGGATTGTTACTGGTACCCCGGGAGATGGCATAGGACATCCTCGGAGTCTCCCTCTTGCTTGTCTTGCTTGCATTTGCATGGATAGTGGTTATTGTTAGATGATTGCTAGGATTCCTGTTATTGTTTCTCTATATATTAATCTCGCTTTATGCCTAGCTTCGCATTCTTGTATTCATATGATCTTTTACCTGTCATTACTCTATACTTGATGCATGTCGTGTTTATTATGCTTTGTATATCTATTGCTCAACATGTTGTTGACTTTGTTCCTTAGTGTGCAGACACATCAGGTGAATACTTCTTCTACGAGGAGCAGGCAGGTGAGGAGATTCCAGAGGATCTCCAACCAGCAGAGGAGGCATGAGAGTGGCGTGCCGATGACGTAAAGTAGCATCATCACTTCAAGCACGAGAGAGATACATGGGGTTTTATTAGATTATTCTTTTATTCATTATTTTCTCTCGTTGGACCTTTCTTACATTATTGACATCTGTTCTTTTATTGGCCTTGTATTTTGGGATGGCCAATATAATAATTAACTTAACTCTTAGTTCTGTTTCTCTTTCTTGAAAACTTTAATTTAATGAGAATTAGTATCCATTGCTTGAGATTCCATATGCCTAGAGTTCTATGAACTCAATGTCTATTGTATTAAAAGAGGTTTGAAATATTAAATCTTCACCGCGGACTACGATCCGTGGGCCCAAAGGATAAAATTTTTAATTAGTCCTAAAACTCACTCTCCGGATCCGGTTATTTCTTTAATCGGGTTCGGGGGACGTGACAAATTGGTATCAGAGCAGTGGTTGGTTTTTCAGGGTAAAAATTGTAGAAACCATAGGACGCGTGTGAGGATTTCGTTAGTTAGTAGGTTGATCTTTAGTTTTGTTTCTAGTATTGTGATGTTAGTTTGGGGCATATTGGAACTAACCTTGAATGTTTTTCAGGATCATGGCTGGTAGACATAATACCAGAGGTGAGGGTAGTTCTTCTCAGAATGGCTCTGAGAATCAGTTCCATCAGTTTATGGCAGCCTTCATCCAATCTCAGAAGGATATGGCTGAGCAGAGCCAGAAACAGAATGAGGATCAGGCAGTATTCCAAGCACAGATGCTTGAGGTAGTGCAAAAGGTGGGCCAGCCACAGGCCAAGGAGTATGACCTGAATGAATTGGTTGAGAAGTTCAGGAAGAGGTTTCCACTAGAGTTCCATGGCATTAAGGACCCGGCTGTAGCAGATGAATGGGTAGTTCAGATGGAGAATATATATGAGGTGTTTCGGTGCACGGGCACTCAGCAGGTGCAGCTAGCAGCCCACATGTTCCGTGGAGTAGCGGAGAGATGGTGGAAGACCGTCAAACACCCCTACGAGGAGATCGCGGAGGAGGTAGCCTGGAAGACTTTTACAGAGCAATTCCAGAAGAAGTTTATCCCGGAGCACTATAGGGATCAGAAGATGGAGGAGTTTGAGAGGCTAGTACAGGGTGATTTAACAGTACAAGATTATGAGATTGCCTTCACCCATCTATCCCGATTTGCTGAGAGCCTGATTCAGCCAGAGTCAGAGAGAGTCCGGAGATTTATCAAGGGACTGCGAGCTGATATTAAGATGCAAGTACAGCACAGTAGACTAACCAATTATGATGATGTGGTCAAAGATGCATATTGGGCAGAGGAGTCCCTGAAGGATGTGATTGCTTTGGAGCAGCAGAGGATCTTAGCATTGATCCCTCAGCCCAGGACGCAAGGATCTTCGTCTCTATCATATCAGCAGCCGGCACCTAAGAGGCTACGGTTTGAGCCTAAACTCCGACAGCAGCCACAATGAGTCTCTTGCATGCATTGTGGCGGGAACCATTATGGCCGTGATTGCAGGAAGCAGTCCGGTGCGTGTTTCAATTGTGGAGACCCAGGACATAAGGTTCGTTTTTGCCCAGGGAAGACAGGAGTGACACCACCTGCATTTCCAGCTCCGGCGCCCAGGCCACCACATCCCTCGCAGCCGTTGAGACAGATGCCTCCTGGACAGGCCAGGCCACAGCAGCAGCAACAGCAGCAGATGATTGTCCGACCACCTCAGCCTCCATATCAGCGCCCTTCAGTACCTCAGCAGCGCTATCAGTAGAGACCCCCAGCACCCAGATTCCAGGGTCGTGGTCAGAGACCACCGCAGCAGTATCATCAGCAGCGTCCTCAACAGGCAGGGAAAGCTTATGCTCTGACGCATGAGGAAGCAGAGGCGGCAGGGAATGTCATAAAAGGTAAACTTTTAGTTTGTGGATTTGATGCTAAAGTTCTATTTGATCCTGGATCCACACACTCGTTTGTTGCTCCAGCATTTGCACTATATTTAGGGGAGGATAAGGAGATATTACCTTATGATTTGGTAGTAGCTACCCCTATAGGTAGACATGTAGCTTGTAATGTCACCTACCCTAGGTGTAGCATTCAGATTAGAGAAGTTAAGCTGACCGTCAGTTTGATCATCTTACCGATGGCGGAGTTTGATGTGATACTCGGTATGGATTGGTTAGCTAAGAACCGAGCAGTGTTAGATTATTTTAACAAGACTGTGAAGTTGCAGAGTGCAGATCGTAGTGTTGAGTTTATTGGAGCTGAAAAGCCCATCTCCACTCGGATGATTTCTGCATTGAAGGCAGAGCGATTGATGAGGAGCGGATGCGAAGGTTTTATCGCATTTATTGCAGAAGATAAGGAGTCCAAGTCTGTTGATGAGATTCCAGTGGTGCAAGAATTCCCGGATGTGTTTCCGGATGAGATTCCTGGTTTGCCACCTGTCCGTGAGTTGGATTTCACGATAGAATTGCAGCCAGGGACAGCACCCATTTCGAAGGCCCCTTATAGGATGGCACCAGCAGAATTGAAAGAGTTGAAAACTCATATAGGAGATCTGTTGGATAAGGGTTTTATCAGGCCCAGTGTTTCACCTTGGGGAGCTCCGGTGATATTTGTGAAGAAGAAGGACGGGACTATGAGGATGTGTATAGATTACAGACAGTTGAACCAGATTACTGTTAAGAATAAGTACCCGTTACAGAGGATCGATGAGCTATTCGATCAGTTGCAGGGAGCCCAATTCTTTTCGAAGATAGATCTGCGTTCCGGTTATCATCAATTGCGAGTCAGGAAGGAGGATGTTCCTAAGACTGCATTCCGGACGAGAAATGGACATTTTGAGTTTCTTGTGATGCCTTTTGGATTGACAAACGCTCCAGTAGTTTTTATGGCATTGATGAACAAGGCATTTGCTCCTTTCTTGGATCAGTTTGTGGTAGTCTTCATTGATGATGTATTGGTGTACTCGAAGACTAAGGAAGAACATGAGCATCAGTTGAGAACATCTTTGCAGCTTTTGAGGGATAACCAACTGTATGCAAAGTTGAGTAAATGTGAGTTTTGGTTGGAACAAGTGGCATTTTTGGGCCATATAATCTCTAAGGAAGGACTGACCGTGGATCCCAAGAAGATTGTAGCAATTGTCAATTGGAGTAGCCCACGGAATGTAGCGGAGATTCGTAGTTTCCTTGGACTTGCAAGTTGCTACAGAAGGTTTGTGAAAGGATTCGCTACTATAGCATCTCCGTTGACTAAGTTGACGAGGAAAGATATTCCATTTGTATGGGCGGAGGGGTGTGAAAAGAGTTTCCAAGAGCTGAAGACCCAATTGACTACAGCACCCATACTTGCCTTACCCGCTGGAAGTGGAGGATTTGTGATTTTCACAGATGCATCAGGAGTAGGTTTGGGATGTGTTCTCATGCAGCACGACAAGGTGATATCATATGAATCTAGATATTGAAAGTTCATGAGAAGAAATATGCCACACATGACTTGGAGTTAGCAGCAGTGGTGTTTACATTAAAGTTGTGGAGGGATTATTTGTATGGGGAGAGATTTGAGGTGCATACAGATCACAAGAGTCTGCAATACCTGTTTACACAGGGTGATCTGAATAACAGGCAGAGAAGATGGATGGAGTACATAAAGGATTATGATTTTTCGATCAAGTACCATCCTGGAAGAGTGAATGTGGTAGCAAATGCTCTCAGTACGAAGGCAGCATTCAGTGGATGTATAATGCCTGAATAGAGATGGATGGAGCAATTAAGAGATATGGATGTGGAAGTCTGGCCGGTTAATGAGAAGATCCTAGTTGCTACAATGGGAGTTTGGGAGCCAGAGATAGTTAACAGGATCAAGGGATGCCAGAAGGATGATCCAGAACTACAGAGAATCATTGATCATGTGGATGACAAGCCAGAGTTCAGATTGATAGAGGGAGTTTTGTACTGCAAGGATAGGTTGTGTGTGCCAGATTTTCAAGATATCAAGTTAGAGTTGATGACAGATGCGCACCACACCAGATATTCTATTCACCCAGGGAGTACAAAAATGTATCAGAATTTGAAGAATCACTATTGGTGGGCGAAAATGAAGAAAGAGATTACAGAATTTGTCTCCAGGTGTATGACTTGTCAGCAGATTAAGGCAGAGTACAAGAAGCCTCCTGGTTTACTTCACCCGTTGGAGATTCCACAGTGGAAATGGGAGAATATCACCATGGATTTCGTGTCAGGGTTGCCGAACACCAAGAAAGGCAATGATGCTATTTGGGTGATTATGGATAGATTGACTAAATCAGCCCATTTCTTGCCATTCAAGACTGGTCAATTTATGGACAAGATGACTAAGATGTACAGAGACAATATAGTCAAGTTGCATGGAGTGCCTAAGTCCATAGTGTCCGATCGAGACACTAAGTTTGTCTCTCGGTTCTGGTCTACTTTCCAGTCATCTTTGGGTACTCAGTTGAAGTTCAGCACAGCTTACCACCTTCAGACAGATGGACAGTCAGAGCGTACAATTCAGACACTGGAAGATCTCCTCAGAGCATGTGTTTTGGATTTCAAGGAGAGTTGGGATGAGAGTTTGCCTCTATGTGAGTTTGCCTACAATAATAGTTATCATTCAAGCATTGGTATGGCACCATTTGAGGCATTGTATGGAAGGGGATGCAGAACCCCGGCATGTTGGGAGGAAGTTGGAGTTCGAAGTTTTCATGGCCCCTCAGAGATTGTTGATTCTAGTGATAAGGTCAGAGTTGTTCAGATGCAAATGAAGGAGTCTCGTGATCGTCAAAAGAGCTATGCAGACAAGAGGCGGAGACCTTTAGAATTCCAGGTTGGGGATATGGTTTTCCTGAAAGTGTCTCCGATGAGAGGTGTTGTCAGATTTGGACAGAAAGAGAAGCTTGCCAAGAGGCTTATGGGACCGTTTGAGGTTAAGAGCAAGATTGGAGACGTGGCTTATCGTCTAGTGCTACCGCCAGAGTTGGCAGGTGTGCACGACGTATTTTATGTTTCAATGCTTCGGAAGTATATTCCAGATCCCACCCACGTGTTGCAGCACAAGCCACTTCAACTTCAGGCGGATGTCACCTACGTGGAGCGTCCAGCGCAGATCATCAACACTAAGGAGGTAGTGTTGCGTACTAAGACCATCCAGTGGGTCAAAGTACAGTGGGAGAACCACGGTCTAGAGGAAGCTACTTGGGAGCTGAAGGATCAGATTCTAAAGGCGTACCCTTATCTTTTTCCAGATGAGGTATGTTTAGGCATTTGGGGGACCAAATGTTCTTTTTATTTGTGAGAGTTGTAAGGTCTGTGACCTTACTGGGTCAGTTGGGCCCAATACTCGGCCCGTTGACCCATTTATTATTAATTATTTTATTTAATTATATTTTAGATATTTAAGTGGGTTTAGCGCATGAGCGAGTTTCTTTTAGCATTAGAATAGTATCTGTGAAGTTTCGTTGATCTGAGTTCGTTGATCATAGCAGGGGTGTAGTTTGTAATTTAGGGAAAATTGAGTGTTTTTCCGAAATATTCCAAACGTCGTGATTTTTGGGTTCGTTGGAAAGGTCTCGTCGTTCTGATGATTTTTTTCTCTTGACTCGTTACGATCCGACGACCAGAAGCCTTTCAAGTGGTCAATTCTTCACCGGACCCACTTAAAGGGTAAATTAGTCATTTCCTCTTAATCCTCTTCTTAAACGAGTTTGCCCTAATCTCTTCTCTTTTCTCTGCACACGAAAAAGATAACCAGCAGCCCATCTTTTTCTTCTTCCTTTCTCAAGTCAGATCTCAGCCCTAGAAGACCCCATTTGAAGATCCGATCCGCTAGGATTCATCCTCGCGATCCCCTCTTGCTTCCAGTACCAATTTGGTAAGCATCCTCATACTTTCATCTTTTCATTCGTATTCTCTTTGGTTAGATTTAGGTTGGATCTTAATTCTTTTCCTTCCTATCTTCTTCTTGGCTTCCTAGTTGGCGTTTTATCGGGTTAGATCGGGGATTTCGGAGTAGAAAAGCTTCTCCTCGAATTTCACCCAATTCCAATCTTCACTTTGGGTTGAGGCAAATAGATCTACAATTCATATATATGCATGTATGTTGTTTTCATTTGATTGGCCATGTTTCTTATAGATTCCTCTTAATTCCAAGCATGTTCTTGTTGATTTGGGATTTTTATATTAGGTTAGAAATTTGGGTAATTGGAATAAAATGGATAATTATATGATCATAGGTTGTTTAAAATTAACTATTGATTCAATGGAATGGAATGGATGGTTGAGGAGAGCAGGAGGCTGTATTTATGTAGGTTGAAGCCTCTGGGATGGTTTGGAAATGGAGGAAATTGAAATGGGGAAGAAAGAGCTCAGAAATGGCCTGAACCCGTACGAGTTTCGTACTGTCGGTTCACTTGTCGATTCAGTGTCGGTCAACCGACAGCATGGTGTGGGTCAGCCGAAAGCCATGTCGGTTCCAAAAACAGAGAGCCATATTTGACCTGCTGAACTGTCGGTTCACTCGTCGGTTCTGGTCGGTCAGCCTACACCTTAGCGTCGGTCAACCAACACTGTTCTCGGTTCCAAAAACAGAGAGCAAAATATGAACTGTCGGTTCACTCGTCGGTTCGTGTCGGTCAGCCGACAACCAGCATGAGGGTCAGCCGAAATTACCATTTTGGAATGCTCATAACTTTTAATCCGGCCGTTGGAATTCTATGTATAATATACCGTTGGAAAGCTCTTGAAACGTAGAATCCAATGGTTCTGGTTTCATCACAATCAGAGGTCGGGAAATGATGTAAATACTTGGATTATTAATCCAGCTCATGTTTTATTGGAAATGAGACCTGTAACCTAGGATTTGGGACTTAGATGCTGAAAACCACTAACCTTCTATCACATGACCATAAATGGGATTGAAATCAAATCGCGTGGCTTGGTGTGAATTCGATGGTTGTCTAGGATTCGTGTATTATGCGTGATGTAACCGAATGCATTTGGAGTTGGGTTGAACGATGCTTAACATGATTGTACACCAAGGGATGTTTCCCTAATAGCATCGTCGATCCAAATTCCACACGTACTTTGTTAGAATACGGGGAATACAGGGATGACACCACTTACTTAGGATTGGATTGTAATTCCTCCTTGACTTTGACTTGTATCCGTTGTTTATGTTCCTTGTACACTCTCTTAACATAAAACATGTAATCAATTATGAAACATAAATTCTTATAGAATTTAGGACTTGGACCTGACTTAGAATGTACCTTAGGAAACCGTGTCTTGTTTTGATAAATATGACTGGCTAGTGATGGAAGGGATTATCTCGTGTTGCTTGTCTTGTGATATCTTGAATAAGATAATCCCTAGGATCTTGTCTTGTACATGGAACAAGCCAAACTTGCTTGTCTTGTTATTCTTGTGTCAGAACCACTTTATTATTATTGCATATCATGGCCATCTGCAGTTTGGGATTTAATGACGAATCGGTTACTGCGGTTGTCTGGGTGGGCATCGGAGTAGGACGGCGTCCATGGCGTTGAATAGCTGGGAGCGGGTTAGGACCGTGCTGCTATTCCCAGGACAGGGAGCTAGGATCCCACTGGAGCCGGACTATGATATCAGTAGTCCAAGGGGATTGTTACTGGTATCCCGGGAGGTGGCATGGGACATCCTCGGAGTCTCCCTCTTGCTTGTCTTGCTTGCATTTGCATGGATAGTGGTTATTGTTAGATGATTGCTAGGATTCCTGTTATTGTTTCTCTATATATTAATCTCGCTTTATGCCTAGCTTCGCATTCTTGTATTCATATGATCTTTTACCTGTCATTACTCTATACTTGATGCATGTCTTGTTTATTATGCTTTGTATATCTATTGCTCAACATGTTGTTGACTTTGTTCCTTGGTGTGCAGATACATCAGGTGAATACTTCTTCTACGAGGAGCAGGCAGGTGAGGAGATCCCAGAGGATCTCCAACCAACAGAGGAGGCACGAGAGTGGCGTGCCGATGACGTAGAGTACGTCATCACTTCAGGCACGAGAGAGATACATGGGGTTTTATTAGATTATTCTTTTATTCATTATTTTCTCTCGTTGGACCTTTCTTACATTATTGACTTCTGTTCTTTTATTGGCCTTGTATTTTGGGATGACCAATGTAATAATTAACTCTTAGTTCTGTTTCTCTTTCTTGCAAACTTTAATTTAATGAGAATTAGTATCCATTGCTTGAGATTCCATATGCCTAGAGTTCTATGAACTCAATGTCTATTGTATTAAAAGAGGTTTGAAATATTAAATCCTCACCGCTGACTACGATCCGTGGGCCCAAAGGACAAAATTTTTAATTAGCCCTAAAACTCACTCTCCGGATCCGGTTATTTCTTTAATCGGGTTCGGGGGACGTGACAGTGTGTGAGTTCTCTCTTGGGTCCCAGCCCCCTTGGCTAGGGTACAAAAAAAATGTGCAGTATGGAACTCACGTGGAAATGGTCATTGGGTCACAAAATTGATGCCACACTACATGTCGCTAGTGCATTGCCTGAATATTTCCTGTCTTCACATCAAGTTGCTAGTTCAATGGGCAATTTGCCAAATGTTTCTACTAGACCTTCTGCACTAATTGAGCCGACACAAAAGATTGTTGACCCCATTTCAGATCGGTTGCCACCTCACAACCCCAAAAATAGGAAATTGAAACGGATTACCGTTCCTAATCCATAAATCCGTTCCTAAACCGTTTTTAATCCGTTAATCTGTTCCAAAAACATGAAATTGGAACGGAATAACGGATTAGGAACAGACGGATTAGGAACGGTAATCCGTTCCAATTTCCCATTTTTTGTGTTGTGCCTTTTCAATGCTCTCATATTATGCACGCCCGATCAATTGATGGTATTTTTAAGCTCAAAGTGTTACACAACCACTAAACACCCTTTACTAAAGGTTTTTCAAATTGTACTTGCACCTAGTGAGCCTATGTGCTATTCCCTAATGACAAACATCATCTAAGCACAATTGATTCACAATAGAGTTTGTCAACTGAGTAACTCAAAGTTACAACGAAAAGTCATGTGTTTTCTGTGATTGCTGACATTAGCAACCGGAAGTGGTTATCAACAGAATTCTGTTAAGTCAGTAACAAAGATTGTAAAACTCTATATAAGGAGACCCTTTTCATTATAATCTAAGTTAAGGAAACGAATCTAATTTCTTCTCTCTCTCTCTCTCTCTCTCTCTCATTCTTCTACAAGTTCATATGGTATCAAAGTGATAGACCTGCGTCATGAAGATCATGCAATCTTCTTCTTTGATCCTTCAGCAATAAGCTTTGTCGTGCTCCTAACCATGTTTGCTTCTTGATCTACATAAAACATATAAGATCTCTGCCTTTTTGCAAATCCAGCAGGAATCTTGCCTTGCAATTCGATATACTTCAACTGATTCAAATTTGTCTGCTAATCTATGTAATCAACATGAGTCTTGTCTTCTTTTGATAAGCATTTGATCAAGATCAAAGCAGACTTGTTCAAGTTCGAAAGATTTGATCTAGTTTGATCAAGATCGAAGTAGATTTGCTCATGTACGAAAGATATGTTCAAGATTCGTAGAGCATCGATCATTTTCGATTGTCTTAAGACATCTTGCTCAAGATTTCCTTCTTCTCAAGGTCCTCTTCTTCTTGCTCTCTGCTTGTTTGTTTTCTAGTCTATATCAGATCTTTGTAACGGCATCTTCTTCTTTTATCTCTCTTATTTTGCACTAGCCTTTATGCTATCAAATATCGGAAGCCTCATTTCGGTCAAACTGGATAATCACGACTATCTTCTATGGAAGTCACAATTTTTACCAGTGCTACGTGCAAATGGGCAAATCAGTTACATTGATGGAACAATCTCTCCTCCACCTAAATTCTTGATTAATGATGAAGGTAATATCAGTAAGGAAATGAATCCTCTATTCACAACCTGGTTTCAGCAAGATCTAAACATCCTTAGCTTGATAAATGCAGAACTGTCAGAGGGAATATTAGTTCATGTTGTAGGTTTGAATTCACTCGTGATGTTTGTCTTGCAATGGAGAGGCGCTTTGCATCCCTTTCTCATTCTCATATTTTGCAGTTAAAGACTCAGTTGCAATCTATCAAGAAAGGCGATGCTTCATTACAGAATATATTCATAAAACTAAGCACATCTCTAACAATCTTGCAGCTATTTCTTGCCCAATTGATGATGAAGTTCTGATATTATACACACTTAATGGGCTTCCAAATGACTATGTTGCCTTCAAAACATCGATCCAGACTCGATCTTCTCCACTTGCTATAGAAGAACTCCATGTTCTGTTGCTGTGTGAAGAACTTCACCTAGCTAATGCACAACAATCTGTTATGGACTATACCGCCACTACGTTGTTGACTTCTAAAGACAATCCTCTAAACTCGTTGGGCAAAAACAACAAAGGACGGGGTAGAGGATTGGGTGCCTATAATAACAACCCCCTGGGTTCATTGCTTCATGTTATCCCAATCATATTTTCAAATTGCATAAGTCACTATATCAGAGATTTTCAACCTACTTGATTGGTCTGGGTTTTTTAAGCAACCATGCCGATTAATCATTATTCGTCCAGCATACCAAGACTTCTATTACTATTGTGCTTCTCTATGTGGATGATTTGATAATCATCACAGGCAATAACTCTGCTTACATTTCTTACCTTGTTTCTCAACTTGGGCCGGTCTTTGAGATGAAGAATGTCGGAAAGTTACATCATTTTCTGTGTATCGACGTCTACCACACAATATATGGTCTATTTTAACATTCAAAGTATGTCGAAGATTTGCTAGATCGAACATCAATGTTAGATTGTAAACCATATGGTTCACCTGCCAATTATAAAGGGGCTCCTTAGGTTGCAAACTCTACTCCACCCATTGATTCCCAGGTTTATAGAAATGTTACTGGTGCTCTACAATACTTAATGTTAACACGTCTAGACCTAACCTTTGTTGTGAACCAGGCCTTTCAACATATGCACAATCCTTCCCCCTTACATCCCATTGCTTTAAAAAGGATTCTTTGGTACATGAAAGGCACTATCATGTTTGGTATCAACATTACTCACGGATCGCTTCAGTTAACCGCATTCTTTGATTCAGATTGGGCTGGTGACCCAACGGATCGTCGATCGACCACTAGTTATTATGTCTTCTTAGGCCCAGCTCCAATCTCCTGGTGTGCAAAAAAACAAAGTACAGTTGCTTGATCAACAAATGAAGCGGAATTTGATTGTTAGCCAATACAAGTGTTGAGATCTCATGGATCAGAATGCTTTTGTGTGATCTTCACATCCATATACCTACTTGTCCCTTTATATGGTCTGACAACATTTCTGATATCTCACTCGCTTCTAACCCTTTGCTTCATGCTTGTACGAAGCATATCGAGGTCAACTACCATTATGTCCGAGAGAAAGTGTTGCATAAGGACCTGATTGTTAAATATGTTATGTCTCATGATCAACTTGCTGATATCTTTACAAAAGGCCTCCACCCCAAACGATTCAAATTTCTTCGGTCCAAGCTAAAGGTTACTGCATCACTCCCTAACTTGTAGGAGGCTAATGATAAATGTCATCTAAGGAAAACTGAGTCACAGCAGAGTTTGTAAACTCAGTAACTCAAGGGCGATGTTACCTCTCTTCAGCTGGTGGAATCTTGGTAGTGACAACGAAATAGTGATGTGCTTTCTGTGATTGCTGACATCAGCAACTAGAAGTGGTTGTCAACAAAATTTTGTTAAGTTAGTAATAGAGATCGTGAAGATCTATATAAGGAGACCCTTCTCATTGTAATATAAGTTAAGGAAATGAATGTGATTTCTTTTGGCTTTATCTTCCTCTCTCTCTTTCTTCTACAAGTTCGTATTCCCAAGCTATTAAATCATCAGAGTGGCATGCGACAATGGCACTCGAATTTGATGAACTTCATGGACAAGGTACATGGTCCCTAGTTTTTCTACCATCTGGACAAAATGTTATAGGATATCGTTGGGTCTATAAAATTAAACAAAAGAGCAAATGACAGAATAGAGTGTCACAAAGTACGGTTTGTTGCAAACGGGTTCCATCAACAATCAGGACTGGACTACAGTGACGCATTTAGTCTAGTGGTGAAACACACCATAGTTAGACTTGTCCTTTCATTTGCTATTCAACTTGGATGGCCAATTTGACAGCTTGGTCGGAAGAGTCTTGAGAAGTTTTGGGATTGTTTGAACCAAGTTTAGTACTTGAAAGGATCTAGACTAGATTTCGGGAAATAGTCAGTGGTATCATTCAAGATCCCGAAAACCCATATTTGACCCCGGTATCCTTTCCTAGGGGGGGGGGGGTATTCATAATTTCTGAAAATTGAGATTTTGTAAATGATCTCCAAAAATTCTGGTTTACGACTTGTTGGAAAGATCTTTTAATTTGGAGCAACTTTTTTTCTTTGCTCAAGTCCATCCGAGGCCCGAAAGATCTCTGTTTAGTCTCTGCAAGCCCAACCCATCATTAATGGCATAATTATAATTATTCCAGGTACGTTTTCTTATAAAACACCCCAAACCCTAGCCTCCATCATATTGCACGACCAGCCACCTGGAACTCTCCTTTCGTCCTTCCTCTATTCATCTTCCTTCCACAAACCAGACCCTTGGAGGATGCTCCCATCAAATCTATCATCGCCAAATGATTTCTCATCATTCATTTGCTCTCCTTCTTTGTTTTTGTGGAGTTCCACGTAAGGCAGCTCCTTCAATCAACTTCTTCTTCGTTGGGCATCTTAGAGGTGAGATCTTCCTCTCCTTTGGTTTCCTTTCCGATTAGGAGCCCTCTTTCTTCCATGTTATCCATTTTTAAAGGATTTCTCCAAGTCTAGAATAAGATGTGATTTCGAGGGATTCTTAGTGTAGATTTGGGAATTTTATGAGGAAGGTTTGTCTCCAACTTCTAAAGGTATTAGAGGAGATTCTAGACTGCGCATGAGCTAAGGCAAGTGCCCATGTGATGATTCATAGCATGCGTGTGTAGATATATCTTGTTTGCATTTTATATCTAAATGGTATTGTGGATCTTGATTTTCTATTCTTTAAATTGTGTTATCATTATTATTTGATGGATTTTTATCTTTTCAAAAGATTTAGCATTTTCATAAAGTTTTGGAAATCACAAAAGATTATTATTATTTTTATGTCCTTTTATTTTTGTTTTGACCCTAAACACTTTCTAACTTTGTATAGCCTTAGATGCCTATTAGGTGGGCCCCTAAGTGTGATCAAACATCACATACAACCTAGACTTTTGTTTATCCTTGTATCTTGACTTTGTCCAATGTGACTTTTACTTGTAACAAATCAGAGGTGGGTATTTTATATTATTGTGTACCTCATGATTGCTAAGAGAAATGTATGGTGCGATGATGGACGATTGTATTTGACCTTAGGTTTGGGATATCCATATCTTCTGGTTGCACCAAGTGTATTAAAAATTTGACATTCGAACCCTAAGAGCGAATAGAATTGAAGATCATCGGACTTGTATATCTAAGGCAATCCATGACCTAGAATAATTAGTATTGTATTCATCTTGTAACTTTTCGGCCATTCGCTGTCCTTTGACCATGGACTTACGCTGACCCTTGACATGACTTATAGGACTCATTGGAATTAGCTCGCGGTTATTCGCTGTGCTTTGACCTTGGATGCACCTTGGTTCCTTTTTCTACCCATTTCGGGACCCCATTTATAGCCAAAATGATGCTGTATTTTTGTTAGAATTTGGTAATGTTTTGACCTTGTTTTAACATGCCTAAAACTACTAGCCTGATAGGCAAGCTCCTAGAGATGTCTTCAATATCAATGGCATCGCTTCGACATCAGTTTGTTTTGTTCATGTGGCATATAAATTGGCTGCCAGCATAGGAGGGAGAATGGAAAGCATTGAATATATGCCACAATTAGAAACATGGTGTGTATGATCGAATTCTGCCACAATAATACTTGGCTGCTTTAATTTCAGAATCAAAAAGTCCCAAATAGACATATCTGTTTAATTTTACATGGAGAATAAATTGAATTAGAAACAAATCAGAACCCATTAGACAGTTCCTACTTTGACAAGAAGTAAGAGAAATAAACTAAGAAATTGACTAAACTCCAGAGCTTTATAATGAAAAACCAAGAGAGGAAGAAGAAAAGAAGCAGATAGGGAGAGGGAGAGTACTTCTTCCCCAAGAACTGGCCAATTCTAGCCTCCCATTTGCACAAAGTAACCCCTCTTAATTTGGAACTTCCCCTGGGAAATCCAGTGCTTTGTCTTCGGAGTACGTGAAGAAATTCCACCTTGGTTAGATTGCTCATCTATCACCACCAAAAACACCCATGTTGCTTCCAGCCACACATCCACCAACCCAACTTGCTCAATTCATCTTGCCACTTGGCTTATTATTTTGCATAAACAACTGTATCATACACAAACATAAAGTTCTAATATGGCTAACGTCTCTCTCTCTCTCTCTCACACACACACACCTGTTTAAGATCTTCCTCATAATCATCGAGACTAAAATTGATGTCTGCATCCACTCCACGGAACTTGATGGCTGCTTTATCATATGCACTGAAAAGAGAATTTTCCATTTCAAAACCCATCAACATCATCAACACACACACAGAGAAAAATTTTTTTGTAAGGGATCAAAATCCCCACAAAAAAAAGAAGAAGATGGTATCAGAGGAAAAGGTGGGTGGGGCGAAGATTACCGAGTAGCTGCATGTGCTGTAACGAATCCACCTATTATATCACAAAACAGATTCAAATCCAAGTATCAGTAAAGCAGAGTTTATTCAACAAAAAAGGAGAAGTTTGAGGTTGAAGCAGGGAGAGGGAGAGAGAGAGGAAGGAGAAGAGAGAGGGGGGAGAGATGAAGGAGAGAGAGAGAGGGGATGGAGTGGGCGGAGCGGAGAGGGAGATGGCAGAGAGGGAGAGAGGGAGATGGGGAGTGAAGTAGAGAGGGAATGGAGAGAGAGGGTGAAGTAGGGAGAGGAGAAGATGGCGAAGAGAGAGGGAGATGAAGAGGGCGTACCTGGCATCTGGGCTGGGTGTAGTGCAGGGTGTAGCAGGTGCAGTCCACTCCACGGAACTTGATGGCTGCTCTGTCATATGCACTGAAAAGAGAATTTTCCATTTCAAAACCCATCAACATCATCAACACGCACATTTTTTTTTAAAGCGATCTAAATTCCCACCAAAAGAAGAAGAAGATGGTATCAGATGAAAAGGTGTGTGGGGCGAAGATTACCGAGCAGCTGCATGTGCTGTATCGAATCCACCTATTATATCACAAAACAGATTCAAATCCAAGTATCAGTAAAGCAGAGTTTATTCAACAAAAAGGAGAAGTTTGAGGGTGAAGCAGGGAGAGAGAGAGAGAGAGGAAGGAGAAGAGAGAGGGGGGAGAGATGAAGGAGAGAGAGAGAGGGGAGATGGAGTGGGCGGAACGGAGAGGGAGATGGCAGAGAGGGAGAGAGGGAGATGGGGAGTGAAGTAGAGAGGGAACGGAGAGAGAGGGTGAAGCAGGGAGAGGAGAAGATGGCGAAGAGAGAGGGAGATGAAGAGGGCGTACCTGGCATCTAGGCTGGGTGTAGTGCAGGGTGTAGCAGGTGCAGTCCACTCCAAGGAACTTGATGGCTGCTCTGTCATATGCACTGAAAAGAGAATTTTCCATTTCAAAACCCATCAACAACATCAACACATACACACAGAGAAAAAAAAATTTAAAGGGATCTAAATCCCCACCAAAAAAAGAAGAAGATGGTATCAGATGAAAAGGTGGGTGGGGCGAAGATTACCGAGCAGCTGCATGTGCTGTATCGAATCCACCTATTATATCACAAAACAGACTCAAATCCAAGTATCAGTAAAGCATAGTTTATTCAACAAAAAGGAGAAGTTTGAGGGTGGAGAGAGAGAGAGAGAGAGGGAGAGATGAAGGGGAGAGAGAGAGGGGAGATGAAGTGGGCGGAGCGGAGAGGGAGAGAGGGAGGTGGGGAGTGAAGTAGGGAGGGAACGGAGAGAGGGTGAAGCAGGGAGAGGAGAAGCTGGCGAAGAGAGAGGGAGATGAAGAGGGCGTACCTGGCATCTGGGCTGAGTTTCGCGACCCCGGACCGGGAACTAGGGGAAAAGGAGGATCCGGGTCCGGGAATCGGGACAGTGGTGGGGTGATGCCGCGCCACGTGCATCTCTTTGGCTAAACCGTACACGGAATTAACAGAACATTTGTCCGTGCACGTGATTTCCCACAGGGTTCCGCGGTGAGGATTATCTTTACACATCATCTCACATATAACCATATCAAACATATTCTCAAGATTGCGGAAGCGTGTAGCAAACCATACTAATACCATTCCATTCCATAAACAAGACTGATTTATGATTAACATGACAGGATATCAGAATGAGCAATGATCATAAGCATATTTCCCCAAAAGTAGAGTTAAGTATATTTACAAAATATCAGTTGATTAATGCCCCAAAATAACGGTCAACAAAGACCGTACAACCAAATGAAACCTAAAATAAAGATATTATAATTCCCAAAGTGTATCGTTCTCAAGGCAAGGCCGAATGTCTACATGACATCCTCGGCTTGCCACTCAATCACTCGTTGCGGTTCACCGACCGCCTCCTCCGGCTCCTCCTCAATGGCAATAAGCTCGGGACCTGAGTACCAAAATAAATGGATCAGACACGACGGTCTGGCAGGTGGGTGAAAAGATATAACAATAATAAAACAATGATACTATGCAAGAGTTAAGAAAACCTGCGTATAAATAATGAATTTCATAAGAAATAATGCATCATTTGTTAAACAACAACATGGACGATATAAAACAGTAGAGGTACCAAGGATAAGGAACTATCAAGATGGCAACCCACACAAAGCTATATCCTCTCTCACCGAAGTGAAGAGAGCGCATACCCTAACAGGATCATTGACCTCAGTCACACAAGGTGAGGAGAGACAATGATAAGTACTATAATATACATATATATATACTCTGCGGGACCACGGTAGCGAACCGGGTAAAAACTCTGCACATTCCAGACTGCAGCTGACTATCAGGAGGGGAAGGAACCCCAAGTCGGTGGATCAAACCAACGAGGTCGTCCAAGCTCAGTGGTGCCGACTCATAGGTCAAATACGATAAATCAAATCACATGCATAGTAAGAAACGGGGGTGCCAAGATGCACAAAATACACATTCACCTCATGTTGACATATACCGGTTAGCAAAAGCTAAGCACATCTCTTCTAGTACTCTTGAAATAGTCTAGTCGTATCATATGGGTCGAAATCCCAAAATAGAAGTTTGGTTGAAAATCAAATACAAATAGTTTTCCATACCTTTACAGGCTAACAATAGGGTTTCTAGAATTGAATCAGTGCGAATAGGGTCCCGTATGTCGGTTATGATGAAATTTTGGTACTCTTTAAGAGTTAGGGACATTCCGGGTCCTTATACACATTGGTCAATCTAGAAAATCTCATAGAATCTCCATGATGAGTTTCCCTTCCTCCGGACTTCACGTAATGCCTTACAAGTCCCTAAATAACAATGGGGCTCCAAATAATACCTCCCCACTACAACCCTTTGCAATTTACCCAATTCATTCATGGGTTTAAATGCATCCTTATAGGTTCAATGCCTTCAAATAAGAAGATAAGGGATAGAGCTGAATTGGACTTGAGTATGGGCTTGGAATGAATCTGGGAAATAGTCCCACAATTCTCTTATTTTACAGTTCATCTCATTTCAGTCCGATCGATCGGGCTCCTTGGCCGATCGATCGGTCCTGAATTGCTTCCAGTTATTTACAGTCCGATCGATCTGACCTGATGGGCGATCGATCGGTCCTGTAACGAATCTCAACCCATTTGGTTGAATTCTTCTCTTGTCCAACTCCTATCCATTTCCTTTCTTTCCCCTTCTTCCATACATATCTTCACGAATAATTGGGCTATTCCTTGACCTCATTATCTCATCAAATTCATCATTCAAAATCAATAAGACTAAACAATCAAACATGATAAATCATTAAAACCATTAATGAAGACAATCAAGATTTCTGCAGAAAAACATGATAAAACACATGAGAATCATTTCATCCACTTGCCTTGGGTCCAATTGCAAATCAAATTGAGCTCTAATCACCTCTTAGGCCCCCAATCAAACACCTATACACAAAACCCCCAAATCCAAACCCTAGATCAACAAAATCCAAGTAAAACAAGACGGAATTTTCCAATAATTGAAATAGAGCTACCCTAGGGCTAAACAAACAAGATTATAAAACTTTTAGGAAGATCACTTACCATGAAGTTCTTCAAAAAGCAAGGTGTTGTCCAAAGGAAGTCTTGGAGTGGGCGGTTTTCTTCAAAAATGGTGTCAAGATGAAGGCCTTGAGATGAGGAAGAAGATTGTAGCCTCTAATTTTCCATTAGCACTAGCTTAGTGGGGGATTGAAGATGAAGAAGCAAGAAAAAGGTAAGGGAAAACCCTTAGGGCTGGGATTTCTCTTCTCCTCTAGGGTTTTTGCTAGAAATGGGAAAAAGAAGAAGAAGCTTCTATATATAGTAAGTGGGAGTGGGGCCCACGACTTAAAAGACTTCTCGGGCTCAAAACATGGTTTTCGGGGCTTCAAACGAATTCGACGAAGAAGACAAAGTTGCTCGGCAAAATTTTTAGTTTCCAAAAAGTATATATTTTTTACATTTTGGTGACATTGAAATCGGTGTCCAGATTTTGGGTAAAAAGACCATTTTGCCCTCAATTAGTGAAAAAAATCGGGTTTAAGTTCCTCGAATGGATACGATGTCAACATGAAAGTTGTAGGGATTAATAAGATAAGTCCAATGGGGTTAAAAACACGATTCCAGGAAATCATCGATAAACCCCCAATCTCACACAATTTGTAACAAGAACCCCCAAAGGGTCCCACAAATAAAAAGGCTCTCCAAATTCCCCAAAGCTATTATAAAAACTTTTCTAATCCCCAACTAATTCAAAAACCACTAAACACACTTAAAACTAAAACACAACTTAATCAACTCTAAACGAGGTCTCTCGGGTCGGGGTCTTACATCCTCCACCCCTTAGGACATTTGGTCCTCCAAATGGAAATTAAAACTTACCTCCGGAAGGAGATGTGGGGTACTTCTTCTGAACTTGATCCCGTAATTCCCATGTTGCTTCTTCGGTCCATGATTCTCCCAAAGCACCTTGACCCACTGAATAGTCCGAGTTCTCAATTCTTGTTCCTTGGTGTCAATGATCTGCTTAGGCTTCTCAACATAGGTCGCATCTTCTCGAATTTCCAACGGCTCATAACGGAGTATGTGTAGTCTGTCAGGAACGTATTTCTTCAACATAGACACATGAAAAACATTGTGTACGCCGGAGAGCTCAGGTGGTAAGGCTAACCTGTAAGCCACATCACCAATCCTACTCACAATGTCATATGGTCCAATGTACCTCCTAGACAAATTTGCCCTTCTGTCCAAACCTCAAAGTTCCACGAGTGGGTGACACTTTCAAGAAAACCTTATCTCCTTCTTTGAACTGTAAATCCCTTCTGTGAGAGTCTGCATAACTCTTCTGTCTACTCTGAGCCACTTTCAGACGTTCTTGGATCAACTTGACCTTGTCACTTGTCTCACTAACAATGGTCGGTCCATGAAAACTGCGAGTACCAACTTCTTCCCAACAAACAGGTGTTCTACACCTTCTGCCATACAAGGCCTCAAAAGGTGCCATACCGATACTCGAGTGGAAACTGTTGTTGTAAGCGAACTCACACAACGGTAAGGCTTCATCCCACTGAGTCTTGAAATCTAACACACAAGCTCGAAGCATATCCTCAAGTGTCTGAATTGTCCTCTCTGACTGACCATCAGTCTGTGGGTGATAGGCTGTGCTGAACTGTAACTTCGTACCCATAGATTCATGCAGTGTCTTCCAAAATCTCGAGACAAATCTGCTATCTCTATCGGATGTGATGGAAACTGGCTGTCCATGATGACTGACAATTTCTGTGACAAACAACTGTGCCAAAGGTAACATATGCATCTTCTTTCCAGTCTTCATCGGTAGGAAATGAGCTGACTTGGTGAGACGGTCCACTATGACCCAAATAGCATCATTGCCCTTACTAGTCTTCAGTAAACCCGATATGAAGTCCATGGTAATATGCTCCCATTTCCATTCCGGAATCTCTAATGGTCGTAGTAACCCTGGAGGCTTCTGGTGTTCTGCCTGATCAACTGACATGTCATACAACGAGAGACGAAAGCTGCTATCTCTCTCTTCATGTTATTCCCACCAAAATCTGCCTTCAAATTCTGGTACATCTTCGTACTGCCCGGATGTATGGAATACTTGGTATTGTGAGCCTCAGATATGATATCGTTCCTCAAGTCCTCCAAGTTAGGCACACACAGACGGTCTCGGTAATACAAAACTCCATCTACAACACGAAAATCTGGACGATCTGCTACGTGCTCAGAAATCTTAGCCAACTCTGGGTCTTGTAACTGATTCTCTTGATCTTCTGAATGAACGAAGGTTCTGACACTGACATATTTGCCAACATGACACCCTCTCTTAGTGGCTGAAAATCTACTCTCATCTCCTCTAACTGTTGTAACAACATAAGTTCCCCGAAGACTCGCCATGCTCACTGACTTTCTGCTCAAGGCATCTGCAACTACATTCGCTTTCCCCGGGTGATACTTGATTGGAAAATCATAGTCTTTAATATATTCCATCCATCTCCTCTGCCTCATGTTCAACTCCTTCTGAGAAAACAAGTACTGTAGACTACGGTGATCGGAGTGAACTTCAAACTTCTCTCCATAGAGGTAGTGTCTCCACATCTTCAAAGCTAAAACAACTGCGGCCAACTCGAGATCATGTGTTGCATAGTTCTTCTCATGATCTTTCAACTGTCGTGACCCATGTGCAACTACCTTCCCATCTTGCATTAGCACGCGTCCAAGTCTAACATTAGAAGCATCGGTAAAAATGGTAAAACCGCCGCTCCCAGATGGCAAAGTGAGGACTGGAGCTGTAGTCAATCTCTTCTTCAGCTCTTGGAAACTAGCTTCACACTTGTCCGTCCAAACATATGGTGCATTCTTCCTTGTCAACTTCGTCAAAGGTGACGCAATCGACGAAAATCCTTGTACAAACCTCCGATAATATCCTGCCAATCCAAGAAAACTCCTGATTTCTGATGCATTCTTCGGTCTATCCCAATTCATGACTGCCTCAATCTTGGACGGGTCCACTGATAATCCTTCCTTAGAGATAATATGACCCAAAAATGTGACTTGGTCCAACCAAAATTCACACTTACTAAGTTTTGCAAACAACTGATTCTCCCTCAAAAGCTGGAGTGTTATCCTCAAATTTTTTTCGTGCTCTTCTTTGGTCTTGGAATACACTAAAATATCATCAATAAACACCACTGTAAACTGATCCAAATACTCCGCAAATATTTTGTTCATCAATGCCATGAAAACTGCTGGTGCATTAGTCAAACCAATGGCATCACTAGAAACTCATAGTGTCCATATCTTGTCCGAAAGGCTGTTTTTGGTACATCTGAATCTCTAACTCTCAACTGATGGTAGCCTGACCTCAAATCAATCTTCGAAAAATAAGCAGCTCCTTGCAACTGATCAAACAATTCATCTATCCTTGGCAATGGATATTTATTTTTGATGGTCACTTGGTTCAATCTTCTATAGTCAATACACATTCTCATAGAACCATCCTTCTTCTTTACAAACAAAACTGGTGCTCCCCACGGTGACACACTAGGTCTCACGAAACCTTTGTCCAAAAGTTCTTGCAATTGCATCTTCAACTCTCCCAATTCTGCCGGGGCCATTCTGTAAGGTGCGATAGATATCGGAGCAGTCCCTGGTAACAACTCAATAGTGAAGTCTATCTCTCTAATGGGTGGCAATCCTGGTAT
This sequence comes from Litsea cubeba, assembly GCA_012931725.1. Taxonomy (NCBI): domain Eukaryota; kingdom Viridiplantae; phylum Streptophyta; class Magnoliopsida; order Laurales; family Lauraceae; genus Litsea; species Litsea cubeba. The sequence continues at coordinate 24,041,971 of CM022947.1, read as the reverse complement.
CTCCTCCGGGAAAACATCCGGAAACTCACAAACAATTGGGATCTCCTCCACCCCTGGGGACCGTTTATCCTCCGTGATAAATGCCAAATAACCCTCACAACCACTCTTTAGAAGCCTATCAGCCTTCAACGCTGAAATAAACCCTGCACCAGAATTACTCCTCTCTCCCTGAAACAACACCCCTGCTTGGGTCTCCTCTAACTTAAAAGTTAAGGTCTTATGGAAACAATCCATAGTAGCATGGTATCCTGCTAACCAATTCATCCCTAGGATGACATCAAAATCCTGAATCTCTAATAAAATGAGATCTGCCGGTAATACTACTTCTCCTATCATGACTGGACAACTAGGGTAAAAAGTTCTACAAACAACTTCCTTACCTAAAGGGGTAGTCACAGTCAGAATGAAACTCAACTCTCTAGCATGCATATCAATCAACTTAGCAAATTTTGGAGATAGGAATGAGTGAGTAGAGCCAGGGTCAAACAAAACCTTAGCATCAAAACCACAGACGAGAAGTGTACCTTCCACTACATTGCCTTCAGCCTCTGCATCAGCTCTATTGACAGCATAGAGTTGTGCCCTTTGTGGGGGCCTGTTCTGTTCTTGCTGTTGCCTGCCTTGTGGTGCATTCCTGTTTTGATTCTGAGGACGCTGATTCTGATTTTGATTCTGCCCTTGCAGACGGGCCGGTTGTTGCTGTTGTTGTTGTGGCCTAAACTGTTGCTGAGGTGCCTGTTGTTGTAGTGGCCTTGCTTGATTCTGAACTACTAACGCATTCTGAGGTGGTGCATGACGCTGTACTCCCTGCTGCTGTCTATTCTGTCTATCTGGCCTTGGGCAATCCCTCATCTGGTGGTCCAATGAACCACATCTAAAACATGCCCCTGTGATAGAACGACATTGGGCATTCCCATGATATTTTCCACAATGGATACAAACTCCTTGATTTTGTGCATTCTGCTCTTGTCTTGGCCTCTTGTTCTGATTGTTTCTTTGTTGATAATTCTGCTGCTGGCCTTGACCTTTTCCTTGGTTCTTGACGATCTTGTTGTGGAAGTTCTCAAATTTGTATGCTCTCTTGACAGCTTCTTCAAAGGTAACGGGTGGTACAACCCGGTAGCATCCCTCTCAATAATCGGGTGAAGTCCCTCAAGGAACTTGGTTATCTTCTTCTCCTCTGTGTCTACTAACTCCGGTGCATACCTTGACAATCTCTCAAATTTGGTGAGGTATTCGAGGACTGTCATGTTTCCTTGCACAAGTTACTGAAATTCTACTGCCTTTTGCCTCTTGACATGTGTAGGTACATATTTCTCTCCAAACTGTCTCTTGAAGCTAGCCCAAGCTTCTGCATCAGCCATTGTCCTGTATTCTGCCCTGACGGTCTTCCACCATATATCTGCTATGCCCGTGAACATAGAGGCTGCAAGCTGTACTCGTTCTACACCCGTACATATGAAGATCTCAAATATGTTTTCGGTGTGCTCAAGCCAATCATCCGCTGCCATTGGATCCTCAGTCCCCATAAATTCTTTCGGTCCTCTCTTCCTGAACCGCTCATACAACACATTAGGATCATTCCCTCTAATATTCACCGGACCAGGTGGTGCAACTGGGATTGGTTCCGGTCTCCTCTCCAATATCCCCAACAACTGTGCCTGCATTTGAGCTATCTCCTAGCATGATCCTCGTCTTTCTTAAGCATCTGTTCTTGCAATCTGGTCTGTGTCTCATATGCTTGTGCTTGGAGCCTAGCCTGATTCTCATTGGCCTGGCGTTGTTGGTCTATCATAGCCTGCATCATCTGTTGGAATTGGTTCTGCATGTTGTTGTCTTGTGGTTCCTCTCCAATAGGCTCTGTATTCTCACTGTTACTGGCAACGTGATTACTGTTTGCAGTTCTTTTGCGAGGTGGCATAACGCTGCAAAACAAATTGTTAGCACATATAAATCAAGTACAGGGTGGTCACACATTGTTCACACGATTCTATCTAACGAATCCTCGCCACGTACTTAAGATTTCTAGTTTCTTTTAATTGCCTGAAACATGTCCCGCTTTGATACCAGTACTTTCGCGACCCCAGACCGGGAACTAGGGGAAAAGGAGGATCCGGGTCCGGGAATCGGGACAGTGGTGGGGTGATGCCGCGCCACGTGCATCTCTTTGGCTAAACCGTACACGGAATTAACAGAACATTTGTCCGTGCACGTGATTTCCCACAGGGTTCCGCGGTGAGGATTATCTTTACACATCATCTCACATATAACCATATCAAACATATTCTCAAGATTGCGGAAGCGTGTAGCAAACCATACTAATACCATTCCATTCCATAAACAAGACTGATTTATGATTAACATGACAGGATATCAGAATGAGCAATGATCATTAGCATATTTCCCCAAAAGTAGAGTTAAGTATATTTACAAAATATCAGTTGATTAATGCCCCAAAATAACGGTCAACAAAGACCGTACAACCAAATGAAACCTAAAATAAAGATATTATAATTCCCAAAGTGTATCGTTCTCAAGGCAAGGCCGAATGTCTACATGACATCCTCGGCTTGCCACTCAATCACTCGTTGCGGTTCACCGACCGCCTCCTCCGGCTCCTCCTCAATGGCAATAAGCTCGGGACCTGAGTACCAAAATAAATGGATCAGACACGACGGTCTGGCAGGTGGGTGAAAAGATATAACAATAATAAAACAATGATACTATGCAAGAGTTAAGAAAACCTGCGTATAAATAATGAATTTCATAAGAAATAATGCATCATTTGTTAAACAACAACATGGACGATATAAAACAGTAGAGGTACCAAGGATAAGGAACTATCAAGATGGCAACCCACACAAAGCTATATCCTCTCTCACCGAAGTGAAGAGAGCGCATACCCTAACAGGATCATTGACCTCAGTCACACAAGGTGAGGAGAGACAATGATAAGTACTATAATATACATATATATATACTCTGCGGGACCACGGTAGCGAACCGGGTAAAAACTCTGCACATTCCAGACTGCAGCTGACTATCAGGAGGGGAAGGAACCCCAAGTCGGTGGATCAAACCAACGAGGTCGTCCAAGCTCAGTGGTGCCGACTCATAGGTCAAATACGATAAATCAAATCACATGCATAGTAAGAAACGGGGTGCCAAGATGCACAAAATACACATTCACCTCATGTTGACATATACCGGTTAGCAAAAGCTAAGCACATCTCTTCTAGTACTCTTGAAATAGTCTAGTCGTATCATATGGGTCGAAATCCCAAAATAGAAGTTTGGTTGAAAATCAAATACAAATAGTTTTCCATACCTTTACAGGCTAACAATAGGGTTTCTAGAATTGAATCAGTGCGAATAGGGTCCCGTATGTCGGTTATGATGAAATTTTGGTACTCTTTAAGAGTTAGGGACATTCCGGGTCCTTATACACATTGGTCAATCTAGAAAATCTCATAGAATCTCCATGATGAGTTTTCCCTTCCTCCGGACTTCACGTAATGCCTTACAAGTCCCTAAATAACAATGGGGCTCCAAATAATACCTCCCCACTACAACCCTTTGCAATTTACCCAATTCATTCATGGGTTTAAATGCATCCTTATAGGTTCAATGCCTTCAAATAAGAAGATAAGGGATAGAGCTGAATTGGACTTGAGTATGGGCTTGGAATGAATCTGGGAAATAGTCCCACAATTCTCTTATTTTACAGTTCATCTCATTTCAGTCCGATCGATCGGGCTCCTTGGCCGATCGATCGGTCCTGAATTGCTTCCAGTTATTTACAGTCCGATCGATCGGACCTGATGGGCGATCGATCGGTCCTGTAACGAATCTCAACCCATTTGGTTGAATTCTTCTCTTGTCCAACTCCTATCCATTTCCTTTCTTTCCCCTTCTTCCATACATATCTTCACGAATAATTGGGCTATTCCTTGACCTCAATATCTCATCAAATCATCATTCAAAATCAATAAGACTAAACCATCAAACATGATAAATCATTAAAACCATTAATGAAGACAAATCAAGATTTCTGCAGAAAACATGATAAACACATGAGAATCATTTCATCCACTTGCCTTAGGTCCAATTGCAAATCAAATTGAGCTCTAATCACCTCTTAGGCCCCCAATCAAACACCTATACACAAAACCCCCAAATCCAAACCCTAGATCAACAAAATCCAAGTAAAAACAAGACGGAATTTTCCAATAATTGAAATAGAGCTACCCTAGGGCTAAACAAACAAGATTATAAAACTTTTTGGAAGATCACTTACAATGAAGTTCTTCAAAAAGCAAGGTGTTGTCCAAAGGAAGTCTTGGAGTGGGCGGTTTTCTTCAAAAATGGTGTCAAGATGAAGGCCTTGAGATGAGGAAGAAGATTGTAGCCTCTAATTTTCCATTAGCACTAGCTTAGTGGGGGATTGAAGATGAAGAAGCAAGAAAAAGGTAAGGGAAAACCCTTAGGGCTGGGATTTCTCTTCTCCTCTAGGGTTTTTGCCAGAAATGGGAAAAAGAAGAAGAAGCTTTCTATATATAGTAAGTGGGAGTGGGGCCCACGACTTAAAAGACTTCTCGGGCTCAAAACATGGTTTTCGGGGCTTCAAACGAATTCGACGAAGAAGACAAAGTTGCTCGGCAAAATTTCTAGTTTCCAAAAAGTATATATTTTGTACATTTTGGTGACATTGAAATCGGTGTCCAGATTTTGGGTAAAAAGACCATTTTGCCCTCAATTAGTGAAAAAAATCGGGTTTAAGTTCCTCGAATGGATACGATGTCAACATGAAAGTTGTAGGGATTAATAAGATAAGTCCAATGGGGTTAAAAACATCGATAAACCCCCAATCTCACACAATTCGTAACAAGAACCCCCAAAGGGTCCCACAAATAAAAAGGCTCTCCAAATTCCCCAAAGCTATTATAAAAACTATTCTAATCCCCAACTAATTCAAAAATCACTAAACACACTTAAAACTAAAACACAACTTAATCAACTCTAAACGAGGTCTCTCGGGTCGGGGTCTTACACTGAGTGTAGTGCAGGGTGTAGCAGGTGCAGGGATAGTGGTAAGTGAGGAGGAGGTGTGTGCGCGGTTGTCAATGCTCGTTTAATTCATGGGCAAGGGATAAAGATAGATTGATTAAACGAAAGTTTAAAATTGAATGGGAGGAATTTTAAGGGAGTTGGGAGAGATTTCAGGGAGAGTGAGAGATTTTAGTAATTGGATAGGGATAGGGACTTTAGGAGAATAAAAAGGAGAGAAGCCTCATAATCTTCGAGACTAAAATTGATGTCTGCATCCACTCCACGGAACTTGATGGCTGCTCTGTCATATGCATTGAAAAGAGAATTTTCCATTTCAAAACCCATCAACATCATCAACACACACAGAGAAAATTTTTTTAAAGGGATCTAAATCCCCACCAAAAGAAGAAGAAGATGGTATCAGATGAAAAGGTGGGTGGGGCGAAGATTACTGAGCAGATGCATGTGCTGTATCGAATCCACCTATTATATCACAAAACAGATTCAAATCCAAGTATCAGTAAAGCAGAGTTTATTCAACAAAAAGGAGAAGTTTGAGGGTGAAGCAGGGAGAGAGAGAGAGAGAGGAAGGAGAAGAGAGAGGGGGGAGAGATGAAGGAGAGAGAGAGAGGGGAGATGGAGTGGGCGGAACGGAGAGGGAGATGGCAGAGAGGGAGAGAGGGAGATGGGGAGTGAAGTAGAGAGGGAACGGAGAGAGAGGGTGAAGCAGGGAGAGGAGAAGATGGCGAAGAGAGAGGGAGATGAAGAGGGCGTACCTGGTATCTGGGCTGGGTGTAGTGCAGGGTGTAGCAGGTGCAGTCCACTCCATGGAACTTGATGGCTGCTCTGTCATATGCACTGAAAAGAGAATTTTCCATTTCAAAACCCATCAACATCATCAACACACACATAGAGAAAAATTTTTTTTAAAGGGATCTAAATCCCCACCAAAAAAAGAAGAAGATGGTATCAGATGAAAAGGTGGGTGGGGCGAAGATTACCGAGCAGCTGCATGTGCTGTATCGAATCCACCTATTATATCACAAAACAGATTCAAATCCAAGTATCAGTAAAGCATAGTTTATTCAACAAAAAGGAGAAGTTTGAGGGTGAAGCAGGGAGAGAGGGGGAGAGAGAGAGGAAGGAGAAGAGAGAGGGGGGAGAGATGAAGGAGAGAGAGAGAGGGGAGATGGAGTGGGCGGAGCGGAGAGGGAGATGGCAGAGAGGGAGAGAGGGAGATGGGGAGTGAAGTAGAGAGGGAACGGAGAGAGAGGGTGAAGAAGGGAGAGGAGAAGATGGCGAAGAGAGAGGGAGATGAAGAGTTAGTACCTGGCATCTGGGCTGGGTGTAGTGCAGGGTGTAGCAGGTGCAGTCCACTCCACGGAACTTGATGGCTGCTCTGTCATATGCACTGAAAAGAGAATTTTCCATTTCAAAACCCATCAACATCATCAACACACACAGAAATTTTTTTTTAAAGGGATCTAAATCCCCACCAAAAAAAGAAGAAGATGGTATCAGATGAAAAGGTGGGTGGGGCGAAGATTACTGAGCAGCTGCATGTGCTGTATCGAATCCACCTATTATATCACAAAACAGATTCAAATCCAAGTATCAGTAAAGCAGAGTTTATTCAACAAAAAGGAGAAGTTTGAGGGTGAAGCAGGGAGAGAGAGAGGGGGGGAGAGATGAAGGAGAGAGAGAGGGGAGATGGAGTGGGCGGAGCAGAGAGGGAGATGGCAGAGAGGGAGAGAGGGAGATGGGGAGTAAAGTAGAGAGGGAACAGAGTGAGAGGGTGAAGCAAGGAGAGGAGAAGATGGCGAAGTGAGAGGGAGATGAAGAGGGCGTACCTGGCATTTGGGCTGGGTGTAGTGTAGGGTGTAGCAGGTGCAGGGATAGTGGTAAGTGAGGAGGAGGTGTGCGCGCGGTTGTCAATGCTCGTTTAATTCATGGGCAAGGGATAAAGATAGATTTATTAATCGAAAGTTTAAAATTGAATGGGAGGAATTTTTTTCAGGGAGAGTGAGAGATTTTAGTAATTGGATAGGGATAAGGATTTTAGGAGAATAAAAAGGAGAGAAGGGCAATTCCGGAACGTGGCAATGCAAAAGCCTGAGGCTGCGCCACGTGTCCTCCTCTCACGATGCCTCCCCCGACACGTGTCGCTCCTCCGCGAAAAGGGTGCTGCTTTACTATATAATAATATAATATAATGAGAGAGACTCCAACAATTACTTCATCTCCTACATGGATTTTGAAGTTTGAAATTATAGTGAGCTACCTTTTCTTACTTTTTAAATAAAATAATAGTGATGGTAAGTGAATAATGGTACATATGTAATAAAGTAAATAAGGGTTAAATAAAAAAATAATAATTTGACATCTCTTTTGGAGTTATCCAAGTGATATGCCGAATTTATATATTCCTTTTTTTTTTTTGCCATATAAGCCTTTATTTTGAAAAAAAAACATATCCAAATTTGAAGTGTCTCTTGGAGATGCTCTAATGAGGCTCTATAAGAACGGCTCAAAAACATAGAAATAAAAATTTAAATATTGTAAAATACAAACTTTAGGCACCCAACTACTTGATCAGGTATGACATATTATCAGAGGTGGCGTCCACCACTAAAGATCGGGAGAGGTCTCCCAGATAGATCAACGGACCAGATCAGGGGGTCACCACTCATCACATCAAAACGGTCCACCATTTTCTTTCCAAGTCATTTTTCCTTATCTCAAACCTTTGTCGCTTTTAAAATTAGAGAAGTCTCTAGAACCCTCAGAGTCTCTCCTTTCTACTCTTCTAATCCCTCCTTTCATTGCTTTTGTTTGTTCTATATATATGTACGCGTCGTCTCCATTTCCCTTATTTCATCTCGGCTACTTTGCTTTTCTTCGGTTTTCTGGTTCTCTTTCGGCTTTGAATCGCTTTAATGGCGTCTTCAGATCTGGAGAAGAAGGCCAAAGAGGCCTTCGTCGATGACAACTTCGATCAGGCCGTTGATCTCTACACCCAGGCCATAGAGATGGACCCCAAGAACGCTATTCTTTTCGCAGATCGTTCCCAGGCCAACATCAAGCTCTTCAACTACACTGGTATAAACAACCATCATCTTCTCTTCTCAGCCGTTGATTTCCTCTTTCATCTGATCGTTGATTTTTTCTTATAAAATTCTTCCCTCCCTGTTCTTTTCTTTTCTTTTGTGTTTTTTTTTTTTTTTTTTGGGTTAGATACATGTGTTTATGTTGTCATTTCTTGCTTTTACTAATGATTTCTTGCCTCTCACTGTGGTTACTGAAATTTGAAATTAGGGTTTTTGTGCTGGGTGCGTACTCCATATCTTTTTTTTTTTGGAAGAACATGATGGAAAAATTAGGGGTTTGGTGGGAGTTTCAGTTGATTGGAAGCAATCCAAGTTAAACAGGTGGAGATTGCTATGGGTGAAATTTATGAAGTAGTGGTTAAAGCTATTATTAGGGTAATGTCTAGGCCGTTGGCCGTTGGCCTTTTGCCTTTTTGAATGTGGTCTGAACTGTATGTGTTGGAGAGAGAGAGATCATGGGTTAGATCCCATGTCTGGGGCCAAAATCATATACTGTGATGATGGGCAACTTTACTTTTTTTTTTTTTTTTCCTTCTTCTCCCCCCTTTTTTTTTTTTCACTGGGGAGAGTTGTTTTGTGTGGGAGCGCGAGCATGGGAGGGGGAAGAGAAAAAGAGGAAAACGATGGTTTTTATTTCTTATTATTATTATTTTTGTTTATTATTATTACTTTTTTTTTTGTTGGGGGGGGGGGGGGGGGGGGGGGGGGGAGATTGCATTTGCATTGCCAATTTCTCTTGCTTGATTCCCTTTCTTTAGGATGCTCTAGTTCTATGTTGCAGATGATAGTGGTCATCTTTACTGGTTACTAACCACAATGTGGGCCTTTGTTCTAAATTTTGGTCTGACCTTGATGTGTTTGTTGATATGACATGTAATAACCATTATCATTTCACTTTTAGGAATTATTACAATGTTCAGTTATGGTGAGGCTTTAAATAAATTTGAAACTTTAATCTCTTAAGTTTAGGGAGCTTTTAGAATGTTTTAGAATGATGGTCAAATGACTCAAATCTAAGTTTTAATTGGAATTGATCCCGATGAAACCTTTATAATAGATCACAGTCAAATGCCATTATGCAATGGTCAATTTTATTTTTTATTTTTTTATACGGAGGTGGGTATTTTTATTTGGTCTAATCGATGGATGGACTTTCATCTTTTTGAATCTGAACCATTAACATTTGCATCTATAGTACCATTGGTCCAAACTTTATCTGGAGGGAACTTCATCTTTAGAAACTGAGAATTGGACTATCATATGCATGCTTGGCTTATGAACTACTAAAACAAAGTGCATCCAGTTACAGCTCCCTCCAATCACTATTTAATAATCGTCCAGCACATGGCCAAGGCCAAGGCCAAAAACATTGAGTGGTTTCCTTTTTTGTCCCTTCTCACTGTCAGCATCATCACTATCATTTTCTTCCTCTTCGTCTTCTTGTTAGAGGATTGCTTTTAAAGCCAAACAGCCCTTCTCATTTGCTTGTCACTTATCTTTTGATCACTCTTCCACCCAATGTGGATTGATTCAGGCGTTGTAGATCAAGTATGGTTGTCTCTGATCTACTGCCCGGCACATCTTGGAAACTTAATTTATCATGGACTAGGGCCATATTTGTCAATTCCATTTTAATCAGTCCATTTTGGCCGGCATTCTTTGGAACTTGAATGGCCCAAGGTGGAACAGAACATCCCCCAGGATAATTCTGGACAAATTTTTGGCTGGTTTTGGCTGTTTCGTCTGGAATTGAGTTCTGGCCAGAATTAGCCCATTTTGGCTGGAAATGCCCCATTCTTTTTTTACCTTTTCTACCACAATTGCCCCTCTAAATGGTTTCTCCTCGTATAAAGGTCATTCCGTCTGTCTGACTGAGGTTTGATAAGGAAGGAAGATGAAGAAGCTCCATAGCGGTTGCCATAGCTGGCAGCTCCCAGCTCCAAAGAAATCTCCATCGAGCAGCTCCTAGCTGCCGGCATCATCATCTGTTTGTTGAGACAGTCATTTCTGGATAAAAAGATGGCTTGAATACCTTCTCACATTTTTATTGTTATTTTTTATTTTTTTCGTTGGGGGAGGGGTGTGGTAAGAGGTCCTATTTCACTTTTCATTCTAATGGGCCCCATTGAAAATCCACAGCGAGGCCCATTATTAAAAATTAAACTATTGAGAGTGTTTGGTTTCTTATGCATGTGAGTTTTCCTCAATGATCGAGTGTTTGTGTGTGTAGAATCTCTTTGGGATTCAGCCAAACCCCATCTTTGGAGTTGGTATCTTGCTTGGAATCTATCTCGGCAAAACCTCTTTTGGAGCTTGTCCTCTTTTGTTCACAGATCCTGGGCTGCATTATCTTTTAATCTTGAAAGTGTACAATCATGATGCTTTGATACCAACTACCAACTAATTCAACCTAGGATTACTTGAGTTAGCCTCATTGGCACTTTGACACCCAAAAATCTCCACAGGCAATTACCAAGGGAAAATTGAGTGGGACTAGCCACTAAGTGTTGATTTTCTATTGTTTCCATTTGGCTTGTCAAATGCTTTCGGCAATTGGTGATATGCTTGACCAAGAAATGTGGTTAGAACATCCATGATTTTTACGAAGATCCCAAACTCCCAAGTATCACTGCTACTAGATAAAAATGTTAAAACTAAATACAAACTTAGTTGAAATACTTCAGAGTCCTGTATATGAAGTAATTGAACTTATATTTTCTGTGTTAATACTGGGTTTGCTGTTATTTGAAAGGTGTTATCTTAAAATGGTTATAGATTCCCTTTAATCTGGCAAGGATGTCTAGAAATGAAAACTTCACTGATAATTGTTAATACTTTCTATTGGAATCTAGTAGTTGAAGTAGAAGGGGAGCTAGTTTTGAACTCTTATGTAAGTGATGAAGAGACGTAATGGGTTAGCTAACCATTACTTGGTTACCTTCACATTACTTAAACTACACAATATAACATTGCAAAATAGTAAAATAGAAAATTGATCTGGTAACCTTATATCCAATCATGGTTAATGTGTTGCCCATCTTGGGGTTCTCTAAGAAAGTTAGTAGTGACCTTAACATTGGAAACCCAACTTTGAAATTATCACTGAGGTCAGCAGCTGCATGGACAGTGTCAAAATGTAAGTGGTTTGGGGCCTATATTTGTAAGAACCCTAATGGAGGTAGAAGAAACACAGTTTTACTCTTTGATGAAAATCATTATGGGCTCTATGTTCCTGAGTAAGGGGTAAAAAGGAGGGTGCAGGTAAGGACGTAAAGTGGAAGCTTTCCTGTTGCTTTGTTTTTTCTCAGCCATCACGGGATTCCCATCTGTCCCAAAGACTATAGCTGGCCTATGAACATCAAAGCTTCTTCGGAAGTCTTCACTTTCAGCTGGGTCTCATCTAGAGTTATTCTGATTCTGAAAGTGCATAATCTCTGTCAGTGGAGGAGGATTATGGTTAATGCATGCCATGCATGTCTAGCAGAGGTGGAATTAGCTGATTGCTTCTAAACTGTAAAGTGGCCTAATTTCTTTGGGAGGTCACTTTGCTGATTTTTATGCAGCTGGGATTCCCAAATAAGCTGAGCTTTATGTTTGTGGTTTGGATAATGTCTGTAGGCGCAAGAAGGGTGATAATTTTGTGGAAGGCATTGTTTGTGGCTGTCATTTATGTTATTTGGCTAGAGTGAAATTTGTGATGCTTTGATGGTACATCTTCAAATGAAGAATTGTCGGTGGATAAGGTGAAACTTAAAGTTCATGGCTTTCCAATCCTTCCTCACTTTCAACCCATCTCATTATCTTTTATCATGAGAAGTTGGAATGAGATTGTCTTCTCTTCATCTGAGCATATGATTGCCTCAGTGGTCTCCTCATCTGGCTGTCTGGCTTAAGCTAAATTTTGATAGTAGCGCAATTGGCAACCCGGGTGTAGCAGGCAGGGCTAGATTATCCATAACACTGAAGCATCACCATTTTTCTTTCTAAAGTTAGACTGGCTATGATGCTTGATAAATGAGGTGGATTTTTTCTTGCTCAAGTTTGATTGGCTATTGCTCGGTAAATGAGGCAGAAATGTTGGCCTTGAGAGCTTGTTTGCACTATTCGATGGGCTTTGAGTACTACTAAACTTTCTTTGTGTATCGTAGATATGGTTGAGGAGGTGAAGATTTCGCAAGACATACTAGTGCTTCCTTTACCCATGTCAATAGGAACACAAAGTCTTCCACAATAATTTAGCGAAGGAGGGAGTCATGGGTTAAAATCTGGCTATAGTTGATGGGGTTGATTTTTTTTTTTTTTTTGAATGGTTACTTTTATTAAAATTAGCAAACAGTACAAGAGAAAAGTAATGAGAGCAGAAGAAAACAAAACATGTTAAACTAAGGCCCTGACAAAGAAAAGGTCACCTCTTCATCTGGCTATAGTTGATGGGGTTGCGTTTGTATAACGGCTTTTCTACATTTAGCTTTATGTTGGTACTTTTTCTTTGTTGAGTCTTTGGCATTTGCTTTATAGCTTCGGTATGTCTCTTATACTGCTTTGCTGTCATTAATGAAAGTTTCCATTCAAAAAAAGAAAAAAAAAATGAAAATCCAACGGTTAAAACCTTCATTATGGTTTAATTCTGAGGTCATTATGAAATGTTCACGTTACATCATTTTGTTTTGGTCACATATCTTTATTGTATCTTTCTATCTAAAATAAACTTTTGCAGACTATGGAGGTAAGGGCACATGTATTTTTAACTGATGTTGTGGCTTTAAGTCTGCCCTACTAGTATAAAAAGGGCTTGCATGTTATACCTAAGTAATTAGTAGCAACTTTCAGGAAGAATGTTTTAGGTTAGAACTATAAAATGTTAGTAGTGTCTTTCTACTAGTTATACTGAGGTTGGTTCATCTGATTATAACCTACAAGGGTTCATAGATGCACCTTTGCTTTAGATTTGCTAATACCATCGGACGAAAATTAGAATTGCTGGCTAATCCCAGATAGATGGGATTGGGCTTTGATGATGTGACTTTATAGGTTCAAGCTGTTGTAATTATTAAGGGCATGTTTGAGTTGCGGATTTTTTTATGGATTCTGATATAAGTCTTCATCTAGGATGTGAGTTTCTGCCATCTGGTGTGACATCTCTCCGCACAGAAGTGTTGTCTTTAGCTTAAATTTTTGCAATCATCAGGTTTCTGTTTCTTTTATATATATATATTTCCTTATATATATATTTCCTTTTCTTTTTTTTGGGGGGGGGGTGTTTATTTTTTTATGTTTTGGGATTGGTAACAATGAATTTTATTAAGTTTAACAATAGTACAACCAAACATAAACATAATTAAAAAAACCCTACATGAGTGTACCAGTAAAAGATATACACACACACCAATGCCTGCCAAAACTGCACAACAGAAACACTTATACATGAACAGTCAGGCCCTTGCTTAGCTAGAGAATCGAACATTTCATGTTGAAAGAAATTCTGTGTGGGTTCTGGTTCCTCCCCTTCCATAACTTTTTAGGGTATGTTTGGTAATTTACTTGCCGGTTTTCCTTTTTTATTTTTTTTTATTTTTATTTTTTGTGGTAAATATCGCCGGTTTTCCTTGATAGGAAGGAAAACCCATGTTTGGTAAGTCCCGCCATCGAGGAAAGGTGATTTCTGCAATCCTCGAAAACGTAGATTTCTTAGGTCCGACCTCCCCTTATCTGATCCCATTAAACCCGCCATCGAGGAAAGGTGACTTCTGCAATCCTCCCCCCATTTGATCCCATTAAACCATGGTTTTAGAGGAGGAGGAAAAGAAGAGAGAAAGAGGAGGAAGTGGGGGGGGGGGGGGGGGGGGGTAATTATAAATGAAAGGTCTTTTCTTTTGCGAGGAAAACCTCCGCCGAAACCTCCTTGCAAGATCTCGGCCTTGCCTCTTGTGCAAAACCTCGGTCTCCCTAAGAAAAATGATCGATGTCAACACCCTGCAAGACCTTCGGCCTGGTCCTTCCCATGATTACTCTATTTATTTCCCTCCCACACTGTATCTCTCTCTCTCTCTCTCTCTCTCTCTCTCTCTCTCTCTCTCTCTCTCCGCATCAGTCATGCCATCAATGTCCCTCTCTTCTCATCTCTCTGTCTCTCCCCTCTCTGTCGGTCTTTGCCTTTGTATTCTTTAAAATCCCCAGAACCCCAAAAACCCCAAAATCCAAACGACTTGCTGAATCTCTCTTTGTTTTACCCTATGATGCATGGATACTTCAAAATGGGCAACGTATCGTGTCGTATCGTATCTGATACTTCACTTTTTGTGTGTAAAATCCGTACCCCAGCCGTGTCTATGGCATGTCCTTGCCGTATCTGTGCATCTTAGGTTTTACCACTTGCTGTATTATCCTTCTTTGTAGAACCTTCTTTGTGAAAAATAGATGTTGGATCAGGAAACTTGCTACCCTTTTTCCCGCGATGAATCTGATGTTGTTTTAATCTTGAAAAGAAATGCTAATTATGAATAGGCTTTTTAATTCGACGAAAGCCCAGTAAGATTGTAATCTGTTTTTTCTCATCTTGCTATGCGTTGATGCTTAGAGGTGTATGTGTTTTTAGATGAGTAAATAGAGTGGTCTGCTACTCCGACTATTACATTCTCTGCAGACAATGTCTTTTCAGATGTCTGTAGCAGATTTTTTTGCATTTCAGAAGCAAGGCATGGGCCTTTTTTTTTTTTTTTTATGAAGTTATGGACAGCACCAGAACTTTGAACATATTGTTCTCATGTGGAAAGAGAGGCTGATGTAATGATGGGCTTATAGTCTTAGGCAGGTTGTAATTTGAGAATTGCATGATTTTGCATTGATTTTTAATGAACCTATCTATTTGGTGTAAATTTTCATTGATTTTGCAGGTTGTGAGTGTCTTTTTCTTGATTTTTCATAGATTTTTCAGTTGGGCAAATGTGTTTTAAGTTTTAACGTTGCAACTTCATGTGAAAGGAGACCATGTCATTTCTTCTCTACCACTATTTGTGCAAATAGTGATCAATGATAAATCATGTGTTTTTAACTGTGGTTGGAAGTGAAATCATTTGTGCAAATAGTGATCAATGAAAGCAATGAAAGTAAAGTAACGTTTGTCATTTTTTTTTCACCTTAGATTTTGATATATTTACCAAACCTGGATTTTAAAGAATCATCGCTGATTCCATTGTGCTAGCCAAACATGGAACGCAATGAATCCTCTCCCTCATAAATCCTCATTGAGGAAAGTCTGATTCCGTGGCACCAAGGAATCCTCTGGAGAGAAGGATTCCTCTCCCATTACCAATCATGCACTTAGTTTCTATCCAATTTTGTTATTAGAGGCTGTTACTTCACTTTTTTCAGGTTTTGATATTTATAGTTAATCTAAGCAAATTTTTTTATTTTTGGCAGAGGCTGTTGCTGACTCTAATAGAGCAATTGAGCTGGATCCATCAATGTCCAAGGCCTATTTACGCAAGGGGTGTGTGTTCTGTACTCCACACTGTTAATATTCTAGTTTCTCTGCCTCTGTTTGATCTTCTAATTAGATTTGTTCTATCTAGCTGTCTTCTCATATGTTTTGCCTAATGTTGTCACTTGATGTGTTTGTATAGAGACAATCAGATTTTTGTAATAGTTGCAATGTTACTGTTGGCCTGTGCCTGCTTTGTTTGTGTATTCAGTACGCCTGCTCCCCCTCCCCCCACCAAAAGAAAAAAAAAAGGAGATTCACATATGTAGTAGCGAATTCCTTAATTGTTTCTGAGTATCAGTCAGGCTGATATAATCACAATATTTAGATGCTTTATGAATTTATAAGGAAACTTGTGATAGCTTTCTCAACTCCATACCTTGCTTTTCTGCACTTGAAGCTCTAAGCAAAAATGATGAAACAAAGTTGAGAGTTTTGTTAAATTACAGTGCATACAACTTAATATAGCATTCAGTGAGCCTGATTTGGTATTAAAAAATTAAGTTTTTGACTGGCCCATCCCAACTAGAAAACATTCAAGCTAGAACCATTATAGGCCTGCCCAACACCACTTTCTGTAGGCCTTGCTTTTTTAGTATTTTGAGGTCCTAGATACCAGTAATTATGTAATTTCTTGGTTGAACTATAAATAGTTACTGATTTCCAATATGTGCTTTTATGTCCAGAAAGGATGAAGAATTGGTGAATCATTTCCATTTCTCCTTTCATAAAAAAATGGTCTTTTGCAAAGAAAAAAAAATTATGGATAGTTCGTTCATTTCCTATTATGCAGCAAGAAACTTTTTTTTTTTTTTTTGTTGATTTTTCAATCTTTTTAGAATAAAGTAGGTCTTTCAGCTTAAAGTAGATAACCTCAGCTATAGATACGAGGAATCGCCGCTCCCATACACCCTGCAAGGGATCGGTCCCTGGCAGAGTGGGTTACGGATTCCTCTCCTGGCCACTCGGCCACCTCAGCAAAAAAAAAAAAGAAAAAGCTATAGATACGGGAGCATACATTTTGTGAGCGGTTGTAATTTTTCAGGACTTGTTTCTTATGTGATGCTTTTGAAACATATTTTTAAGTAGTTGGAGAATTATAGTGACATGGTTACAAAAAATGCCAACTTTCTTGTGAAAACCAAATTTAAATATTGCTTTGGTGCTATTAGATCAAAACTTTTGGATTAAGCACCTCCGTCGGTAAGCTCAATGAGACAATTGGCGATGCCCACTTTACTTTAGAATCATCTGAGATTTTTTTTTTTCTTTTTTTATTGGCAATCACCTTATAATTTCTCAAAGGTTTAATGAGTAAAGGTATTGGGTGGGCCATGATCGGCTCAGGCCTCCCCAAACCAGCTCTATGGTGGAACCAGCCTTGGACCCACATGATTGGGTCAACACCTTTTCGATCAGTCTTGATTTTGAACCAATGAGAGGCAAACCAACCCAAGCTATTTACAATGAACAAAAAATCATTTATTATTTTTTAAAATGGACAAATCAACCTAGATTTTCTATTTAAGTTATGCAAAATGCCTATGATTCTTGGTACATTGCAATCACATCTTAATGCTTCCCAGGGTCGCATGAAAAAAACAAAAAACAAAAAGGGAAAGCAAAAATAAAAAAAATAAAATTGGGATCAATGTAGGTAGGAGTGGGTGTCAATTGCAGTTGAAGAATGAAATTGTGAAATGTTGAATTTGTTGTCTGATGCAAACTTGGATGCGAGATCGAAATATGATGCCTTCCAAATAGGCTGACCGAATCCTTAGGGCGTGTTCGGCACTTTACTAGTAAAGTTAAAGTGAAGTAAAGCGTCCAGTATCTAGACAAGAAAAGACAATGGCCCATATCAAAAGTACACAAATTCAAAATTCCCTCCTGTAAAAAAAAAAAAAAAAAGAGTAAAAAAGCAACCTCCTTCCTCTACTAAATGACCAAAAAAATCCTCTTTTTACACAAAGTCAAAAAGATTTCCTATCAAACTACTAAAAACAAAAGACCATCATATCCTCCTATATTTTATTCTCTTGATTTGATACTTCACCTCACTTTACTTCAATTCACCATATTAGGGATTCAAGATGAAATAGACCAACTCCATAATGAGTGGTGACCAAATCCCTCACAGAATTCACTCACACAAACATTCTCAACCGAAGAAAGGCACTCACAGCCATAGAAAACTGAACAAATTTTTTAGTGAACAATGAAAGATTATCCTCTGAATGGAGGGGTTACATATTTATAGGATGGGATGGAACATTCCTTCCTAAGTTAGAACTCCCATTCCATCACGTTTCCTAATCACATTCCTATGTTATTTCCTAGAATTAAAAAACTCCAAAACAAAGGAAACAACCAAATATAAATACTAGTAATTAGGGAAACCACTATAGAAGGATCGTCCAACACATCATAAATTGGCTTGCTGGCTGATTTGGCCAGTAGGGTGTGTAGGTTGACTGAGTAGGATGGTTTAACCCACCAATGCGTCATGGGCTTGGATTGCATCAGTTCTCCCCGGCTTGGAGAGAACTCGCGATCGAGTTCAATAGATGTCTTCTTGGGTCGAAGATTCACCATTGGAATGCCCAATTTGTCAGTTGATCTCCGTTCTCTTTGCAAGGCTTAGAAACTTTGCTCGATCTTTTCCTCACTAAGAAGTAGATTGTTGGAGGCGTTGCTTCTTCTGATGTTTGAGTTTGACTTTGATGTGTGATTTGACCATCAGATGCTTCAATTGTTAACTTCGTACCTAGAGATCACTGATCCCCAAAAAGAAAATCAACTGGGGGTGGGGATTCAATGACTGGCTCTTCTTTTGAAATCACCTAAACAGTGTAATTGTCCTCTGATGGTTCACATGGCTCTTTGGAACTGTTGTTACAATCAGATCCACTAGATGATTAGACTTGTTACTCGTTAGATCCACATCTTCAATGTTTGCTTTTCCTTTTATCCTCTTCCTCTACCATATGTGATGGACGCTGTCCATAGAAAGAATTATCTTCTAGTTCTTTCAAAGCATGATCCTCTTTAGGAGTTATGCATGCTACTTCATCTAAATTTGTTGTGAAATCATCTTTGCATTGATCTTTCCTTTCTATGTCAGCCTTGATGTCTTCTGTCATAGGTTTCAGATCTGTTTGTACAATCACAACTTCTTTTGCTGCTCCTTTCTTTTGCTCCTTCGGACTTTTCTTTAATCATGATCCACAATTTTCATACCATTAAAAAAAAATGATCCACAATTTTCTTGGTGTAAAGTACTTTATAGCTCTCCTTTGCTTTCCAGTTCAATAAGAATTATCATCAATTCTTTTGAAGAATCACTTTGGAGAATATTATCTTGATTGCATGGTGATATAGCGGATGATGCATGTGAATCAACAATATGAACTCTCCTTTGCTGGAACTTCCCTCCTTTGATACTTAAATTCTTTTATGTGAGGCCGTCCAAGTTGTTCCAACACAGATTGCTTCAATATATGCTTCTCGAATGGTTTTGTAGAACTTCATATTCTCTCGTACGTCTGATTTAGACCTTTGATAAAACGAGTTAAATCATTCATCTTGCTCTATCTAGTGCACATAAATATTGCAGCTTTTGAAATTGGCTGGTATATTCATCAATTGCCAGTTTTTGTTTCAAACTAAGGAATTCCTTAGAGTAGAACAATCTTAAAATACCAATCTCCATATAGTGCTTTTTTAAAAATAATTAGATGGGCATGCTGTGTAGATCTTATTTTCAGGAGTATACGTGGGAAAATGGATTGTAAATTGGAGTCCGGATGAATCAAATATCACAGTTTGAAGATCAATGCTCACAAATTGGTCAAATTTAATTTTAATATATGATCGTTGATGTGTGCTCTCAATTGATATCAGCTTTGAGTTAGCTTGATGACTTCGACCTGTTGATGCCCTGTCTTCTGGTTGTTGGGCTTCTCTTTTGGGTCTAGATTGCCTGACTCAAACTACCTGCAATTGAGAATGGTGGGAGATTTTGCCCCCTCTTCATGTTTGCCGTGACGGATGGGAGACAACCTCTCCCCTTTTCGGCTGCTACTGCAACAACATTTTTATTTATTTATTTATTTACTTTTTAAATTTAAGCAGCATGACGTGCTATTCGCATGTCCACCGATGTCAAAGAGAGGGCAAGCCCTTGTACATTAGTGACACGTGAACAACACGTCTTCAGGCCATGTGCTAAAGGGGGAAGCCACCCTTCTCTTTTTCTTTTTGTCAAACCTTAAATCCTTTCCTTGCTTTCATCTAAGAGTTATGAACTGAATGGAATGGGATATCCCTTCTCATTCCATGTGTTTGACTGAGGGATTCAAGGAAGATGATGAGGAGGATGTTGTGTCAAGATGCTCGGCTGGTATGAAGATGATTTGAGGAAGATGTTGAAGAAGATGATGATAGTGGCGATGAAGATTAGGATGAGGTAGCAACAAATCAAGTGGCTGTAGATCGTATACAAACAAGGTTCATATCCCTTCTTCGCAACCCCTGCCCCCCCCCCCCTGCCCCTCTTTTCTTTTTTTTGGGTCTTGGAAAAGAGATGGGGCTGTGGATGGGGGGTCCATATGGGTTCAACTGAAAGTGGGTTTGGGACTTTGAGGATTATGGGGATCAGGTCTCCATTAGGGTTTAAGGAGTTGGGTTTTGGGTCTCGATTAGGGGGCCCGTTTGTCAAATTACTATTAAAGTGAAAGTAATGTAAAGCCTCCATTTTGCAGACAAGAAAAGACTAAGGGTTTGGTGGAGGTTGGGATAGGTTCTGCAGGACCTGGGCTTTGAGGGACGAGTTTGGATAGGGTTTTGGATTGTGTTGGGGGGGGGGGGGGGGGGGGGGGGGGGTTGTTTGAAGGGTTCGACACTGTTGTTTGAAGGGTTCGACACTTCTACTACTAGGGTTGGGACTTGGGGTTTTGGATTTTGGGGTTTTTTTTTGGTGGGATTAGGGTTTCGGGATTTTGGAGATTTGGGTGGTTTAGGGTTTTGGGATTTTAAGAAATTTTGGGTATTTAGGCTTAGGGTTTGGTTGGGTTTAGGGGTTCAGCAGTGGGATTTGGTGATGGGAATTTAGGGTTTGGCAGGGGTTGATTGTGGGTTGAGGTTGCTGGTAGTGAAGGGCTGAGAAACTAGGGTTTGGATTTGGGGTTTTTAGGATTGTGTTTTTTTGCTTTGGATTGGTTGGGGATTTGAGGGTTTGGAATGGTGTTTTAGGGATTGGTAGGTGAGGACGGGTCTTTAGTCGATGTAATTAAGGTTTAGTTGGGTTCGTCTAGTTGGGGTCACCGGGTCAGGATGGATTGGGGTCCCGAGGTGGGTTGGGTGGTGATGAAATCAATCGAAAAGGAATTCAAACAAAGCAATGAGTAGGGAACGAATCTCAGATTACCTTGATTGTATAGGGATCCTTTGCTTTGATATCAATTGATGCAGCCTTGGATTTGAGATCGAAATAGGTTGCCCTCCAAATATGTTGGCGAATCCTTAGGGTTTCAAAACGAAATAGACCAACTCCACACGCACACCCACTTTTCTACAGAAAATGCATGGAAAATGGAAACGCTTTTTTGCGGTGTTTAAAACTCCATATTTGGTGTGGCCACCTTTTCTCGGGGAAAACCTGAAAAATGAACAAATTTCCAGGATTCCACGGAAAACCATTTCCGATGTTTGATTTTGGAGAGAGAGAGAGAGAGAGAGAGAGAGAGAGAGAGAGAGAGAGAGAGAGAGAGAGAGAGAGAGAGAGAGAGAGAGAGAGAGAGAGAGAGAGAGAGAGAGAGAGAGAGAGAGAGGAGAGAGAGAGAGAGAGAGAGAGAGAGAGAGAGAGAGAGAGAGAGATTTCGGAAATGGTTTTCCATGGAAAATAGAGTATTTCACAAATGTGCTATGGTTCCCCTACAATTTTCAGGAGAACTACATTACAGTTTAGGTTTCATCCTTTCATCCTATCATGACTTACCTGGAAACATCATCCCAAAACTCATCCAATCCAGCTGCTTCAAACCTCATGTTTGAAACACCATCTTATTTAAACTTCCTCCTCATCTGTTTTAATTTGGACGTGAAGAGCTTTTCGTGACTGGCATAATCCGCTTTTGGGCTAATCCTAGAGATATGGCCCAGATTGCTTTTGTTTAAACTTAAAAGAATTCTATATTTTAGAGACACTATGTCAGTCTATTGCAAAAGGATTAAAAACTTGGGCTCAGGGCCGACTCGGTCCTGATCGAGTTGGGTTGAGTCAGGCCGACTCAGCTAAGTCGCTTCGAGTCCCTTGTGATTTGTGAAGCTTATTTGAGCATCCAAAAAATCATAAAAATAGAAAAGGGCTGAAAAACTTGCTTATTTTTTTTATTTTAATTCATTTTTCATGATTTGATTGTGTTTTTTACCCAATAGGTTATTTATTTATTGTTATTTAGGTGTTGTGAAATATCAACAACCAACATTAAATGGATGAAAGCCATATTTTCAATGAATTTATGGTTAAAAAAAAACATCTCCCAAGGAACACCTACGTCACAACATTTATTCTCAGATTAGCATGCGAGTAAAATCACAAAAAACATACCTCAAACACAACATTTGAGCTTCCCATATCCAGAAAAGGTATCCTCAAGCTTTTCCCTCATGTAATAATGAGGGTTTGAAGGAGAAAAGTAGTTTACATAGTTGGCTGTGTCCGTCACTCAGTGGACTCAGATCACTAGCTCGAGTCACATGGGTCTTGGCCGAGTCCTATAGATTTGGGTTTGAATCCCATAGGGCCCGACTTGGTTTGGGCGAGTACAAGTTGATTTGGAGTTGGGCCAAATTTTTAATTTTTGATCTATTGTCAACTTCCAAGTAATGTTCTACATATTGTTTTGATTTTCCATCTCATTATTTTTTTTGAACTCACTTGCTTGTCCCCATTCTGATCGAGTGTGCAAGTTGTATATCTTAAATGATAGATCCGCGTGTATGAAGCTTGAAGAATACCAGACAGCAAAGGCTGCTTTTGAAGCAGGTGCTGCTTTGGCACCTGGTGACTCAAGATTTGCGAAGTTGATCGAGGACTGCGATAAGTGCATTGCAGGTATCTATTTGTAACTTATAATATTTAATTTCTGTTTCTTTTAGTGATCCGTATAATATACCTTAAAATTTTTAAAAGAAAACTGTATTGAGTTCTATACTATCTAGGCGATCGTTATTTGTACTGCTGGCTGACGGTGGTTGAGAACCATTTATCTTTTTTATATGCTTATTCAACTATAAACTGTTTATGTGCTTATGCAGATGAGATGAATGATACTCAGAAATCATCTACACCTAATGCCTCACAAGGCACTGTGCTTGCATCAGTTGGATCTCAATCTTCAGATGCAGCTGCTGTTACTGTTAAAGATGCTAAGCAAGTTCAGGACACATCCCAGCATGCTTTAGATAAACCTAAGTACAGGTAGCATATAACTTTATGTACCATACCTTTGCAGTTAGTTGCCCATAAAGGGGTGAGGCTTTTGCTTGCATATTATCTTGTTATGGCTGCTTAAGATTTTAAAATGAATTTTTTTTATGCCCATTACGTAATGTGGCCATCCTTGGCAGTTTATTATCTTGAAAGAACTATACATGAAGTGACGTGCAACTTTCTTTTGTGTAATCCTTTTCATATTGAATAAGAACTGTCAGTGATGAAGCTCAAGGATTTATCAAGAAATTGGAGACTGGAGAGCATACAATTAGATTCTACTGCTCAAGGATTTTTAGCAATGCATGGGCCTGGAACCCATTTAAAACGTCTTAATTGAGGCTTTCGCCCGGAGTTTGGTATTTGGGCTTGAAACACTGATAAGAGTCGGGGAAATGTACTCTGAACATTTTGTAGATTGGCATAGCTTGTTTTTCCTGCTTTTATCAGGAATAAGAAAATATTTGTTGAAAGCTGAAGTACATATGTTTAAGAAGAGGTACATGGTTTTAGCAAATCCCATGGCAGCCAGGATGAAATTGTAGATGGGAAGGAATTTCCTCCACCACTTTTCCGGTTTTCCCTTGTTGACCTTCTTTTCCATTACCCAGAGACCATAGAGACATTCAAATCAAATGTCTCTTAACTAGTTGAAATAGCTAATTTCTCTTTTGAACCAGGGAATGTATGAACATGGATAAAGATATTGGATGATACATATCATACCGGCTAAAAATTTACTTGTATTATCTGATACCTCTCTGCTTTTTTATATTTATTGCTGTTCACATACATATTAGAATGTATTCACTGATATGCCTCGACTTTTGTTGGATGACTCCTTTTAAAGCCAAAACCTCTCCTCGTACATTCTTTTATTTTATTTTATTTATGAGGGAATGACTATAAAGAAACTTTTGTGCCTTTCTACTCTTGAGAAAAAAATAAAAAATAAAAACATTTTAACTGGAAGAGTCAGAGAAAATATGCTTCTCAGAGTCCTTTCTTTGTAGTATGAAAACAAATTCAAATTTAAGCAAATTTTTTAAGTCCTTTTCATTTGTTTTGGGTAAAAAATGATCTTAAAATCATTCATAATTCATGTTAGGAGCATAGATTTACTATTGCATATTGTCCATTTGTAATTTTCATAAATATTTGTTATTTTTTGGAAATAAAAAAATGCTTTTATTTTTTACTAGTGTTTTCTTATCCTAGATTTTTGTGTTCTGTATATCAATTCCTTAAATCCAAGTTTGCATGTTCTCGTGCTGCTTATGATCGAGATGAGTGGGTGCTGCCGCCCCTGCTGGTCTGTGCTGGCCATACTGTTATGGGGGTAGAAGTCTTAGAAAGTTGTTTTTTTAATCAAAATATCATGAAAAATAGATAAATAATTAATTGAAAGTTTTTATTAACTTGTAAATTTGATAATTTTGATTGTATCTTAAATCAATTATAGAGATATTTAGTTATTCTCAAGGCTAGTGCGGTTTTCATTACTTGTAGCTAATGGATTATAGAAGGATCATTTTGCACATACAAAGCGTCAAATTACTAGTTTATAATGACTAATTATAATTTAACACTCAATAAATTAACGTAACATATTCAGCATTGAGGTTCTAGCTGGCTTGAACCTAATCTTCATTCATCATTACCATTATCCCCAGTCCTTACTGAATAATTATGGAACGTACTTCTGCACTCTAGGTTGCCAGTATTTATCTCTTATGTTGTATACTATAGCTTATCAATAAAATTATCATCAAAAGCCTTGTCCCAACTATGTTGTGGTCAGCTACATGAATTCTCTTTCACCGTTCCAGTCCATCTTCGGCTAAATCATCGGATGGGAGACCCAATAAGATAGAATGTCTAAAATTTTCCAACGATTCCAACTTCGTTGTCATTCTGATAAATCCCACAGCATTGATAATTGGTTTTCTACTGTCCGTCAGCATACAAATACTGCTCGTGGCCCCCATTTGTATAGTTTTTAGTACAAGACTTTATTCTAGGTTATCATAATAGTATTTGTTCCTTTCACTTTGTAGTACGAACTCAGTTGAAAAAAGAAAATGAGTTCCTTTTTATGTTTTTAGTTTCGTTATTGTTTGTACTAGAAGTTCTTTCCATTAAATAGAAGACCTACTTATGTAGAAGGGATGTGTTCTACTTTGCATCTCAGATTGGATTTCGTCTAGCCAACTAACCTGAGGTTCTCCACCCTGGTGAAATCATCGCTGACACAAGTTGCTTCTGAACAGCGTCAGTGCCTCACAGAATGTTAGCATGTTGTTTGCTAATTGAAGGACTGCCATATTTCTCTTCTGCAGTTGAAGCTATTAATCATCAAACATGGGAAAGGGGGTACCTTGTCAAAGATCATGCATCACCGATAAAAAGTATCCGGTCTCCGTCCACTCTTACCAAAGTGGTCTTCGATGCTTACAGATTAGCACTAGTCTATGTGTTCATTTGTAATGAGAACGACGTCAATATGACTTTTGGGGGAACTTAAAAGAGAATTTTGTTTGTGCTGCTGACTTTAGAGAACTGTTTCTATATCTCTCTTGTTTTGATGTAGGGGGGAGAATATTTAACCTTTCAGAATAAAGAAAAAGGACCCATTAGCTGATCGATATAAGTTTGTGACTTGATCTTTTTTTTTTCTTCCTTTTGTTCAGTGTGCTTAATTTGGCCACATTTTTTTTTTTTGTTTTTTGAAAAACATAACAATAATATATTAATGTGAAAAGTTAGTACAGCGAAGCTTTCACATAGCCACTACCAAAGGAGCACCGGTGCAATAGATAAATAGCAAACACCCATCTAAAGAAGCTATGGAATAAAAGCACTTAAATTACATAATCGATCAACCCCCTTTTTAGCCAGTGTCCACCATCTCATTAGCAGACCTACTAACATGCCGAAAAGAAAGACCAGACTCAGACATTTAAATGTTTAATCTCATTGAAGTAGAAACTATATGGAACCTCTCCTTGATTTTTGAGTACGCCACCAATGCCAGCTGGTCTTGGTTTGCCTCAAACTGCTCCATCCACGTTAAACTTTAGAGCACCCATCGGACGAGGGCTCCAAGACACTTTTGATCATATGTCTGATGATATTTGTGATATCTATAACTTGTAGTTAATCCTCAAGGCAAGTTGGGTTATTTTTCAGCAGGGGTCTACTTTATATGTTGTCCAATATGTTAATGTTGTCAATTGTACTTGCCATTATTTCTGCTAGTGTCGGTTCTTGAACTGCTGCCTCTGTTGGCTAATTTAACGAAAGAATCTGTTAATGCAGGCATGAACATTACCAGAAGCCCGACGAAGTAGTTGTTACCATTTTTGCCAAGGGAGCACAATCTAAAAATGTGTCTGTTGATTTTGGTGAACAAATTGTATGCTCCTCTCTTTTATATCTATCATTGTTTAATAAATTTGTACTTGCATCCACTGCTTTTTCACATTTATATGGGAACCGGTGGGGTCTAACTAGTAAATTATGGTTTCTGAATTCTTGTTTTCAGTTAAGTGTGTCAATTAGTGAGGATGCATATCATTTTCAACCGCGCCTATTTGGGAAGGTAATGTTCTTGGCCTAAGTTTCAGTTTCTGTTAAAGAAATTGTTGGCTTTGTAATGAGCAGTTTGCATGTGAGGAAAGCATTCATCCCAGGAAATCTCCCGATCCCCTTTTTTGATTGCATTTCCCTGTTTTGTGTTTGGCAAAAACCAAAAATGACTAGGGGGAGACACCATTCTTCCCACTGCTGACCCCGTGTTCTCTATCCATCCCCAACTACAATAAATGCCAAACAGCTTTAATGTGAAAAGTGAAGCGTGTTTACCCTCTAATTTCTCTACCTCCAAATACTTTCTCCACTTGGGAATCCCCATTTTTACCTTTTCTGCTTATTTAAATGGCCCTGCCTTTTGGACTTAGTCGACTTTGCTGCCTGTATGATATTTATGTATTTCTCCTCACCTGTCCCCTTTGTCTTGAACAAACTAAGTGAAGGGCTAATCATTTCTAGTCTGTTGAGTCTGTTCCTATAAATTCTACGTCAATACATGGATGAAAATAGCGGCCGCTACGCATGGCCGGCACGCTTTTTTTAATTTAGCGGGTATCGCTCCGTATGCGTAGCGGCCGATACATACCGCCACGTAGCGGGAGGGTTTAAACCCAACCCACCCACCCACCCCCCTCTTTCACTTTTCACCTCATTCAAGTCGATGTGAAACCTCCCAAGTGCTGTATTTTCAAGACTTTACCACAAGATCCACAACAAATATCAAAACAAGGAAATAATCAAACACAAGTTACACAACTTCAAGATTCTAGGTATGTTTTTTCTTTTAGATTTTTTGTAGTGGACTTTTGAGATCACATTCAGTTCATCTCTCTCTAACTACTATAAATGCTTCATTGTCTTGTAATATTGTTAGATCTATGTTTTCCTTTGATGATGCACACATGTTTTTGTTTTTTTTTTGTTTTTTTTTAATTTTTTGCTATTTTTTATTATCGGATTTATTTATTTTTTGAAAAAAAAAATGCGAATACTCATGGACAACTAATGAAACAACTTGGAAATTGCTTGTAAATGATAGATCTATATTTCCCATAGATCAATCCATCACATTTTGAATGTTTATTGATTTTTCTCTATTTTTTATTTTCGGTTTTTTTTATTTTTTGGAAAAAAAATGTGAATACTCATGGACAACCAATGAATGTTGATTGTTGATCACTTCATAGTTCATTCACTTGATTGAATTTGAACCTTGAATGTTGAAGTATTGATATTTGATTGTTCAATGTTCACTAAGTAATGACCTAACTCTTAAGTCTTATGCCTTTTTTTCATATTCTAGTTTTTTTATTTATTTTTATTTATTTTTATGAGCTTTCCATTACTTTCTAAGTTAACATGACTAAGAAACATGAATACATGTGAAAAAACTAATCATTACTATTATTTTCTATTTATACAGCGATACAGGACCTCATATATTGAGGGTACTACTATGCCCCCTTTTCTTACTTTTGCAAAAGAACCACATTTTTTCCATTTTACAATTTTCTGGATTTTTTGTAAAATTTTCAGATTTTTTGGGAGATTTTTTCAAATCGCACCACTACGCCGTTACGTAGTGCCCGCTTCGTAGCGGTTTGGCGGCGGGCCGCTACGACTGCGGCTACCGCTATTTTCATCCATGCGTCAATACCCAACCTACATGACACAATGCAAACCTTAGTTTTAGCTTCTGTTTGCTGGTAGAGCATCTTTCTGTACTTCATAACATCATCTTGTGCAATCCACTGTATTGTACTTTTTGGCAGTCACAATCCATAATATAGAATAAGTTAATTGTCATTTATTTGTATATACCCATCAAAGAAATTATTTATTTATTTGTATATATTTTTTCCAATGTTCCCGAACAACCTTGGTATTTCTGAATTAAGTCGAAAGTTGTTTTACATCTTAAGACATTTGCTATGGCAAGCGCTCATTAAAGCTTCATTAGTAGTGAATTCATGTTAGTTATGACTGAGGGTGATACAAAATTGCTATTATCTTTACACTGACCTCTTTCCTTCAAATGCCTTCTGAATTAAAAAAACAAACTAAGCACAATTTGGCAGAAAGATAAATTGGACCTGCGTGTTTACTCTCTCGCCCCCTCTCATATGAGCTCACCACGGCATGTTGTCTATTAAACATCTCTTACAATAAAGTCAATCTCCTATCTTGAAATGAGATTAGTGTGATAGAAAAACTCAGATCAGTGGCTTTGGACTTCTCTGTGACTTGTATCTGCATTAGTTTTTCAGATTTTCTTTACACTTATTCTCTGGGACTTGTATCCACATTAGTATTTGAGGTTTTCTTTACATTCATGATTATTATTTAATTATTCTTTATGGGTACAAAATGATAGCACAAGGTATTGTACATGGTTGGTTGTTGCAACTTCAAGATTTCAGGTTCAAGTTATGTTGTTACTACAAGATTTCAGCCTCAAACTGTGCTATGTTCAAATAAAGAAAAACACTGAACACGAACCCAATGTCGATTGGATAGATTGAATGCAACTTCCATTTACTGATAAAGATGAAAGTAGAGGATAAATTTATTGAAGAGGAGAAACTATACGAAACAACATTTTGCATGAGATTTCCGAGTACTTTGTTGCTTAGGAAACGGACTGCAAATCATTTCTCACCTATAAAATTTTCTTTAGAGTGAATCTTTTCAATATATATGTTTGCTTCTCCTTGAAGAAATTGGAGATTAACTCCAAGAAGAAGACAAATTACTCCTATCATCCAGTGGCGGAGCCAGAATTTTCTCCTAGGAGGGGCAAAAACATTTCTCTATGCGAGATATTTGAGAAAGAATTAAAAACTAGCATGTTAACATAATATTAAAATTTTAAAATCATGTTTAATTTAGCCAATAAATTAGTTATTAGATTCATCACAAAAAAATGATAAAAATGATGAATTGTATTGCTCTATACATCTAACAGCATTCAATAGTGGGTCCATAAGAGTAGAGAAGAATCGTAAATTGCATAATTTTATTAGCACATACTTATTGGAAATATTCATCTGTGCATTGCACATCCGAACCATCCTAGAGGCGGGACCCACCTCTAAATTTCATGTATCATCTGTGACGTGTGATCCAAATCGGCAGGTGATTCGTCATCATTGTCATCAAAAGCCCTATCCCCGCTATTTTGGAGTCGGCTACACGAATTCTATTTCTCCATTCCGATCTATCGTGAGCCAAATCCTCAGAGAAATTACACTTCATATCTATTTTTACTACCTCTATCCACGTCTTCTTTGGCGTACCCTTTTCCCTTGGTGGGCCATCAACCTTTATAGCCAAACTTTTCCTTACGGCACAATTACCGCACGTTGGACATGCCCAAACTCTCTCTAACGAGTTTATCTAATTTATCTGTTATTGTTGCTGCCCCTAAATGCTCTCGAAAGCCCTCATTTCTAATTCTATCATTCCTAGTTTTATCACACATCGACTACAGCATTCTCATCTTTGCTACATCCATTTTGTGCATATGCTGCTTCTTGATTGGCCAACATTTTGCTCTATAGGTCATAGCTGGTCTAATCGCTGTCTTGTAGAATTCTTTCTTCAATCTTATCGGCATCCGTTGGTCACAAAGCACTCTTGAAGCAAGTCTCTACTTCAACCATTTTGCTTTAATCCTATATTCAACATCTTCATCAATCTCCCCATCCTTACTAATTATAGAGCGGAGGTAGCGGAAAGAATCACCTTGTGGTATCACAGTTTTCAATTCTCATAGCAGTTTCAGCCCTTTCTATATGCCCACTGAAGTTGCAAATCATATATTCCGTCTTTGTACGGCTTATTTTAAAGCCTTTGGATTCTAAAGCCTCCCGCCATCTCTTGAGTTTTGCATTCACACGATCTCTTGATTCGTCTGCAGACACTATCATCTGTAAATAACGTGCACTGAGGTACCTTTTCTTAAATACGAGCAGTTAATTCATCCATAATTAGTGCAAAGAGATAAGGGTTTAGGGCTGACCCTCGATGCAAACCTATGGTCACTGGGAACTCACGTCTCTCCACAAGTAGTTCTCACTCGTTACTGCTCCTTCATACATATCTTTAATAATTTCAATATAACCTCTTGGGACATTCCTTTTATTTAAAACCCACCAAATTAAGTTTCTAGGTACCCTCTTGTAGGCATTTTCTAAATCGATGAAGACCATATGCTGTTTAACCATTCAAAATAGTAGGGTAGATGCAAGGGTGTGGATTGCCTCTAAGAATGGATCATTTTCAGTGTCCTCTTTCTTTAAGGCAATCCTAAGCAATCACATGGAAAGGAGCGGGGTGTATGGTATTTGGAAGTTGAAAGCTCCACCAAAGGTGCTTGTATACGGGGGTGTGGCTCTTAGGAAAAGGATCCCTACTACGGACCTTTTGAGGAGGAGAGGGATGACGGTAGTGAATGGCTGCCCTATGTGTTTGAGGGATGAAGAATCCGTGGACCATCTTTTGCTAAATTGTAAATCAGCTCAGCCTATTTGGATGGCTATAATAGGAGGGTTTGGTTGCTGTTGGGTCCTTCCTCCTTCTCTCCCCGAGCTTTTCAAAGCTTGGAAGGCCCCAATTGGGGACCCTAGAAGCAAAGTGATGTGGCGGTTGTCATTTTTGGCGGTGATTTGGGCGATTTGGAAGGAAAGGAATTCAAGACGTTTTGAAGGAATTGCATCTAACGAGAGTAGACTGGTGGAGAAATCGAAGTTTTTAGTAGCTCTTTGGGTGTCTACTCTTCCTTCTTTTAGGGGATACTCCTTAGATCAAATTGTGTATCATTGGAAAGAGGTGGCCTTCTCTTTCGTAGGACCTTAGCTGGCTGGTTTTAGGGTTATTTTTGGTTTTCTTGATTTGCTTGCTTTTTCTTTCAATACTTTTCTTTTGTACTGTTTGTTTTATTTAATGAAAATAACCATTCAAAAAAAAAAAATTTGTAGATTTTTCCTCTTTGCTAGATATTTTTCCATTAATTGCCTAAGTGAGAAGATAGCTTCGATTGTTGACCTCCTTGGCATAAAACCAAATTGATTTTCAGATATCTTGGTCTTCTGTCTGAGTCATTGCTCCATTACTCTCCCATAGTTTCATAGTATGACTCATAAGTTTAATCCCACGATAGTTGGTACATTTTTGTATATCTCCCTTGTTCTTATAAATAGGTACTACAACACTTTTTTTCCATTCATCCGACATTTTCTTCGTCATTAATATCTTATTGAAGAGTCTAGTTAACCAAATCTCTCCAACCTCTCCTAAGCATTTCTAAGCCTCAATCGGAATGTCATCAGGACACGTAGCCTTTCCCGCCTTTATTTGTTTTAATGCTATTCTCACTTCTACCACCCTAATTATACGAAAAAATGTATGCTTTGTTACTAAAGTGTCATCTTTTGTTCTTATGTCTCCTATATAATCTTCTTTTAAAAGTATGCTTAAATATTCTCTCCACCTTTCTTTGAAATTGTTGTCCTTCACTAGAACCTTTTGGTCATTATTTGACATGATCTAAGTCCCTACTTTTCCTTTCTCTAATTTTTGCAAGCTAAAAAATATCACTCTCCCCTTCTCTTGTTTAAAACCTATTATATAGGTCATCATATGCTTTGCATTTTGCATCACCTACTACTTTATTAACTTCTTTCTTTGCCTTGTTGTACATCTCATAGTTTTCCATATTCCTAGTACCCTGCCAAACTTTGTAATGACTCTTCTCCCGAACAACTTCCTGAACCTCTACACCCCACCACTAGGTTTTTTTTTTATTTTCATGTCTTTTCCCTTTCAACTCTCCAAGCACCTCTTCAGCAACCTTCCTAATACAGTTAGCCATTTGTTTACACATCGCTGTAGTTTCTCCTTCAAGATCCCATTCTCCCTCATCTATCACTTTCCTTAAATACCGTTGCTCTTTCTCCTTTCAAACCCCTCCACCTTGTTTAGGGTATATTTTATTTACTACCCCTCTCTTTTTACCTCTAATGCGAATATCTAAAACTATACAATCCAATTGGTCAAACTCTCTCGTGGAATAACCTTACAATCTTTACAATCCAATTGGTCATGTTTTCTAACTAGAAAAAAGTCTATCTAGCTCCCGCTAGTTCCATTTTTATAAGTAATCAAAATGCTCCTTTGTTTTTTTGAAGCAAGTGTTTGCTATTACAAGGTCAAATGCTCAAGCAAAGTCCAAGATAGTGTCTCCTAATTCATTCTTTTCTCCAAATCCTTGTCCTCCATGCACTCTCATAACCTCTATTCTCATAACCTCTATTATCCTCTTCTACATGCCCATTTAAGTCGTCCCCTCTTAGGAAAATCTTTCCACCAGTTGGAATTTCTCGTAGTAAACCATCCATCTCCTCCCAAAATTTGCCCTCCCAAAATTTGCTCGACACTTTCATCTAATTATGCTTAGAGAGCATATGCACTAATGATTTGAATTATGTCTTCTTCTAACACTTAGTTTAATTGCTATAATTCTATCACCCAATCTCATTACCTCTACAATTTTCTTTTTCAAATCCTTATCTACAACTATACCCACTCCATTTCTTGTGGTGTTCTTTCTTGCATAAAAAAGTTTATAACCACCAATGAGATCCTTAGCTTTATCCCCCTTCCACTTTGTCTCCTGTAGATAGGCTACACTAACTCTCCTTCTTTTCATTACGTCAACTAACCATGCTCTTGCCTGTCAAGGTTCCTATATTCCAAGTAGCAAGTTGAATCTTCCTCTTATTCTGCTACCGGACTAACTTCTTTAGCCGCACTCGTCCAGAATGGTGTAATAGCCCTTGCCCACTTTCCACTGCAACTGGGTGACGCTGCAATGCGTCGCTTAAAGTGGGGACCGCCCTAGCATGATCTCGGAATGTTGTAATCTCAGAATTCATGTTTTGGTTGTGACAATTTTACGTTGGCCGTCCACCTACCTAACGCAACCCCCTCCGTTAACCGGGCTTGGGACTGGTTGTAATAAAAAACCGGTGGGTGATTATAGTTGCTAAAAATATTCAAATTAAATCATTTTCTTCAACCTCATTATATGACGTTAATGTCCAAAAAGTCATGGTCTTTGGCCCATTATTTAGAACTCAAATAAATAATGCTAAAGTTGATGAAGCCTTTGGGGCATATTACTAATTAGTGTAAAAAACCCTTAAGCATCTCCTTTTTTGGCCAAAGTTTAAAAAAGTTTTGACAGAGGAGGGAGGGTCAAAGAGAACAACACTAAAATAAACATGAGAGATTTTCTCTTATTTTAAAGAAAAAAAAAAGTTGAGAAGGGGCAAAGCAAATAGCACCAAAATATAGGACGAGATTTTTTCTCTTTTAAAGGGAGTCAAAAGTCTAGGACGGGCATGCATAGCTCCGCCACTGCTGTCATCTACAGTACCTGGTCTTCACTTGTATATAGATAGTGAAACAGTATCAACAGGATACAACACCTTCACTTGTATATGAATAGTGCAACAATATAAGCAGGATACAACGCCAATATTGGTAGAAAATACACCATTGATAGTTGGGAACAACATGTGCTATTTATTTATTTTTTGATAGTAACACCACTAAGAGATTCATTCTGATATCTTGGCTCAATAATTAGCAAGGATGGAAAGATCGAGAAAGATGTAGAACATAGGATAAGACCGGGATGTTTGAAGTGGAGATTTGTTTCTAGAGTGCTTTGCGATCGATGCATACCAACAAGATTATAGAGAAAATTTTTCAAGACAACAATTGGACCATCTATGATCTATGGAGTAGAATGCTGGCCAATCAAGAAACAACACTTGCATAGAATGAGTGTAGCAAATTTGAGAGAGTTTGTTTCATCCTAGCATTTCTCCTTGGGCTGAAAGATTTAAAGCAAGGAAGCTAGCTGTCGAGGCTACTACTCTTAATGCCATTGTATGCTGCTTCGCTGATGAAGATATTACCACCTGGAGCAAAGTTGCAATGAGTCTAAAAGGAGTTAACAAAGTAGCCTCCATACAGTTAGTTTGTTTTGTTTTGCTCCCGTTGCTGGTACGCTCTTTTTGTTCGTTTCTTTTTTGGTCCAGTTTGTGGCCTCTATGCTTGACCCAAATTGTGGGTTCTTTTTTTGTTGACCTGGCATATGGGCCCCCTTTCTCCTTTATCTTCTTGACCTGGCCTGTGGGTTCCATTATTTTGTGGTTGGTTCTTCCTTGATTGCTCCTCCCCTCTTCTTAGAGGTA
This sequence comes from Litsea cubeba, assembly GCA_012931725.1. NCBI lineage: Eukaryota > Viridiplantae > Streptophyta > Magnoliopsida > Laurales > Lauraceae > Litsea > Litsea cubeba. Next base: position 24,006,985 of record CM022947.1, on the reverse strand, counting down.
TGAATTTGGTAAAGCTCCCTATCAATTCTTTTGTATTTGTTTCCCTTCTTTTGGAATATCCTGAAATTCCAAGGAAAAAAAAAGAAAGGAAAATATGAGAATGTTGAGATGGATGTGTGGTAAAACTAGGAAAGATAGAATAAAAACTTAGCAACTTTCTAGAGTATTTAGGTGTAGCATCAATAGGGGATTAATTAAGAGAGATTGTTTGAGCATGCGCAATGCAGGCCAGTAGCGGCACCGTTGAAAAGTTTTCTATGCAAGTTGTCGCCCACGAAGCGAAAGGGGCAGACCAAAGAGGACATGGATGGGAGTAGTCAGTATAAATATGAAGTGTAGCCTATCCGAGGATTTGGCTCGGGATAGATTGGAATTGAGATACAAAATTCATGTAGCCGACTACAACATAGTCATATATGTTCATTATCTGTTGAGTGCAATGAATTCTTACCCTTTCCTTTCTTTAATAGGAAGCATGACTAGAACCTTAATCTTGTGTTGCGACAATGAGAACCTCCCAACTTTACTATGGGCTCTTGTCATTGATTTTCATCATAAAATTTCCAAAATCATGGAATCTACATAATTTGCTTTAAATGTGGCAATGTTATAGGGATTTGTTCTTTTTATTTTTAGGTAGAAATAGATGAAGTTAATTGGATGGAGATAAAAATTTGTTATCTTAAATAACATTGGAGCATGCTATGGATAAGATACCTGTTTATGCACTCATGTAGGGTTCCAAAAGAAGCAAGTTCTCATCCTTGGAAGTTTTCTCCTACGGACGTTTTCTCACGTGCAGCTGTCATGGTCGTCATGTTTGGCCCCTCTAATTCAGGGGGGTCCTTAGGCCCCATGCCTTTTGATGATTCAATTGGAACATTCACATGCGGGCATTGTTGTAAGCTAAAATTTCTATTCACATCCCTATTCAAATGCCCTTCCAAAATGTCCATGGCAGTGTTCTGTGTCATATTTCTGTCTCAAACCAAATCCTTATCCAATCCTTAAGAAGGGATGCCTTTTGAAAAGGGCGTTTGCTGCCCATTTTCTTCGTACAACCAGAAGGGTCGAGGAGGAGGAGAGTTTTTCTGGGCTGAACTTGTATCTGAGCCTGAGTACAGTTAGAACTAAGCAGTCCTATTCTGCGCCTTTGGCCAATACTACCATTAGAGCCTGGTTTGTGTTTGCTCGATTTGCTTGTTTAAAGCTTGCACTTAACAAGTGAAACTCTTATCACATATGTATCATGACAGGTGTCATTTGCCCTTTCAGTCCTCATAATCTAATCTGCTCCTTTTCTCTAAGGTGAATTTTGGCAACAGGACCAGTTTGACGTTTTGAAGGACGGTGGTTTGGCCGCTGGTTGTGCCCAAGCAGTGTTTTTTGACAGAGGAGGCGTGGATATACATAGGAGTTCTTGATGTCGTCTTTCCCTATTTTGATGGCTTAAAAAAAGCAGCAATGGTTGGCAACATTTCCATGACATTTGAGCAAGCAAGGAAAAGAGAGGAAAAGGGTCATGCAGTTGGGATGAATTTGAACTTTTGGCCAATAAGCTTTTGGGGAGAGAGAGATCAACATTGATATGAGAGAAAACTTGAGTGTAGAGACAGTGATGAGTGGCAAGAGATTTCAGGGTTATGTTTATTAAAGTTGTTCTAAGTTTCACTTTTCCCAAATCTCTCTCTCTCTCTCTCATGTATATGTTTTAAATAGTTTTTCTGTATATAAAACCTGCTTAAATGGACCCAGGTTCATGTTGAATCTGAGATGGATTATGCGCATTGGAAGCTGTGGTTTTGGACAATAGGAAACTGACCGTGCATTGTGCTTTAACAGGGGATTTTTTCATGAGTACCTAAAAAAAAAAAATCTTCTTAACTAGGAAAAGAGACCGCTTAGCTTGTAAAGATTGCAAGGTTATACCGGGGGAGAGCTTGACTTTCCAACATAGGTTGTTGATCATAAATGTGCAGCTACAAAGGTGGACTAGAAAAAAGAAGTTGTTTAGATGCTCAAGGACTAAATGGTGGAACCTGAAAGGTGATAAGCAACTAGCTTTAAGGAAGAGTACTAGAGGAAGACGTTTGGGCGATAGATGAGAGTGCAAATAATATGTGGGATAAGGTAGCAGAGTGTATTAGGAGGGTAGGGAAAGAAGTCTTAGGAGAATCCAAAGGGGGTGCTCCGGTACAGAAAGAGGCATGGTGGTGGAGCGAAGCCGTCCAAGACAAGATAAGAGTTAAAAGAGAGTGCTTTAAAACTTGGCAAAATGATCTAAATGAAGTGAACTTGGAGAGGTATAAAGAAGCAAAAAGAGAAACCAAAAAGGCAGTTAGTGAGGCCAAGGCAAAGGCATTTGAGGAGCTATATAGGCGACTTGACACTAAGGAAGGCGAAAGAGAGATACTTCAAGCTTGCTAAAACCAGAGATCGGCAGGACCAAGGACTTAAACCAAGTTAAATGCATTAAGGATGAGGATGAAAAGGTATTAGTAAAGGAAGAGGAGATAAATGAGCGTTGGAAGAGCTACTTCTACAAGTTATTTAACGAAAGCAGCAGTAGTGACATACAATTGGGGCAGCTTACCATTTCTAGAGAAGAAGCAAATCATATGTTCTATAATAGAATCAGTAGGGAAGAAGTTAAAGAAGTATTGAAAAGAATGAAGAATGGGAAAGCGGCTGGGCCAGATGGTATCCCTATTGAGGTCTGGAGGTGCTTTTGGGGGGGGGGGGGGGGGAGGATGGCATTAGTTGGTTGACATAGCTTTTTAATGTAGTGCTAAAGAGCAAGAAGATGCCTAATGCATGGACGAAAAGTATTCTTATACTCATATACAAGAACAAAGGAGATACTCAGAACTGTGCGAACTACTGCGATATTAAATTGATGAGCCATACGATGAAATTATGGGAGAGAGTTATTGAGAGAAGACTAAGAAGAACAACAAACGTTTCAGAGAATCAATTTGGTTTCATGCCTGGGAGATCAACCATGGAGGCTATCTTTCTCCTGAGGTGGTTAATGGAACAGTATAGAGAAGGTCAGAGAGATTTACATATGGTGTTCATTGACTTGGAGAAGGCCTATGACCGGGTTCCTAAGGAGATTCTTTGGAGAGCTCTGGAAAAGAAAAGAGTCGCATATATTGAGGCGATAAAGGATATGTTCGATAGAGTTGTGACATCTATAAGGACGACTGGCGGCGAAACTAAGGAGTTTCCTATCACGATTGGTCTACACCAAGGCTCGGCGTTAAGCTCGTACTTGTTTACCCTAGTTATGGATGAGATTACAAGACATATCCAGGATGAGGTGCCATGGTGTATGCTATTTGTAGATGACATTGTTTTATTGGATGAGACGAGAGGAGTGAATGCTAAACTAGAATTGTGGCGGAAAACATTAGAGACAAAAGGGTTTAGGCTAAGTAGATGCAAAACGGAATATATGGAATGCAAGTTTAGTCAAAGTAGGCACCTGGTAACATAGAAGTAAGTTTGGGCACACAAAAGATTGTAGAGAGAAAATTTTAGGTACCTTGGATCTATGGTGCAACAAGATGGAGGGATTGATACTGATGTAAGTCACAGGATTCAGGCCGGGTGGACCAAATGGAGGAGTGCTTCGTGGGTCTTGTATGATCGGAAAGTCCCCCTCAAGGTTAAAGGAAAGTATTATAAGGTGGAGGTACGACCAGCGTTGTTATATGGATCAGAGTGTTGGGCAGTAAAGCATAATCATGTCAAGAAGATGGAAGTTGCGGAGATGAGAATGCTAAGATGGATGTGCGGGATCACAAGGAGAGATGGGATTAGGAATGAGGAGATTAGGGGCAAAGTAGGAATAGCACCGATTGGAGATAAAATGAGAGAAAATTGACTGAGATGGTTCGGCCATGTTAGAAGGCGTCTAACGGAGGCACCTGTTAAAAGGTATGAAAGCATGGAGATTGCCAGGAGTAGGAGAGGGAGAGGGAGACCCAAGAGAAGTTGGAAAGAAACTATTAAATATGACCTTGCCTCCATAGATCTAACGGAGGACATGGCCGTAAACAGATTTGATTGGCGTCGTCAAATCCATATAGCCGACCCCAACTAGTGGGAAAAGGCTTGATTTGGTTACCTAATGTTGATCTGTGTTAAGATTTCTTGCTGAACTGATTGATGTATTTTCTGCATTAATCTACTCCCATGGTTTTCTCCTATTATGATGCTCATCATATTTCAAATTCCATCATTCTTTGCACTGGTACTTGGCCATGTCATTTAACTCTTTGAAGTGGTAGCTTTTAGTCAATACTTGAAAATAGGCAACGTATCGTAATGTATCAGATACTTTATTTTATATTTAAAATGCATGTCCCTGCCGTATTTATGGTGTCCTTGGCATATTATTCTTGTGCTTGGGCGTCATAGGGTAGCAAGTGGTCCAATGATATCACATATAGAGTTTAATATTTGATTTCCTGGACGAGTTTTCATTTATTAAGTTATTTATTCTTGTTGTCAGTAACTATAAAAAAGCCACTGATGTTACCATATTTGTTGGATTACCATGTCAAACTTAATACTGAACTGATGCGACTTGTCAGCTGCTATTTAGTTTGAATCATGGTTTCTCAGATGCATTGCTAGCATACATATTATTTTCCATTTAAGTTCTAGAAGTTGATTAGTTTTATTTGATTTATTCTTTTGTATCCAAAACTGAATTAATTGTTTTTGTGTTGTGGCGAGATGACTGCAGATAATACCTGAAAAGTGCAGATATGTGGTACTGTCTACGAAAATTGAAATCCGCCTTGCAAAAGCTGAAGCAATTCATTGGACTTCTTTGGAATTTACTAAGGACAATCTTGTCCCACAGAAAATAAATGTATCATCAGGTAGTTATTATTGCTTATATGCATAGTGTTCTTTTTGCCACATCAGATTCCATATCACCTTGCCTCCGGGATTCTCCCTGCATGAGTAAACTTTTCTAAGTACTCAATGTTCATGTTTTGATCTATGTATGAATACGTGTATACTTGGATAAAGAGGACAGTATGTTTTCATTTGCCCATGTGTCTTTCAGGGGAGAATTCATCCATTTTGTTTCTGCACTTGACAGGTGGTATCCATACCCAGGATCAACTAGCAAGCCTGAGTAGGACATTTTTTCTTCTGCATATTAAGTTTTAAGTTTCAACCCGTACAATTCTTTATTCTTGGTTTCTTTCTGCTTCTGTTTGATCATCTTAAAAGTTGCTAGTAATCTTGTATACTTACTGTGGATTGGTCTGACAGTGAGATGTAGTTTGAACAATCACTGATGTGTTTGTCAGTCAAGTTTAGTACATAAATAACCTGTTCCTCACATTGTACTTTTAGGATTCAATTTGAGTGCTCTTTGTTGATCTTGTCCAATAATGTTTCAATTGATGGTACCATTCAAAATATAAAAAGGGTTTCCACCTATGATGCACGGATACTTCAAAATGGGCAATGTATTGTGTCATATCGTATCGGATACTTCACTTTTTATATGCAAAATACATGTCCCTGCCATGTCCATCACGCGTCCTTGCCATATCCATGTATCCGGGCGTCATAGGTTCCACTGATGATCACATCACCATTATTGGTTTCCTTGCTTTCCTCTGTCATTGTTCTAGCTGACTGCAATGGCCACTGTTTTTTTTTGTACCTGGCTTACTGGCCTTTCTGAATAAAGATTCTTTGCATTTCAGTGGACCAGACTGTAGAAGTTACATTATGAATAAATCTTAAACCTGAGCATTGGAAATTTTCAGAACATCCAATGACGAGAACATTATTTTTCCTTTTTCATTAAGTTTGAAGAGGAAAATTCTTTACATTCTTTTCCCAAATTGTTTTCATTGATATCATGGCATCATCATTATTGGTCTTACTCTGTCCCCATCCTCATTTGCCTACCTGACTCTTGAGTAGTTAAGGTCTTCTGGAAGGGTTGAAGATCCCAACAAAAGATCCCAGTATCAGATTCGATACATATCATGTGTGTTCCATTTTAAAGGATTGAGCATAGTCGGATTTGAGAATTCAAATGACAAATATAAGCTGCAATTGTTAGATCTCTCCATTTTAGTTGTTAGCTTTACAATGTTAATAAGCTCAGATTTCTGCATTTTTTTAGTTTTCTTTCTAAATAAAAAATTTACAATGCTGCTATTCAAAAGAGGAAAAAAAAAAAAAAAAGTCCTAGGTACTATGTCGAATACTTTTTAAAATTATGTAGTTTTTAAGAAGGCTGAAACAGACTGATGGCTGATAAAAGATACTAGGATTAGAATTTTTTTTTATTGCATCTTCACTATTTCCCTCCTTCAATATATGTCATTTCTGGAAACGGTAAAAGTGAGCTTTAAACCTCTGTTTGGATGAGGAATAGGCGTTCTATTGTAACTCTTTTACTTTTTTCATGATTTCATAAAAGGCACCAGAATTCATATCTTGGTTTATTTTCAACAAATAAATGGGGCAAGAACTCAAAGGCACCTAAGAACTTGAGCAGAGATGTTATGATAACATAGATTTTCCTTCATCTCATCCTACTATGGGGAATTTCAAGAGAGAACTGTTGAGATGGTAACTTTCTGGGGCACACCTTGATAAGTGGAACCCCTCCCTCCCCTAATCGGAACTACCCAAATTTGGTCTTGATTAGAGTGATTTTCATGGTCAATTATTGTTGCTCCTTATTTTTTTGATAGTCTCTTATATCATTTCTTTGTATTCTTCTCATTAATAGGAATCTTCTTTTAGCAATAAAAAAAAAGGAGTGATTCGTGGTTGGATTTTTAATCCTTGTATGAAGGCTTAAAAATTGTCAAGTTTTAGAATTGGCATGAATAAGATGGTCCTTCCACGAGGTCAACACATGAAAAAGTGAGAATACCAGTTTCACTAGAAACGGCCTCTCTTGATATGTTCACATATTTTTATGTTGCTGTTGATGCATTTTCTTATTGTCCTTTGAACTTGTAGCTTCTGAGAGGCCTACATACCCATCCTCAAAATCAAGAGCAGTTGACTGGGACAAGTTAGAAGCTGAAGTCAAGAAGGAGGTTTGTTAGTACCTAGTCATAGTAGTAGCAGTTTCTGGGAACTTATTAAGATAATTTTCATGGCTCGGTGTCCTACAGGAGAAAACAGAGAAGCTGGATGGTGATGCAGGCTTGAATAAATTGTTCCGGGACATTTACCAGGATGCTGATGATGACACCAGGCGGGCAATGAGAAAGTCTTTTGTAACTCTCTCTCTCTCTCTCTCTCAAATTAGAATCTGGTTTCCTTGTGGTCAGTAGGGTTTTGTTACCTCCATTGTGAAATCCTCATTTGTAAGTCTCTGCTCGTTAAACAGGTGGAGTCAAATGGTACTGTGTTGTCGACAAATTGGAAAGAGGTGGGTGGTAAAAAGGTTGAGGGCAGCCCTCCTGATGGTATGGAGATGAAGAAATGGGAGTACTAGATTGTACAATCGTACTGCTGCATTTAAACCTGCTATTTATTTTTGAGTTGGTTGCATCTCTGGAGTCTCGTACTATTATTGTTTTGGGAGAGTTGGGAGTTTGCTGTTGTTTATCTGGTCGGAGTTTCCATCCAACTTTCATATTTAATGAACACGTTTCTGTTTCTATGTCTGCGTACTGCTTCAGTACCAGTTGTAATATCTATTTTTGTTCTTACGACTAATTAACCTCCGGCATTGACTACTGATTTGTTGTTAAGTGTATTTGCATGAATCTGTCTAGAGGGGTATAAAATGGAGCATAATAACGAAACAATGTCGAGGGCGGCCTTCTCCAACGCTTGTTCAGGTTAATTTGTCTATACAGTTGATAAAACCCCAAATGATCATTAGTTATCCAAATGGAGTTGATGATTGACAGGGTTTTATTCAAAATGAAAATCTACTTATAGGCCTGTTTATGGAGCTTTGAAGCATTTGGCGCTGGTTGCATTTATGGGTCTGTTTGGAACTGGAACTGGAACTGGCACTGGCACTGGCACTGGCATGATTCCTGACGACCAATGGGGCAAGATGGATTAGAAAATTATTATTTTTTCTTCCATGTGCCACTGGGCACCAAGTGTAAACCAGCCTTTTAACTCTTTATCCAAGCGATTTTTATTTTGTAGTACTTTGGTTTCTGGGCAGCAGCCTATCCAAGTAGTGGGACCATTGGAGCGGAATCTAAATGAGTTTATAAACATTAGACACTAATAAATAAAGAGAAGTGATAAAATGCTCGTAAGAGAACCCACGCAAGAATCATCCCACTTGAATTCGTACAGTTGATAAGCCATCGGAAAAAGAACAGTATATAATCATGCATTACTTGTTTATATTATGAAAATAGAGAGGATCACATGACAATCAAATGAGAGATTAATATAAGAACCATGCTAAAAAGCAAAGAGGTAGGGCCAGGCTAGGCCTAGTATTTTCCAAGCCTTGCTCTCCAATTGACGGGCCCATAAAAGTTTTTGTCAAAGCCCAGACCTCTTGACTTTGTAAGAAAAACAGAAACTCACATTTTGTGGTATTTTTGAGGGACAGGCTTTGGTACGCCCTCTCTTTATCAAATAAGACATGGTTGATTTCGATTATTAACCCTGAATGATCAAGATGCAGATGCCTTCACCTCCATGGGATTTTCTCATAGTTAAATTAACTTGTAAATGTAATTGTGACTAATGGTTTTATCATTTTTAAATTTGAAAATGGATATTGAGGATAAATGTATGCTGAGTGATGGTTTGCTTCAGATTTTGGAGGCCTGTGATCATCTATGGCCAGCACCATGAACATTTAATGAGAACAAATTTAGGCACCACCATCAGCAAAACTCGGGCATAAACGTCCAGTTGCAAAATTCTGTATTTTTGGAATTCTACTGTGTGATAACGCAGTAGACCGTAAGTGCTCCTGTTAAGGTTAAAATCATTGTTGAGATGACCATTTTCTTCCATACTTTCGGACTACATCTGATACACTCATTAAGACGTGACTCTCTCTCCAACGACAATTCTATTAACTCAAATATGCCCTACTAAAACCTAAGGGCCAATCCTAGTCAAACTAGGAAACATGATAAAATAAGAATCCTACTTAAGCTAGAAACCTAATCCTAATTACACCTGTTTACTAAAATTAAAAACAATTAAAAATAAGAAAATCACTTATGCTTTAATGGGTCCCACATGTGGCCCAATAGTCTGTCTCCAATATACAGTGATGCTGCATCATTCCAGAACATATCTACATGAAAACACAAAAATGGCCACATACTATTTACACGCGGCATCTCATCACCTCAATAATATCTGGTGATGCCAAAGTTACGTAGCACAAAAAGCCAAAAATGCTGCACCCCGACAGTTGGATGCTCTAGCCTCCTGTCCTACCTACATCCCCTGCCCTTTTGTTTGCCCATGGGCATTGACTTGTGCCTGTTGAGATGTCAGGGGTGGTCTGGCTTGTGCAGGTATGGTTGGTTGAACCATCAACTGGCTTAGAGCAGCAGAATAAGACTGGCCTGTGAGGCTTCCCCTCATCCGTCCTATGGACCGCCGCCAATTCTCTTCTGATGAAAATTCGGTCAAACCTTCATGCACTGGATGCCGTCTCTGATCGCCCAAAGATTGTCTGAGATCACTGGCATTCGTTGCAAAAGATGGTGTTGCTCCGGAAGCCTGCAGTCGTGGTGCAACTCCTAGTGGAGTCACTATTTGTGAGGAGGAAAGCCGAGGAGCCATTGGTTGAGTGTGTTGGCTTGACGATGAGCTTCCTGCTGCCAAATCAATGACTCTGTCAGGCCTGGTAGTGGCTTGTGACATCCCAAGGTTAGGAGGATGCTGATGACGTGGATTTTGATGATCTATAGGAAGAAGGCCAGAGGATGCTCTCTGAGCACTCGCACGGTGCTGGTCTGAGGTCATTCTCATACGAACTTGCCTAGTTGCAGGAATGGAAATCCCCTGCTGCAGCAGTTGATTCTGTGCATACTGAAGATCGCGTGTCTGAGGAGAGCAAATATGTCAAAAACAACAAAGCAATCACCATCTATGAAATAGGGAAATTTTCTCGTACCATACTGACTTCCCAGTATTTGTGGGGGGGAAAAAGAAGTCAATCAGGAACAATGATGACAACTGTTAAAAACTATTGATATATGAAAATGATTGGTTTCAGCAGCTTCATAGATCAAGGGGATTATTTGATACTAAGAGCATTCATCTAGATGGAATCCCCATGTTTAGTGAACCATAGTGAATATGGACATCCAGGACGGTCCAAGAACTGACCATGACCATCTACTCAATCCAGTCAACTCTTCATGTGACATCATGAAAATAAACTGATCAAGTAACTATACTCATCCAAGCATGTGCAATATGGACATCCAGGAGGGTCCAAGCACTGTTGGTTAGCATTGCATGATACAAGTTTTTCTTGCCAGCCATATGCAATCCAAGCATGGTTTTAAATTTTGTCCGGCACTGGTTTCACTAGTTCAAGTTGATAATCGGTCAGTTTTGAAATGATTCTTCGTCCAGTACAAGAGAAAATAGGCTTGTTTGGGTCACATTCTTTTCCAGATCTTGATTGGGAATTCATTATGATGATTAAATTCCGTTTAATTTAGATTTTATGAACTATAGCTTGACAAACTCTTTCATCTTTATATTATTGTGAATAGCCAATGGCTATTTATAAAAAAACAACCAAAGATGCTAACTCAAACTAGGAAACCTAATTATAACCATACTAAAGACACCTAATCCGATAGTTACAAGAAACTCTAATAGCACTCTCCTAATACAACACTCTCCTAAATTTAATTTAAGACAAACTTATTATCATAATTATTAATACTCCCTTGTTTCTCTACACTCCCCATCAAGCTGGTATATAGATACTATGATTAGTTTAGAATAAACATCATTAACTTTGCTTCCTTCCATGACTAGATTGGTGAGGAAGTTTGTAGCCTTAATCTTAGCGGTTAGCACTTGTGATGGATCTTCTATCTGTCTTGCAACCTGACTAATGAAGGAGATGAAAACTTCAAGTGCTCCACACTGCAAGGGGTTGTTTGTTTTATGTGAAAATGATTTACATTATAAATGATGCACATGCAAATCATTTCCATAGGCGAAAGATACATGTGCTTGTCATTTTCACATCTCTCACAAGTGAATCTAGTACATCCAACGGTTCACCATTTTTCACACATTTCTCAAAATGCATGATGAATCAAGACACGACCCTAACCCGTTTTTGGCCTTTTAAAGAGGATAAACAGTTCGGATCATGAAAATCCCCACAGAAGTCTAAAATGGTAGATTTAATGGCCCGGACATTTTCCCATATATATCAACATCCATGATGGACGGAGACCTGGAATTTGATTCCTTGGCTGTTTTTAGCATTCTAAAGAGGATGAACGGTTCAGATTATAATTTAGGGCTTTACAGGAATAGGGAAAAAAAAAGGAAGTAGGCCCAAGGGACATGAAAATGACATCATTTACAGTAGGTACATGAACAGTTCACGGTTTTTCACAAATTGCTTGAGATCCATGATGGATCAGGCATGAAATTTTAACCATAACTATTTTGGACCTTCTAAAGGGGATGAATGGTTCAGATCATGAAAATGGAGCTCACAGAAAACCAGAATGACAGATGTTACTGTCTGGACTTTTTCACAAGTATTTCAAAAATCATGATCAATGGCTCAAATATGACCTCCTAGCCAGTTTTGGCCTTCTGAAGAGGATGAGTGGTTCGGACCTTAATTTACCAGTCCACAGGGATTAAAAATCTGAAAAAACTGGTGAACCCCAAAGGACTGCCCAATTTACTGTAGCAGTGCATTTTTGAGGCCATCTACACAGGAGGTGTGTAATGGTTTACCATGGGGAGAGATGAGTAAATTTGGGGGCAAAAAGGGAATGTTTTTTCACACCATTTCCACACTTGATTTAAGCATGTGATGTGTAATTGGGTGCAAACAAACATGATTGGCGCATAACTGTTACGCACCACCACCCCATTTACATACGAAAATCGCTGAAAACAAACGACCCCTAAACACACAATCAACAACACTAGGCTGCACATTGGCATGCGATGCTACATATTTGAAGAGGTTACAATGCCACACAGCATTACATAGTCTTTCTTGGTGGTTGAGTATGTTTTACACATAATCCTTCAATTGATAAACAGTCATAACACAACTGCCACACTTGCTGCCATCAGAAATACTCTTGATTCTTGATATGCATCATGGTATAATCGAAGCATGAAATAAGCACTCTTGAACGACAACAATATAATCGACTGCACGAACTCCTATAAATAGCTTTCACAGGCTTTTGACTGCAACTAGAATGATGATAACTTGTGTCAAATAAGTCCTTAGGCCGAATGAACACAAGATTTGGGGAAAGAAAGAAAGGGAAACAGAAAAGGGAAGAAATAACTTAAACCTAACACAAATCCTACTCTAATACCAAGTTGAAAATTTAGGGACTATGTCTTGACAACTTCTTTGACCTATGTTATTGTGAATAGCCAGTGGCTATTTATAAATTATAACCAAAGATGTTAACTCAAACTAGAAAACCTAATCATAACCATACTAGGACGGCTAATCCAATAGTAATAGGAAACTCTACCAACACTCCTATAACACTAACTCCTAATCTTAATCTAAGAGAAACTTATTATCAAAATTACAAATAAGCCAAATAACCCATAATTAAAAATAAGCCCTTGTTTCTAAACAGTAAACACATGATAAAAAAAGGTCCAAGGGTGGTAATTGGACCTCGTCAATGGAATTTGAATATTCTTTTGGCAAGCGCGAGCGTCTAAAACTGGTAATAGAGACTTGAGGGTAATTCCTTTTTTCATTTTCTGGGACCAATTGGTAATAGAGACTTGAGGAGCTGAAATAATGGCAATTAAAGCCAACACTTCCTAAAAATCATGTATGAACTGTTATAAAAAAAAAAAAAAAAATCATGCGTAAACCCCTAAAGCAATGAAGGCAGATACATTCAATTCCATTAAGCAGGTAAAGAGCAGCTGTAGCCCTTGATGGAGTGAAGGAAATTAGAATGCCAGTCGAATCTTCAAATCTGTCTTTTCATCATCTTCTTAGAGATTGGACCGAGGAAGTAGGTTTTTTAACTAGTGAAGGATTATTGAGAAATAGTTTGGTGGTGGGAAACGTAATACCATTGCAGTGGGATTTTGATGTTCTTTGATATAAAGGGGTTTATTGCCTTAATAGATTCATCTACATTGCATATCTACTAGTTTTCTTAATAAATTATTAATTTTGTTTTTTATGAGCAACTATTTAAATGACCCCATAAGGAGTGGGCTGGATCTGGACAGTGGAGAGAACAGATTGTCTGGATTGGTGATTAGCTCATCCACGTGCTCAGATGGATGCTAAAAGTATCATGCATTACTCTAATTTATGTCATACCTTTAAAGTGGCATTTCATTAGAAATCATAAAAAATCTCACCTGTGGCATTGTGTGAAGTTGTGATGAAGATGAGCAGAATTCTGAAGCCGAAAGAGGAGTGATTTGTGACCTAGAAAGCTGCTGCCTTTCCACTTCACTACTAGCCGTGCTGAAACCATCTGAAGTAGCTGTCATGTAATGAGGTATTTGGGAAGTAACAGAGGATCCGCCATTGGAGATTCTAGTTGAAGGCATTACATTTGGCCTAGTCCTTTGGTGATGTGTATTGGGTACTTGTGTCTGGGCCGGAAGAGCCTGAACTGCAATGGGGGTTCTGGCGACTTGCCTAGGTATTGATCGTCTTACGATTTCGTTACTGAGAATTGAATTCTCAAAACGAGGCTGTTGCAACTGCAAGTTCTCAGAGGCTACAAACTGTCTGAGTTGTGGTACATTCTGGAAAGCTGTTGTAAGTTGAGTTCCACCATGACCATCCACAGGCTCACAGTTAAGTGCAGGAGAAACAGCATCAGTTAGCACTGGTTCCAGCAAAGCATCAAGAGGGGACTCAGAAATGCCTGCTGGAGCATTAACTCTAGCAGCAGCAGCAGCTGCAGAGTGGGATACTGATCCATTCATAGTAGATGCCGCCAATGAAATCCTCGACCAGATATTTTGCCATACTAGACTAGCAGGTTCCTGAACTATATCTGATGCACTGTTGAAAGCTGCTGCCGCAGAGAGGTTTCCAGCAGCAGAAGAAAGTTGAATATCCTGGAAAGGTTTCCTGTCTTCAGTTTCACAGCTGGTATAATTTATGCACCTCTGGTTTGTTGAGCCAACGGAAGCTTCTGGTCCTGTAGAACTGATTTTCAAATCACCATCATCAGTTCCTTCCATAGTCAGATCTATGACATTAGCAAGCACATTCTGTGACCCATTCTGTAGTTGATTAGTTATGCCATCATGTTCATCAACAACCTTCCACGATCCATCTTCTGAGACAAGCACGACAGCAACATTCTCTCCTACCTCTTTTAATATCTGACAAAGAAACCATGGCTTGTTTAAATGGTGAAATTTCCCTAAGAATGAATTCCAAATCTAAGCTACATACCTTAACCATATTTTGATCAATACGTAAGTCGGTGAAGCAAACAGACTGGTTACAATGAGGGCAACGCCAGGATGGTTTTCTTGAGTTTATTTTCAAGAAATTGTCATAGTCAAAGCACTATCAAAAAACAAAAAAAGAAAAGAAAAGAAAAGAAACGAGAGAAAAACAGGTCAAGTTCCACAATGTTGATCCCATGGTTATTTCAACACCAACACGAAACTCTCACCTGATGATGTCTGCAGAGATGTCCTTTAACAGGAGTATTGATACGCTTATAGCTGTCAGTAAGGGATGGTGAACATACAAAAGTCAATATGACACAACAGAGGAAAAAGGGAAGAAGCAGCTAAAATAACAAGCCACATATCTATATATGCACATAAGCTGCTGTAATAAATGTTCCATCAAACATACAAATGATTGGCAATAAGACAACAGAGACATCAATAACTCCATTTAAAAAAAAGAAGAAGAGGAAACAAGTAACAATAACAACCACACCCACATCTATAATAACAATGAGATGTGAGGAGATATGAGAATGGGCCCATGCTGGTGGTCAAAACTTCATTTGCTATGTGGGTTGAACCTTCCTTTTCATGTTTCTTCATGCACAATGAGAAAGTGAAGCAGGAGTAGTTATTGATGTACTTTTTCCGGTTGATATCATCTAGAGTGATTGGAAAAAGAAAGAAGGTAAACCCTTGAGAGCAGTAATTAAAATCAGTGGACGTGTTATTGGAGGATCTCTTATTGGTGTTCAAGCAGCCCAATATTAGCCTCAATCTTCACAATACTTTCAAAAGGACAATGGTGCTAGCTATGTCCAAAAACAGAGGTAGCAATGGGGTAGTGAATGTATGATGGAAGATGAAGCCCATGGGGCTCTGACTATATTATGGAAGGAGAATGATCACACGGGAGCCATAGTTATAAAAGCACTTCAAAGGTGGTTAAAGTTCCAAAGATTTTTTGTCCTTTCAAAGATGGGCCATGCAGATGAAAGGTCCAATTCTTAAGCCAGTTTGGATTCAATTGTACAAAGCGCCACCTCATGTACGGACAGCAAGAATTTTGAAGATTCTTCAGTGTTTTTTTTTTTTTTTGCCCTTGTTGTGGAGATCTATGAGAAGTCCACATCTAAGGGCCTGTTTGGTAACTCTAAAACTCTTATTATGTGATTGAGAGCTTATTCACATATTAGAGTGTTTGGTAAAACTCTAATTAATTTTCTAATTTCAGATCTTATTTACACTGCAGAAAAAGTACAAAGTATGCTCTCTTGTTCGTCTGCCTCTTAGGTAATCTTCATTTAAAAGTTTGCTAAAATATTAACTCCACCTTTCTTTAATATTGAACCTTTTGGTCATTGTTCTTGATACATTTGACATGATCTAAGTCCCTACTTTTCCTTTCCATTATTTTTGCAAGCTTAAAAACATCACTCTCCTTCTCTAATTCCCAACCTATTATATACGTGTCGTCATTTGCTTTGAACTTTGCACCACCTACTACGTTCTTAGCTTCTTTCTTTACTTTCTTGTACATTTTATAGTATTCCATATTCCTAGTCCCCTGCCAAACTGTGTAACATCTTTTCCCCTGAACAACTTCTTGAACCTCTACACTCCACCATTGGGTTACTTTATTATTATTCAACTCTCCAAGCACTCTCTTGCAACCTTCTTAATACAGATAACCATTTGATTCCACATCGCCGTAGCTTCGCCCTCAAAATTCCATTCTCCCTCCTTGATCACTTTATCCTTAAATATTATTACGCTTGCTTGTTTCAAATCCCTCCACCTTGTTTTATTAGAACACGTTTTATTTTCTACCTCTCTTTTTACTTCCAATGCAAATATCTAAAACTAGCTATGATACCCCAGATACGACAGTTCACCCATGGTATCGGTGTCGATACGGATCCTGGTATGAGATACGGCAAGATACGGTTGGCATACGGTAAGAAAAATTAGGATACGGCTTTCTCCGAAAAATTAGGGTCCCAAAACGAGGGTTTAAAACAAACGGGAAAAGGGGGTGGAGGGCAGCGCTGCTTCTCAGTTCTACTTAGGAAAAAAAATGAAAAAATAAAAGAAAGAGAGAAGGAGAAGGAGAGAAAGGGTGAGGGAATGTGTACCTCTTCGTGTCATAATCCGATGTCCATCCGCCCGGCCGCTGCTACCGTCGTCACTGTTACTGCAAGCTGTTAAGTAGTTGTTTGTGTAGTTTCCTATCACCAATTGGTTTTGGGATTACTGGCTAGCAACTCTGTCATGGTATCAGAGCCAGAGGTCTCTAGTTCGAAACAAGGATGAAAATAGCGGTAGCGGAGGGCGTAGCGGCCCACCGCCAAACCGCTATGAAACGGGCGATACGTAGCGTAGCGGTGCGATTTGAAAAAATCGCCCAAAAAATTTCAGAAAATCCAGAAAATTGTAAAATGAAAGAATATGCGGTTCTTTTGCAAAAGTAAGTAAGAAAAGGGGGCGTAGCGATGCCCTCAATATATGAAGTCCTGTATCGCTGTATAAATAGAAAACAATATTAATGATTAGTTTTTTCGCATGTATTCATGTTTCTTAGTCATGCTAACTTATTTCTAGTTAGAGTGAAATTTGATTGAGCTCTATTTTCAGGTAGAATGAAATTTGGCTAAGGCATTGATTTTAATTAAGTAATATTTGGCAAAGACATAACTTTCTTATTTTTGTATTTAGCCTCATTGTGAAGCCCACCAATGATTAATGTAATCAAGTGCTTTAGTTTTTATTTGTTCTTAAAGGGTCATTTAATTTTTATTGATACATTTCAAAGGGTCCATAAGTGCCCTAATGAAATAAAAGATGGGTCCATTTAATTTTTATTTATACCTTTTAAAGGACCCATAAGTGCCCTCTAATGAAATAAAAGAGGGGTCCATTTAGTTTTTATTCATAACTTTCATAGGGCCCATAAGTGCCCTCTAAAAGAGGGGTACATTTAATTTTTATTTATAACTTTCACAAGGCCCGTAAGTTTCCTCTTAAAAGAGGGGGCACATTTAATTTTTATTTACAACTTTCAAAGCCCCATAAGTGCATCCTAATGAAATAATACAAAAACAGAACTTTCATAAGGGCCCATTAAGTGCTCACTTAAATGAAATAAATCAAGGGCAGCATGCCCTATTTCTTTTCCCAAAACGAAGTCGACGAAAATCGAGAAAAACGGGAGAGGGGAGAGGAAAAGGAGAAGAAGAAGAAGAAGGAGGAAGGAGGAGGAAGAAGAATAACTCTGCTGCGTAGTGTTGCTGCTGCCCTGCCCTGCCGCTGCACCGCTGCTGGTGCACAGGGATGTCTTCTGATGCTCTGCAACTCAATTTTTTTTTCTTTTATCCTTTCTTCCTCTGTCTCCCTTTTTTTTTTCTTTTTCTGTTGTTTGTTCAAACTGAGATTAGCCATTTAAAAAAAAAAAGTAGCAACAGTGAAGAAAAAAGAGGAAGAAGGGTTTTTTTTTTTTTTTTTTCGATTGGTGGGGTTTTGAAACCCCAGCCGATACGTGGCGGCGCTACGGGAATGTGGCGGCCGTAACGGGCCGCCACAATTGCGAACGGCGATATTTTCCATAAACACCGCTACGCCCGCATGCGTATCGGCCGCTATTTTCATCCTTGGTTCGAAACCACGCAGGGCAAAAAAATGCCCCACGCCGCGTTGTGTGTTTGTGCGGGCACAAGTGCGTACGGCAATAAGGCTCCATGCCGTGTTGTAGTCTCGTGCGGGCGTGTGCTTCCGATCCAGGCGGTGTCCCACCCGAGGGGGGTGTTAAGTAGTTGTTTGTGCAGTTTTCTATCACCAATTGGTTTTAGAATTACTGGCTAGCAACCCTGTCACAAGCAACTATCATCGTTGTTGCCGTTTCCGCCGCTTGCCACTCCCATTTTCCTCCTTTTCTTCTTCCTTTCTCTCTCTGGAAAGTCGAAAAGTATCTTTGAAAGGGTGAGAGACTTGATTCATCTCAAATCTAATGAAACACAACTTATAAACATTTTTACTTTCCAAATTTGCCAGTCTTTTCAGTTATTTCAAAATTGCCCTTTGAGTCTTTGGGTTACCCATCTCTTTTCCTTTTTTTCTTCTTAAAAGCCCCTTGATATATATATATATATATTATAAAGAAATTCCGAAAAATTAAATACATTTTCATAAATGCCCCTTTGCAAAATTTATATATAATACAAAATACTTATATATATATTTGGATCTAGAAAACGAGCTCACCTATTAAAAATTAATATAAAATAATAGTCTGGCTAATTAATGGGCCCCAACCAAATTTAACTTTAATAAAAAATTCTGAAATGTATCTTAAGTAATGCTGTACACGTATCCATGTCCTAACTTTTTGACCGATTTCCCGTGTCCTTGTCCGTATTTGGGCATCATAGACTAGTAGCCTATATTGTGTGGGTCAAACTCTCTCCTACAATCTTTAGAAGCTAATCGGTCATGTTTTCTAACTAGGAAAAAAGTCTATCTAGCTCTTGTTAGTTCCACTTTTATAGGTAATTAAATGCTCCTCTCTTTTTATAGCATGTGTTTGCAACTACATGGTCAAATGCTAATGCAAAATCGAAGATAGTATCTCCTGACTCATTCTTTTCTCCAAACCCGTTGTCCTCCATGCACTTTCTCATACCTCTATTATTCTTTCCTACATGCCCATGTAAGTCCACTCTAGAAAAAACCATGTCACTAGTTGGAGTTTCTCATAGTAAACCATCCATCTCCTCCCAAAATTCTCTTTTATTTTCATCTAATCCTGCTTGGAGGGCATATGCACAAATGATATGAATTATATTTTCATCTAACACTAGTTTAGTTGCTATAATTCTATCACCCAACCTCTTTACCCCCACAATTTTTTTTTCTTTCAAATCCTTATCTACAGCTATACCCACCCTATTTCTTGCATTGTTCTTTCGTACATAGTAGGGTTTATAACCATCAATGAGCTCCTTAGCGTTATCTCCTTTCCACTTTGTTTCATGTAGACAGGCTACATTAACTTTTCTCCTCTGAATACCTAGACCAACTCCATGCTCTTGCCTATCAAGGTTCCTATATTCTAAGTAGTAAGTCGAATCTTTCTCTTCCTATGGACTAACTTCTTTACCCGCACCCATCCCGAATGGTGCAGTAAGCCTTGCATATTTTCCACTGCAACTGGGTTCCGCTATAGTTCGTCGCTTAAATCAGGAAACGCCCTAGCATGATCACGAAGTGTTGTTATCTTAGAAATTAGAATTCATGTTTCGGTTGGGACAAAATTTTACGTTGGCCGTCAACCTACCTAACGCAACCCTCCTTTATCCAGGCTTGGGACCGGCAATAAAAACGGGCAAAGTTAGGTCGAATCAAATCATATCATCAACCATATTGTAAATCCTAAATTTTTAAATTTTAACTAAATATAAGAAAAGGAATAGGCAATTATTATCCATCTATACCATCAAATGTAATGACAAAAAACCTGATTGACACATGTAATATGTTTAGGATAAGTGGATAACTAGAAATGTTGTTTCTATAATACTAATATACATAGTATATATGATTTTCCACAATACTTGCTTCTCATCTCATGGAAACCAAACCTGATACAGTATACCTCTCCTATTTTTATAAAGGTAGGAAAACTCATCGAGTTAACTCATGACTCAGTCAAGTCACCTCGATTTGATGACAGACAGTCAAACACAAGGGGAACTCCGGAGCCTTGGAAAAATCAACCTAATCTCCTATGATAAGAATACCCCACTGTATCTTATGTATAACTAATATAATGGTTGTGTGGAATCAACAAAGCAATGATTGAAATTCTACAAATCCTTATTTCTCTTATTTCATCATTTGTTTATCATGGTACCAGAGCCAACCTTTGGTCGGCTAATCTTGGTGGCTACAACTCAGCTCTGCTAAGCTACAAAAGAATCCTGGAAGACAGTTTCCATGCAGATCACAGCTGGTTGCTGCAGATATCAACGACTGCAACTCTGGATTTCTGGTCATCTCATCCTCCTTCAGAAGTTTTCGTTGAGGATTGTGTCTTCTGTTATATTAGTAGAAATCAAGAATAAATCTCTCCTGATCATCTGATCAACACTGGGGCCTACCTCATCTGATTAGTATCAGTGCTGTGACACCACTGGGTCCCAGAACATCGCTGAAGATCATTGCTATTTTTTAAAAAACTTTTGGGGATCATTAAACATGTATTTCATGATTAACCAGTTGAATTTTCTGCAACCAGAGTTCTTCCAAACCGTCCAACTTTTGCATCAGCGCCCTTCAGGCTTGCGATTTTGGTATAAGGAACTAATTATGAGCGTCCATCATTTGCTGTTCTTGGATCATTCAAGGTTACTTTTCTGTTGATTTTTTCCTTTTACTCCAATAGCTGGTCACCCAACCTATTTTTGGGTTTTTTTTTTTCAATCTTATCTATTCGGCTTTCAAAAACTTTTACGTTTCTTTCCTTTTGGTGGGAATCCATGCAGCATTCAAGCACCCATTAAGAAGCTCTGACACTCATAGATGGAGCAACCAAAAGGTTTTACAGTGCGATTGGACGGAAATAACTACACCTACTAGTCCCATCATCATCATCATCAAAGTTTTGTCCCAACCATAGTTGTCAAAATCGTGCAATACACGATACGAATTGTATCGTATTATTGGACATCCAACGATTCAAATCACATGAATAAATCACAATCAGAAAAATATCGGTTGATTCGATACCCCTATCACATCATATTGCACGTATCGTCTTATTTTTCAAAGGCGGGAAGACGAGGAGTCTAACATCTAAAAAAAAATGTATATTCAATAGCTTTTTATTTGTGGCTTTTACGGCATCGTTTTTGCAGGCTAAAAAGAAGAAACAAAATACCTTAAGACTAAGAGAAACAAATATCAAAAACAAAGAGGAGAAACTCATCGCAAGAAGGTTGGGTTTCGTCTTCACCTCTGCTTGCAATTAAGGCTTCACCAGCAGAAGTTTTTGAGACAACCCTCCTCTCCACCGTGCAAACACTCCACTCTAGAGAGAGATCCCTTTTCTCAGTGACAGACCCTTACTCTGCTCCAATGAGCAAGAAGCAGAAGCGAGAACCAGCAGTGACCGACCAGCCAGCGAGGAGTAGCAACTGACCAGCTGGCGAGGAGCAGCGACCGCGACAAAGCCAGCGAGGAGCAGCGACCGAGCGAGAAGCAGAGCAAAGAACAGCACAGTGAAAACAAGTGTGTATCGTATATATTTTTTCTTCTTCTTCCTTTATCGATCGTTCTCGAAGAAGTCAGTCTCAACACTTTTTTTTTCTTTTTTATTATTCAGTGGGGCTCATCGAAAGCATTTCACCAGTTGGGCATCATCGAATCATTGGAATAGTTATGCCATCATCGATTTTATTCATCCACCAGTGGGGCCCACCAGTGAATTTTTTCTATACGATGGCTGGAATTCTGGAATGATTTTTGCAGTGGATTCATTAGTGGGATGGGATCCACATAATACAATGCATCTACTCAAAACTCAGGGCCCACTGATGGATCACAGTCGGATGAATGAGCTGGGGCCTTATTTCAGTTTTTTTTTTATTTTTTTTATTTGCAGACAGTTTTTCTCTATATCTCCTGTCTTTTTTTCTCTTCCAAAAGTTATATTTTTTTTCATGAATACATTGGGCCTAATGTGTAGATGATCTTCCAATAGAGTTTTTTTTTTTTCAAGAATATGTGAGGCCTAACTTTCTAAAAAAAAAAACCTTTGAGGCCCATTAAGAAATCCATCAAGGGCTCATGGTTATTATTGCCAATTCTCTCTTTTTCAATTTTTCTAATCAATTTGTGGCCCCATTGGAATACAGATGGCTGTCAGTTTTCTGACTTTTTTTTTACTATTCTCTTATAAATATAAGTTTAATGGTTTTTTTTTTTTTTTTTTTTTTGTCATGAATACGTTGGGCCGGCTATGAAGATGGCCTTCCAAGTTCCAATCACCTATTTTTTTTTCATGATTTTAATTTTTTTTCCATGTAAACTATGGTGCTGGTTGAATGATTTTTTTTTTTTTTGGATTTTACAGTTATTGGGAGCCCAAAAAAGGGAGAGAAAAAAGCCCACCAGATGATGACCTTGCATGGAGTTATTGTTCCAAGGTTAACCAGGATAATCACTTGAATGGGAGATGCAATTTTTGTGGAAAGGTGATGTGGGGTTAAGTGTTTCGTATGAAACACCATTTAGCCTGAACAAAACAAAACATAAAGTTTTGTTTCTCTTTTCTAAGTTGTACCTTCTTTCTCTTTAATGAAATTTTATTGTTACCGATCAAAAAAAAAAAAAAAAAAAACATAAAGCCATGCACTCAAGTTGAGGATGATGTAGCAAACTAGTTTATGAAGTCTAGAAGAAAAGAAAGATAAAGAGAAGAAAAAAAAAGAGATGACATGTATGATGTTGGGCGTTCATCAGATTATTTTTTCCAAGATAATGATGAAGTGATTGAAATACAACAAGATAAAGGAAACTTTGTGGTTAAAGGGAAAAATCCAAAACAACCAACATTTAAAATCAGATTTGGAAAAAAAGAGATAGGGAAAGTGTTGTATTGAAAATATATAGATTTTCGTATGCTAATGCATTGCCTTTCAATGTTTTTAAAAGTCCAGTTTTTTCTCTGATGATTTTGGCAGCGGCTTCATTTGGACTGGGGTTGAAACTCTCAAGTTATCATAAAGTGAGGCACACTTTCTTCATAAGGAAGTGCAACTTAGTGAAAAATCACTGGATCAATATAGAAAAGAGTGGAGTCAATCTAGGTGCACATTGATGACAGATCGGTGGATCGATGGAAAGAATAGAAGCATCACAAATTTTTTGGTTTTATGAAATTTGTAAATACATCTTCAATTTGTAAAAATGCACAAAATATGTTTGAGTTGATAAATTCAGTTGTTGAAGAAATTGGAGAAGAGCATGCCGTGCAAGTGGTACGGATAGTGTTGCAACTTTAGTGAAGGCGGGTGAATTCTTAATGGAGAAGAGGAAAAATATATTTTGGTCACCATGTTCGACACATCTACTTGATTTGATGCTAGCTGATATTGAAATATTGCCCACACATGCCACAATAATTGCAAAGGTGAAGAAGATTATTGTTTTTACTTATACACATATATGGGTGTTAAATTTAATGAGAAGATGTACAAAGGGAAGAGAACTTGTAAGAGCCGTTGTCAACCGTTTTGCTACAAACTTTTTGGCCTTAAAAAGTATTCATGAACAAAGGGTTGCATTGCGGTCAATGTTTGCTTCTAAGGAATGGGAAGAAAGATTATACTCCAAAAATATTGATGGCATAAGAGTGAGATATTATCTTGGCCGACCAAGAATTTTGGGCTTGCATAAAATATTGCATCAAATGTATAACTCCTTTTTTTTTTTTTGAAATGGTAACTTGTATTGATAGAAAAAGGCTTTACAGTATAAAAGAGCTATACTGAGAAGCGGCCAGGCAGAACCCAAAAAACAGCCACCACCCAAAAGGAGGGGAAACAAAACAAGGAGGCTAAAAGGCCTCTAACAAAAAGGGAGAAGAAGAGATACAAATCAAATTGATGGGACTTCCCTCCAATTGAACATAATTGCATCTAGAGATAAGCCCCAAAAATCTGGAAGATAGGAGACTCACGAAGCAACGCAGAATCATTCTAAGGATTAAGTCTTCTTGGGAAGAAGTGATCTCTTCAAAACACCTTCTGTTTCTCTCTTTCCAAATCGTCCAGACGCAAGCCAAAAAAGAAAGGCGCCACATGATCTTCCCTTTGGAGGTAGTAATTGAGCTAGCTCATTGATGGAACAACTCAAGTAAGGACTGCGGTATGACCCAACTACAATTGAACTCCTCTAGGATCGCTGACCAAAGGGCTTTTGTCTGCTTGCAATGAAGCAGAAGGTGATCGACCGATTCCTCATCAGCTAAGCAAAAGGGGAAAGCATTGACAATGAGCATATTTCGGCGGCGAACATTATCCGTAGTTAGAATTTTGTTCTGAAGAGCAAGCCAAGCAAAAGTAATAACTCTGGGACGGGCCTTGATCTTCCAGAGTGATGACCAACTTCGAAAAGTAGCTGGAGGAATCGATAAGGCGGAGGAGGAGGAAACCGAAAAAGAACCATCACGTGAAGGGGCCCATAGCCTGCTGTCTTTCCCTTCGCTAGAGCTGTCTATACCATTAAAAATCTCAAAAAGATTGAAAAGGTTTGCTTCTTCTGCCTTGGAGAGATTCCTTCTGAAAATAGGACACCACAGGCTATGATGCACAGATACGACATTAATACAGCAAGGGCACGCTATAAACACGGCAAGGACATGGATTTTACACATAAAAAGTGAAGTATCGGATACGATACGGCATGATACGTTGCCCATTTTGAAGTATCCGTGCATCATAGACCACAGGTGATTGTTTGTACTTGTGTCGAGGTAATCTCTAACCTTAGCATTGCGGTTTCTGGCGCATTTGTACAGGTTAAGGGAACTGAATCGCTAAAGGAGTCTCGCCAGCCCAAATATCATGCCAAAAGGAAATTTTCTCTCCATTGCCGACGCGATAACGAATGGATTGGGCAAAAGAAGCTTTGGAGGAGTATATCCCTTTCTAGAAGTTTGAGCACCTTCGTGAAGGAGGAGAGATATCCCAGCCACTTCTCCTCACTTTGTATTTGGCTACCAGGATGCTTCTTCATAGGCCTTCTGAATCTTCTCCAAGTATCCAAAGCCATTTGCCTAGTAAAGCCTGAATCATGATCCTTAAAGGTCTTATTCCAAGACCGCCAGAGTCTTTAGGGTAGCAGACTGTTTTCCAATTGACCAGGTGGAATTTTTTAGATTCCTCGTGGCCCTGCCAAAGGAAGTCTTGTTGAAGTTTCTCAATGCAGTTGATGATTGCAACGGGGCATTTGAGGATGGACATGTAGTAGATAGGAAGGTTGGCAAGTGTAGATTGGATCAACACGATTCTGCCTCCCAAGGATAAATACTTTGCTTTCCAGGAAGAGAGCTTTTTCTCAATCCTTTTAACTATTGGGTTCCAGACAGATTTAGGCACTTTATCTAGGCAGAGGGGGAGACCAAGGTAGTTGGATGGGAAGGAGTCAACTTTGCACCCCAAGATAGTAGAATAATGATGGAGAGAGATGTCTTCGATTGAGACTCCGAGGATGGAGCTCTTTGAGAAGTTTATCTTAAGACGCAAGACAGCTTCAAAACATCTGAGCATAGCAACCTTGTTTTTGATTTGGTCCTCGCCGGCATCGCAAAAAAGGAGGGTATCATCTGCATATTGTAGGTGGGAGACGGAGGGAGCATTATGAGCAGGCTTGAATCTGTGGATCAGATTGCAGTCTTCTGCTTTGGAAAGCATCCGACTGGGGGCTTCTCCAATGATGACAGAGAAACGGAGACAGGGAATCCCCCGGACGTAAGCCCCTCTCAGCCGGAAAATATCCCTTCGGGGAGCCATTGATTAGAATGGAGCAGGTAGCAGATAAATGCATTCTTTGATCCAAACCCTCCATTTTGGTCTGAAGCCCATCCTACGCATCAAATAAAGGAGGAAATCCCAAGCCACCATATCGAAAGCCTTTTCCAAATCAAGATTACAAATTATGCCGGGAAGCCTGTCTTTTTATCTAGAATGGATGCATTCGTTGTCAACAATAACCCCATCTAAGATCTATCTACCTTGGAAAGGCAACTTGAGGAGGAAAGATGATGGAAGGGAGGATCTTTTGGAGTTTGGAAGCTAGCACTTTAGCCAAGATTTTGTAGATGCTACCTAAGAGGCTTATTGGCCTGAAGTCCTTAATGCTGTCAGCCCCTGTCTTCTTTGGGATAAGGGCGATGAAAGAGGCACCGATCGATTTGGAGAGCTTGCCTCTAGAGTGAAATTCCTTCATGAAGGCCATAATGTCAACTCTTAGGAGGTCCCATAATTTATGGTAGAATGACATTGGGAAAGCATCTGGGCCTAGAGCTTTATCGCTAGCAAGATTGAAGACTACCACTTTGACTTTTTCCTCCTGGAACTCATCTTCTAGCCAGTTAGCATTCTCCTCGCTGATGGTGGAGAAATGAAGATTGTCTAAAGAAGGCTTGCTAGTACCATCTTTTTTGTACAAACTTTGAAAGAAATTGAGAATGTGGCTAGTTATCCCATCCCTATCCTCTAATCTATTGCCGTTGACCAGCAAGTAATTGATCCTGTTTCCCCTCATTTTGGTCGTAGCCATACTGTGGAAAAATTTGGTATTCTTGTCCCCTTCTTTTAGCCATCGACATCTAGATCTTTGTTTCCATTTGATCTCTTATTCCCGGACTTTAGGCTAAAAAAGATCTTTAAGATTTAGCCTCTTAGTTATATCCGCTTCAAATAGCCTTTGGGATTCTTCATTTGAGTCAGGAGATTGCAATTCTTTTAGAAGTTTAGCCTTGATAGTTTTGACAGGCTTGAAATTGGTCTTCCTCCAGTCTTTAATAATGAGCTTCAACAGCTTGAGCTTCGAGGAGAGTCTGAAACCTGCCCAACCGTTAATAGCGTAGCTATTCCACCACTCCTTGATTAAAGCATTGAAATGTTTGTCTTCCAGCCACATTATCATTAAGCGGAAGGGAGAGGGTCCCCACTTTAGATTTTTGCAATCGAAGAGGATGGGGCAGTGATCGAAAGTGGGCTTTGGGAGAGCAATTTGGCATACTTCATGATACAGATCGATCCAATCACCAATGACCAGGAATCTGTCAAAACGCAACAACGTTGGAGGACTTTGGTTATTAGACCAAGTGTATTTAGCCCCCCCTAATTGAAGACCGACGAGGTAGTGATAGTTAATCCAATCTGAGAAGGATTCCATTTCTACTGAAATTTTGCCACCTCCAGATTCGTTTGAAGGGATCTAGTGATATTCCAGTCGCCACCAATGCACCAAGGGCCTACCCATCTGCTACGAATGGAGTCAAGCTCGCACCAAAAACTGCCACGAAATCTGCGGTCAGTATGGCCATAGACAGAGGAGATAATCCAAGATGAACCATTGGCCCTATCTTCAAGCACTGCCGAGACAGAAAAGGCACCAATGAAATGGTCTTTCTTGGTATACAGTCTGTTGTTCCAGCATAGAAGAATGCCTCTAGAAGTTCCAAGCGTCAAGGGAGACCCAATGAAATTGACGATTACGCCAGAGATCTCTGATAATGGGATGAAACATAGAACTGAGCTTGGTTTCTTGAAGGAGAAGAAGGTCCGCTCTAGAAGTCTGAATCACCTCCTTTATAATTGCCCGCTTCACTGTACTCCCTAAACCTCGAACATTCCCAGATATAGCCTTCATTGGCAACACTTTCTGGAATCTCTGACTCAATTGACATCTTTGAGAGGAAGTACTCACAAGGGGACGGCTGTAATAGTTGATGGAGCACGAAAGGTTCTGGAGTTCTCTGCTTCCCTTTCCTTTTGGCTTCTTTTTTGTAGGTGGCAGGTCTACCAAGGACGGATTCTCTATCCTTGGCGAAAGCAATTAGGCGTTCCCACCCTCATTTATTGTTGTCTACTGAGATGCCTATTGCCTCACCACAAACTCTTATTTTTTGAGACAACCATGAGTTAGGAGATCCTACAATAGGGGTTGGAAAGTAGCTTTTGTCTGCGGGAGTAGAGTGTCTATGGGGACACTGAGAGCTGATGTCTGCCCTGCGATTAGTCTGCTTAGAGATGGAGAAGTCTTCATCTGATTTCTGCCGAGAGAGAATTGGTGGTGGAACCCTTGAAGGCAGAGAGGACGGTGGCCGACATAGAGCAAGGAGAGGAAGGGAGGGGTGGACAGGTAGCAATACCTGATTTGGAGGAGTCGAGGTCCGAAGCGTTGGAGCTAGCGAGCAGCCACAAAGCATCAATCTTCTCCTCTCCTGGCGACTGGGGGCATCTGGAGCCGACGGAGGATGACTTCTTTCCTTGCGTCAAGGGTAGATCAGAGGATCCCTTGAGGAAGGGGCAGAGGTGATCTTACTCGACGTTTCGACAAAGGAAGTGGCCGATAAGGAAGCCGAGGTTGAAGCATCGATCGCACCAGATCTCCCAGAGACTGCAGACTTCGTTTCTTTTCGATATTTGAAAGGGGCAAATGCTGGGGCTGATGAGTTGGGCCGACCCAGTTCATTGAGGAAGGAATAAAGGGTCTCTCCGTTAGTTAGCCTGTGGCCCGCTGAGGTTATATTTGAAGTGGGCCAGGTCCAGGCTTCAGCTTGGGTCGAGTTAGAATCTCTGGACTTGCCTAACCTGGCATTCTTGCGAACCCTAGCTCGTTTCGGGACACTTTGTTGGGCAAGGTTTGAGGATTGCTATTCTCTAGCAAGCCCTAGATCGCCATCTTCAAGTTGCACGACACTTTTAGCTAATGGGGTGGTTTTGTCGGAGGCGAAGGGGATGGGGAAACTTGCTTCAGCCCTAACTGAGATGATAAGATCTCTGACAAATAGAGGGGTTTCAAGCGGAAGCTTACAGAGCCTGCTAGTAAGAACCTTCACACGCTCGTTAGCAAGGTTTATCTTCTCCAAAGTGTGGCGATCTACTCCTATGGTTGAGCTGATGAAGTCACACAGGAGACGGAAGACGCCTTCGTTCCATGCAACAAGCGGGACACCATGGAATCGAATCCATTTGGTGATTGGGGGTGAGCCGATAACCTCCATCCATCTGTCTAGGGCTACAAACATGTTGGAAGGTGAAATTGCTGCACAACTCAGAACTTGGCGAACTTCCTCATCCGGGAGAAGTTGGATGTGGATGACCTCATCTTCCAACAGTTTGAGCCTGGCAGCCGATTTGCCCCAATGAATATTAAGCCAGCGAGCTACATCGGCTACACTCAGGTTTGGCTTGAGGAAGCCAATCAAGCTGAGGTAGAGGCCATCTTCTCCGACTCAACAACCCAAGGGGCCACTCGGATAAAGTGAGTATGGCCATCCCTGACGATCAATCCTGCGCTGGAGTCAAGGATGCACGCTGGAGGGCGTTTCCAGGTGTTGGGAGATGGTTGTCGCAGAATCCTTGATTTGTCGATGGAGGTTTGGGAGATGCCTGCAGTAGAGGGTCTTGTTGTTCGAGGACGAGCCATGTCGATGAGGATTCTTCTACCTTCTCATGATCTCCCATTGACTATCTCGATATAGGGTTGCAAATGGGTATCCGATTCTCCGATTACCCGGAAGTTCCAACCCGTAAAAAGCAAGGTCTGGAGCCTATTTTAGGTTCCGATTCATAAACGGGTCCGGGTCCATATAGGTCCCGACCCGTGGACCTGGGACCCGGCATATGAGCCTTTAATATTACAAATTGTACCTCAAAATCAACTTTTTTTTGACATTTTTATGTATAATATTAAAGGGAGTATACTTGATGCACTGTTATAAGTACTTGATGCACTGTTATAAGCTGAATGATATGTTTATTTTAAGAAAAATGAAGAATAAAGAGAAATTAGAATCGATTTTGGATATAGATTCCAGTCCTCTAGGTGGACCCGGTTCTGGAACTAACAAAACCATTTCCGAGTCAAAACCGGATTTGGAAACGGAACCGTTATTTAGAAACGGGTTCGGGTCCAGGCCCACTATGGTTCCGATCCGGAACCGTTCCATTTGCAACCCTATCTCAAGACCTTACCGAGCTTCTCTTTCTATTTTGAATCTGATGAAGCCGAAACCTCCGTGCTTGCTTGAGGATCGATCGGTAGGGACAAAGGTGTCTATCACAGCACCACCTTTGCAGAACATTGCTTGTAGATCGGTCTTAGAGATTTCTGGAGGTAGATTAGAGACGAAGAGAGAGAAGACGGACGATGGTTGTCTTCTTCTCCAGGCAGGGTCGAGGGCAAAAAGCGCTCCATTTTTGTTCTACTCCAGGAAAGTTCTCACTTTTACTCGCAGTGCACCGCTAATTCACAAAGTCCAACCAGACTTATAAAGAAAATCATTTTAATTTAAATACTGAAGAGGACAGTGTACTCGTTTTTGGTCATCCAAATGTGCAACTCCCTTAGTACAAGTCCTTCGCTTGGTTGACTCCGATTAAAGTCTGCCAATGGGATACATTTATGAAACAATGGACTAGGCCAATGAGGCTATTGCAAAAAAAATTGACAATGTGAAGAAGTGATATCATCCCATATGGAGAATCATAGATTCAAGATGGAACCTACATTGCATTGTCCCTTGCATGTAGCCGCATATTTTTTAAATCCTGCTTTCCAATATGACGAGAAATTTAATGCCAGTTTTGAAGTTAAAAAGGGATTGTATAACACATTGGAGCGATTTGTTCAAGAAAATAGAACTCAAATTCTTGTTGATGAACAAATTGACTATTTCAAGAGAAAGATCGGCATGTTCGGAAGAGAAACAACACAATTAATGATCAAGACAAAACAACCCGGTAATCTACATGTATTCTCAAAATTTTATATTCCTTCGTATTGTTTTTCTTCATTATGTTATTCTTTTACAATCATTGACTTTATTCTTATAAACTAGCTTTGTGGTGGGAGAGCTATGGTGACGATTGCACTGAACTATAAAAGCTAGCAATTTGCATATTAAGTTTAAAGTGTAGTTCAAAGAAGCATGGACATGGACACGACACGACACCGACATGGACACGTCGGGGACACGTTAATATTTATTAATAATAATAATAATATATCTAATCATATACTAAAAGATAATATCATTTTAACTTTGTAATCAATTTAGCAATCAAATAAATAAAAATTCAAGTACCAATGTACCACTTTGCATTTAGGTCCTTTCCTTCTTTTTTTTTTGTTCTAATTTAAAGCCCTAGCCTCTACCTTATCTACCTTTTTTTTTTCTTCCAACTAAAAGAGATTTTTTTTATAGACGACCCCCAATTCTTTTCTTTATTATAACTTTAATACTTTTCTCCAACTAAAACAGCCAGTGGGTCCCCCAGCGTCTCCGGAAATAAAATATACAAAAATAAGCAGGACACGACACGTATTCGGGCATGTTAGGGGCATGTCCGTGTCCAACATGTGTCGAACACTAACATGCTGGCCCCGGAGAGGTGTCTGTGTTTCCTAGGTGTAGTTCATCGGGGTGCGAAAGAAATTGGAGTACATTTGAACAAGTGAGATTTGTTAAATTTTAAATTTATTTTCGTTAATTAGTTATATATAATTTGTATAAATGTTGACCTTTAATGATTTAATCAAACTTCTTTATAAATACATTCAAAGAGGAGAAACAGACTAGAGCAACGACGCCTTAATTCTTTAGTCTTTGTTAAATACAATCTAAATCTCCAAGGTCGTCAAAAGAAGAGAGGGATCGAGCTCTTGATCCTATTTGCTTGTCAGATATGGATTCTGATGATGAGTGCATCACTGAAAAAGATCATATTTTAGACAATGACATGTCATGGATGGACCTTGAAGAATGCTTTGCCGACCTTGCTAACGAAGGGACAACGAGTAGACAATGAGGTACTACCAATTTACCAAATGTCAAAGTCTAAACATTAGTATTTATTTTTTGTTTTAGTAAACTAAAATTTTGTAATCTTGTTTTATAGGGCCTAGAAAACTTACATTTGGAAGGAAAGATAAAGGAAAGAGGAAAGTATTCGAGCTTGAGGAAGATCATGTATTCATTTGACACTGAAAGGGAGGAAGTTCAATGTCTTGACGATTGATCATCTTCATTTGGTGAAGATGATATTGGAGAAGATGATGTTGATGTGGATATGGTCATGGGCCATGATGGGGATATGGATTGATTATTTGGAGATATAAACCTTTTGATGTTTTTAGATTGCTGCTTTAGAATGAATATTTTGTATTTAGATCATGGACGAGCTCATGAGCATATTATGATGCTTTTGGGATAGAATATTTTGTGTTTAGGTAAACGATTAGCTCATGATCATCTTTTGTTGATAGAATCTTTTACTTTTTCAGTATATAAATGTCGTTATGTATGGAAAATGGATGAGTTATGCATAAAGATATATATATTTTCTTATTTTTAAATATTTTTGAAAATTTTAAAATTATTTTGGAAAAAATAGAATAAATCCTATCATTTGCAACAGGATTCTGATTTTCAAAATCATGGTCCCTACTATGTTGGGGTCAACTACATGGTTTAAAATCGCGGTTCGCGGTCATCGCGTCGCGGTTCGCGGTCATTGTGGCCCATCGCGTAGCGAATTTTTTATTTGACCCCAAAAAAATCCGAAAAAATATCCAAAAAATCCAGAATATTATAAAATGATTGAAACTAAAGTTTTTTTTCCATTAGTGCACACTTAAAAGAAAAATAACGGTCCCCTCAAGTTATAACATCCTGAATTCATTGCTGTAACGATATATATACTTTAATATTGATTTATTAAAAATTCCGAAAATAAATATTTAATAAATGTAAGTTTTTGTTTGGACATTCATCTAGTGACTGTGAGTAACATCAAATCTAAGTATATAATTCAATATAAAGCCCTTGGTTCATGAATTGGTGTATTACACAATCTTTAAAAAAAAAATACTAAAATAATTCGGATTTAAATAATGAAAAAATGAAAAATATTACAAAAAGTGTTAAAACTTGAATTTTTTTGCTCCAAAAGTATAGATCTAACACATGTGTAACACATCTCAACCACCTCTAAGTTATTTTGATGTTGAATCTTGAAAATAACTTCAAAAACATAAAAAAATGAGCTTACCAAAGAGGTCTCTTGACTTTGATTAGCTTTCCCCACATACAAATCCACCCAAAACTCTTAGTTAGATCTAAGCCTTAGGTCTCCTCCAAGCAACTTACAGCCCTTAGGAAGCTCTTAGCAGCTCTCAGGTAAGAGAATAGGTGAAAGAAATGAAGAAATGAAGGACTGCACAGGTTTTTTTAAAAAAAATTCCGTCAGCGTACATAACGGCCGTTATTTTGAATATAACGGCCGTTATAACGCTATGGCCGTTATATTCAAAATAACGGCACGTAACGGCCGTTATTTACACGATATGAAGGGCCCCGCGACATACCGGCCGTTATATGCTAAATATCGGCACAGTATCGGCCGTTACCGTTACATAACGGCCGTTATGTAACGGTAACGGCCGTTATTTTAAACCCCGGTCAGCTACATGGATTATGTTTCTCCACTCTAGTTTGAGGACAAGTCCTCAGATAAGTTGCGCTTCTTTAGATCTATCCTTACTACTTCCAACTATGTCCTCTTTGGCCTACCCCGTTTTCGCCGGGACATTACCTAGAGAAGAGCACTCGAGAGGAACTCTCTCCATCAACTTCAATTCAGCGAGATCCTATGTGTTTTGATGTTCTTTAAGCATAGAAGGGTAGAAGAGTTGCATAAAAATGTTGTTTGGTGAAAATGAAAGAAATAAGCTTTACTATGTATTTCAAAAAAATTTAGGAAGTAGCTATCAGTCACACTCCATAGCGGTCTGTAGTGGATCGTAGCAGTCTGTAGCGACCGCTACGGAAGAGAGCGGCGCCAAATTTAATTTAAGACTGCTATGCCCGGCCGCTTTTTTAATTAATGCTTGCAAATTGCAACACAACAAGACCCACACTTGGGATCTGCTCGTTCACCTCTTGTAAAATCACTCATAGGCAGCAAATGGTCTATAAGATTAAAACAAAGGTCGATGGCTCTAATAATAGATATAGAGTCCAGTTAGTTGCGAAGGGTTATACCAAGGAGTATGACATTGACTATGAAAACACTTTTGCACAAGTTGCCAAGATGACTACAGTTCGTGCTATTCTCTGCATCTGCTATTATGAAATTGCGGCCCTTTCAAATGAATGTTAAAAATGTCTTCTTAAAATGGGTTTTATCTCAGAAGAAATTTTCATGAACCTCCTAGCTTGCACCATCCCTATGAACATGTTTGTTATCTTTGTTAGGCTCTTTATTGATTTTAACAAGCCCCTCTAGCCTGGTTTCCTACATATAATGAAGCCATATGTAACATTGGTTATACAAAGAGTGATTCGAATTTAGCCTAAATCAATCATGGTTGGAAAACTCTCCAAGTTGACTCTTGACTCTCCCGAATCATTTTTTTTTTTTTACGAAGGACCGAGTCAAAATTTAAAATTAATGACTGTAATGTAATTTGAATCTTATATTTGATCTTTTACATTCGATAGTTAAACTAACAAATTATATAATATGCAATATTTTTCTTTTATTTTCATTATTGTATTAATTTTCTTGCATATATAAATTTATTAATTCAAATCGATCATCATGAAGGCATGTAAATAGATGTATTTTTATATTTTATAAGTGATCGATTCATCTTTAAATATTTCTGAAATTATTTAAAAAAAAAAGCATGACTATCAAGTCTCCGCATTGACTCTATCCAAGTCAATTTTTTTTTCACTGAACAAATCGAGTCTGAGTCACGAGTTTTCCAACCTTGAATTCAATCACTCATGGGTGTGTTATTGCTTCTATATGTTGATGATATGGTTATGATTGAAAATTATCATTGTTGTATTCTAAGGCTGAAGCAGTTTCTTCATATTTGAGAAGAAAGGCCTGGGCATTCTTCATTATTTCCTAGGTATTGAAGGTGCAGTTCTTCATATTTGAGAAGAAAGGCCTGGGCATTCTTCATTATTTCCTAGGTATTGAAGGTGCATACTTACGAAAAAGGCTTCTTTTTACTCTGCAGAAATATATTTGAGACAATCTCTCACTGAGGATAAATCAGTTACTACACCTTTGGAAGTTAATGCTAAATTAGGCATTATTGATGGAACCCTTCTACCTTAACTGACTTGATATCATCAAGTTGTTGGAAGCCTAGTCTATCTCACTATTACTCACCCAGAAATAGCACTTGTAATTATATCGTCAGTCAGTTTGTTATTGCTCCTACCACAATTCATTGGGCAGGCAGTCGTATTGCACATTCTTCACTACCTTTGTCTTAATTGACACTGGGTGTGATCCTTTCCTGATCCACAGCTCTCACCCTCACTGCCTACTCAGACCTAATTTGTGCAAGACTTTAATTATCATCATTCCACTATAGAATAATGTACGCTTCTTAGCACTCTCTTTATCTCCATGAAAATCAAGAAATAATTTATTGTAACTTGCTCCTCCACCGAAGCTGAATGTTGCGCTCTTGCTCACACTATAGCTGAAATCGTTGGGCTTCAGCATCTTCTTCCTAACATGAGCGTCTCTATTTCACAATCTACCGGCTTTATTGTGACAACAACCATACAATTATATTGACCATTCTGCCTTTTCACGAGCATACTAAACATATTGAGATTGATTATCTCTATGTTCGCCAGCAGTTTGCCTTCGCACCATCAATTTATTGTAACTTGCTCCTCCACCGAAGCTGAATATTGCGCTCTTGCTCACACTATAGCTGAAATCGTTGGGCTTCAGCATCTTCTTCCTAACATGAGCGTCTCTATTTCACAATCTACCGGCTTTATTGTGACAACAACCATACAATTATATTGACCATTCTGCCTTTTCACGAGCATACTAAACATATTGAGATTGATTATCTCTATGTTCGCCAGCAGTTTGCCTTCGCACCATCATCCTTCACCCTAATTTTTCTAATAATCACCTGGCTGACTTCTTTATAAAATCACATTCAACTCAATAATTCACTCAACTAATTTGCAGTCTTTCGATGTTTTACTTGAAGATAGAGGGAGGGTGAAGAGACATATATGAACTTGTACCAAATGGAGCTTGGGCTTAATGGACTAATGGATTTGTGACTCAACCCATAATCAAAGAATATTTGTATCTAATTCTAATCCTTAATTTGTACTATTGTAATCTATAAGGATAATCACTAATGTAATCTCTTATATATATATATATATATTTTAAAATGGAGGGTGTCCCCGCCCTTTAGGCCGGACTAATCCCCACGAGCCCAGAGAGAGCCGGGTAAATCCGATGTGGCCAAAGCGTGGTAGCGCAGTTTCGAACCCTCAACCTCCGGGAGCAAACAGTGGTCCTAGGCCAACTGAGCTACGCCTCTTATGATAAGGATACCCTAACTATATCCTATGTAAATTAATATACGAAGGGGTCGTGTGTCATCAACATACGATGAGCAGAATTCTCAAAACCCCTATTTCCCTATTTTATTCCATTCTGTTTATCGAAAAGCAGATTCTAAATATTTGCAGTGGTAGAGAACATAAAACATGACGAAAAGAAACTAGTGTATATCATAACATACCTTATCGGACAATTAAGTGTTATTCTCGATGGCCCTTCAATTATCTCAGCATCTATCATCCAACATGACAGCCAATAAGTGAGTCAAAACAAAATTTTGACCATTGTATTAAATCGTCAACCAGGACTACTACTCAATATAGCATTTTCAAGAAGTTGAGAGAAAAGGAAAGTGAAAGAATTGTGTGAATATACAAAATAATATGTGGGTGTGTGGGAGTGGGTGTCCACTTGGACGCTATGGGCGAGAGTGTTAACTCATGTTGCCCGAGTTGGAGGTGGGTTTTGGGGTTAAGGGTAGAGGGTGAGCCCTAGATGGAAGGCCCTTAGATACACACATAGGAAGTCAAAATGTCTCCTTGCACGACTTATCCATCGGTAAATATCGCCCAGATCAGATTGATGTTTGAGTCCTCATCTACCAAAAGGGGGAATGTGGAGACCAACAATGTACCTCCATGGCTCACCCACACTTGTGCAGCCAAAATTTCTATCCATTGAGCGTGCGCGCGCACACACATCGAGTTTGCTCAGGTGCGGATGTCTTGCATAGAACCGTCATGAGGACTCCCTTTTTGGGCCCATATGGGGCGCATATGATCCATCTAACCTGTTCAAACCAGGGTTCAAAATAACGTAGCGGCCGCATTATCAGCCATAGCAGTTGAGGCCGCTACGCTATTATGAAATTAGCAGCACTATGGTCTAAAACCCAATAACGTCAAGCAATTTTAATTTAAAACACTATGTTTCCTATTTTTTATCCTCAATAACCTTTCCTAAAGTTGTCTCCACCCTTATATGGTTCCAAATCACTAAAAAACACAAGATTGGCTACTACAAAAGATTTGAATTCTTTTGACTACTTAAGAAATTCACTGCTACACTGTTATGTATCGGCCACGACACAACGTTTTAGCCACTCAACCACTATGCCCGCCACAACTGCTATTTTGATGACTCTATGAGGGATGGTTTTTGGGCATCGATATTAAGTATGTTATCTCAATGGCCCGCGCCTTGGAGTATTGGAGGGTTTTTTAATGTTACAAGGTTTCCTCATGAGAAGAATTGCTAGTGCTATTTTCAATGGACTGCCCCATTAGTGTGGTGGGGTGCATTTACAAACTGTTGTAGAAAATTCTGGCCAACAGGCCTAGATAAGTATTACCTCTTATTATAAGTCCTTATCAAGGACAGGTCTAGATAAGTATTACCTCTTATTAAGTCGTTACCAAGGAGCCTTTGCTCATAACAGGCAAATCCTGTATGGAGTTTAAATTGCTAGCGAACAGATATATTCAAGGAAGAGAGATAAAAAGGAGGGAGTTATTTTCAAGATCAATTTGGAAAAGGCTATTGATCATGTGGATTGGAATTTTGTAGATTACATGTTGGGTAGATTTGGCTTTGTGATAGGTGGAGTATGGATTAAACTCATTAAAGAGTGCATTTCATCTACATCTTTCTCAGTTTTGGTGAATGATTCGCCATCAAGGCTCTTTTAGGCTTCAACACTTCTGAGACAGGGGGATCCTCTATCTCCTTTCTTATTCACAATAGCGGCAGAAGCCTTGGGAGCTCTTATAAAGAAGGCGAAAGACTTGGGATTGATTACAGGAGTTGAAGCTTGCAGGGATCTTATTCACTTCTACACATTGGGATGAGATTGTGACGCTGAAACGAATTTTGAGATATTTTCAAATAGTTTTGTCGATATCTCGGCTTGCCTATTGGGGCGAATCCTCGGCTGGTTTCAATGTGGGATCCAGTGGTAGAAAAGTTTGAAAAGAAGTTATCATCTTGGAAGAGGAAATATCTATCCTTACAAGAGAGAATCACTCTTATCAAATCCTCTTTATCTAACTTACCGGTTTATTACTTGTCTCTTTATAGGATGCCTATGGCAGTGATTTAAGAAGTTGGATTGGATTCGGAGAAATTTTCTATGGGATGGCAATTGTGTAAGAAGGAAGATGCACTTGGTGAAGTCGTGTGACGTGATAAAGTTGAAAGTAGTGGGGAGTTCGGGTTCGGGGAATTTGGAGTTAAAATCGGTTTTTACTAGCTAAATGGTGGTGGAGGGATGGGGGAGCAAAAAATGGCTTCGTGGAGGAGAATAATAGTGTCAAAGTATGGGGAGGATGTCTGAGGGTGGGTTCCAAAAAGAGTACCTAGGTATAGGTTGTTAGGTTTTTGGGATGTAATTTCTAGTTTTGGGGAGTCTAAAGTCAAGGGGGAAAATCTTTGTCAAAGGTTTGGGCTTCTTAGTGGGGGAGGGGGAGAGTATCCGTTTTTGGTTTGATGAATGGGTGGGAGTGGGTCCTTTACACCTTTTGTTTCCTAGAGTATTTAGAGTTGTGTCTAATAAAGAGTCGTCAGTTAAAGAATGCTATGTTTGGGCCGGTCATATGGTGTCTTGGGATATAAGTGTTAGGAGGGCCCTTCGTTAGTCAGAGTTGGTGGAGTTTTGAGTCCTTGTCGAGTCTTCGTACTAACGTTGTTTCATGGAGGAATTCTGCAGACTGTCGCATTTGGAAGTCTTATTCCGCAGGATCTTTCTCAAGGTCTTTCTATAAGGAGATGGATTCTATTAATGTTGTTCAATTGCCTTGTGCTTCATTTTGGATGGGATTTGGCCCAGCCAGAGTGGAGGCTATTTGTTGGTTGGCAGTGGCGGGGCAAGATTTCAACAGCAGATATTTTATGGGGGTTGACATCGGATAATATTTCAGACATATGTTACCTTTGCAGGAGGGAGAGGGAGTCAATAGATCATTGGTTCATTTCATTCATTGTGATGCCGCTTCATTTATTTGGGGTTATCTCCTCAAAATAAGTGGTGTGCGCCGATGCCTCTGAGGTTCTCTACCAATTTTGTTTTAGGTATGGAAGGAGACCCCTTTAATGATAGAATTTTTAATATAAAAGGATTGACAAGGGAGGATCTATTGTCAATTGTGCTTTCAAGGATCGCTTAATGGGCTTGAGTCAGAAAGGATTTTGCAGAGATTAAGGTAGATAACATCATGCACAACTGGGGAGTTTGTTTGAAGATGGAAGCCCTAAAGAAGAAAAGAAAAGTTAGTCGGTGCACTCCTCAATTTAGAGTTCTAAAATTCAATGTGGATGGAACAAAAAGGGGAAAAACAGGGTTAGCAGGCATTGGTGGTGTTTAAGAAATCACAAAGGGGAAGTTTGTACATTTTTGTAAGCATGTTGGGATTAAAGACTAATGAAGCAGAAGTTCTTGCCATCTTGGAAGCTCTCCGTATTATTCATACTTTACAACACCATCATCTTATTGTGGAGAATGACTCAGCTAATGCCATATCTTGGGAAAAATCTTTGAGAGGGCCTTGGAAAATGCAATTCTTATTCAATGAAATTAGATTTCTAGTTCCTGATTTGCAGGTCTCTTTGCAGCATGTTTGTAGATCTGTAAATGGAATGGCAGATTGTCTAGCTAAACAGGGGGTCGATTGGTCATGTAATCTTAGTGCTTCTTTAGTGTAGTTGGTGGGTGTTTGGAATATTTCTCTTGTACCAGCTCACTAATGAGTGATTCTTTATGTATGCTATTTCCTAAGTTGTACACTTTTTCCTTTAATGAAATTCTACTGTTACTGATAAAAAAAAAAAAAAAAACATGCATCTTTCAATAAGATTTTCCGAGATTTTCCATAACCCAAGCAGAAATTCCAGTTATTTTCTCAATTCCTTAGTTACGGAGGGAACAGAGGCGGTCTTTGCAGGTGCAAGTTGCATAATCCAAGTCAAAATCTGGTGCTCTCATTTCCTCGGCTACGAAGAGAACAAAAGCCATCTTTACAAGCACGATTGTGACCAGATGGATTCTCAAAGTCCTTGTGCAAGTTCTGTAACACTACTTGTGTGTCTGTGTCGTAAGAAATATTTTAAACTGCCCTACCCGACACGAGTTCTGCAGCAGCAAGTTGGACATAATCTTGAAGTGGCTCGCTACTAGAGGATGAAACCACACTTGCATAAGCTATGACGATGACATAATTCCCTGCAATATAGTTCAACTACATCTTACATACCAATAACGAAAGAAGGATATGCATTTTAAGATACTTGGAATGGCAACGCATAATTATGTTCATACCATTAAATTTTCCAATGACCTGGATAAGATTTGTTCCATATTTAAGCACTGCACTCACATCCGTAGGAAATTGGGGTCCACCATCCTGGTCAAGGAAAAAGTGAACAGTCTCAAGTCCCACTTCACCATACCCAAATAGGGGAAAATGTAAAAAGAGAAATTTATCGGGATGGTTCAGAGAGAGCACAAACCATTGAAACAGTATTCCTTCTTTCTACGCCTCTTCCATTTAACAAAAAACTGAAAAATCAGCCCAATGACAAATGATTAAAATAAAATCGACAATCACTGCTTTTGCATAAGCTATTTACACTATTCTACTTGAGGAGAAGAGTCATACTTCACTTCTGGTGGAGTTATAATACAAGAAGATGTCTCCATATTATCTGTTTGAATAACAAACAACCACTGCAGCAGAAAAAAAATGAACATTAAGCCTCTCAAAACTTGACAGTTCCAAACACGGTATTAGCATAAGTATGTCTGGCAGACTACTGATCAAAAATAGAAATCGAAAAGAAGCACTTGAGCAGAAAGCATGAAAGGGCGCTCAAAACAAGCTGCTTTATTTTTGAAACAAAACAAGAACATCTTCCCATAGATCAAAAGCTTGCAGTTGCCAAACAAACTGCTGAACACGATAAAAAAAATGTCTGAATAAGGAAAGGTCCAAATATATGTGGGCTTGAGGTTGCCAATATCCATCCACATAGTGGGACCCACCTTCAGCACAGCTCGGATACTGCATAAAGCTGGAACTTTTCCCAGCACAGTTGACATAAGCAAACCTCACTCGAGCATACAGCATGTACAAGCAATGTCAAGGAGGTAGAAAACAAGGCTACGAATTTTTTGGCAGAACAAGGAAGTGGAAATTAAGAGCATGGGTCACAATAGCGGCAGCTACACTATCGGTCATATCAATTGAGGCCGCTATACTATTTTTAAAATACTAGCAGTGCTCAGATGCATAACAGCCCATAGTAGGCAGTATTTTGTTGTAGCAGCCCATAGTAGGCAGTATTTTGTTGTAGCAGCCCATAGCGGCCACTATTATTCTGTCGCGGCCAATAATGGTTTTCTATTTTTATTTCTTTATATATATTTTTTGCTTATTTCACTCCTTTCTTTCATGAACCAATTGAAAATGCCTTGTAACTTTTAGATCTATGTCTCCCATAGATCAATGCCAAATGGTCTAAGGCTTTTTCTTAATTAGTTTTTTGCTATTTATTTTTGTATTTTTAGGTATTTCTCAAAGCAAATTCCTCAAAGCGGGCAAACGACATCACAACCTAATGCATTCTAACTTGTAGATCTATGTTTCCCATAGATCAATCTCAAATGGTTTGCGGTTTTTTTTTTTTTAATTTATTTTTGCTATTTATTTTCCGATTTTTGAGGATTTTTCAAAAAAACATTTTTTCCTCAAATTGGATTGATCAAATCACATACTAGCGCATTCTAACTTGTAGATCTACCTTTCTCATAGATCCACACCAAATGGTTTGAAAGTTTCTTTTAAATATTTTTCCTCATTATTTTTGGATCCTTGGGAATTTTTTCCATCCCATAGATCAATCAAATAGCGATGCAGGACCTCTATGCAGTGAGGGGTCCGCTATGCCCCCAATCTTAGTTGCTAATGCACAAATATTAAATTCTAGCATATTCCAATATTCTGGATTTTTTAATATTTTTTGCATTTCTTTTACTACATTTTCAATTCATACCGCCACACCGCTGCGTACCGCAGCAGCTGCTACATAGCATTTTGGATGACCACAACTGTTATTTTGAACCATAAGAGTGACAATAAGTTGAGCAATCCTATCCACCAATTGTACACAATACCCGCAAAATAGAAGGATCTGAACAAAATGATTAAACAAGGCATATGCTGGAACCAGTGGTTTCATTACCCAATGAGCACAGCGCTACACAATAACCCAGCAAGACAATTATGCAGAAGGGTAGTATGATTTTTGTGTTGGGAAAGTCTCACATCCCACATCGCCCAAGTAATGGGTTTAATAGGGATTGATATACCTGTTTGGTCCTTCCACCTATCAGCTTAAGCTTTTGGGTTGGTACATGGTATTAGAACGGATTCCGATGTTGTCAATCTTGTGTAACTCCATGGCAGGCCCCTTTCATGAAATCTGTTGGGCCTACACATGAGGGGGAGTGTTGGGAAAGTCTCACATCCCACATCGCTCAAGTAATGGGTTTGATAGGGATTCATATACCTGTTTGGGCCTTCCACCTATCAGCTTAAGCTTTTGGATTGGTACATGGTATCTTACATTTTACACTCTAATCCAATAAGCAGCACAGCAAGACAATGAGTCTGTTGCACAGTGGAAGATGCTCATTATTGCAACTTAGAGGTTGTGCTCATTATTGCAACTTAGAGGTTGTGCGTTCAAATCACATGCTACCGCTCCAACAAAAAAAAAGAATTATCTTAAATCTCTAACACAGGCTCAAACCTAGGTCTCCTCTACAGAGAAGAGATGCTCAACCATCACATATGCCAGTGTGACAGGCAGTAAATTGGTACTATTATTATATTAATGGGTTTGTCTGAGCAAGGAAGTGGAGTAAGTGTTATCGCACTGGCACGAAAAGAGGGGAAAAAACAGCTTCTGGAAACCAAACTGATCACAGAAGATACTTACTATTCTTTCTCGTGCAGTAGGCACCGGCATGCTCTTTTGGATAAAAAAATCACATGGCAGAACCTGATATCCAGGCTGCGAAAT
The DNA here is from genome assembly GCA_012931725.1 of Litsea cubeba. Lineage (NCBI taxonomy): Eukaryota > Viridiplantae > Streptophyta > Magnoliopsida > Laurales > Lauraceae > Litsea > Litsea cubeba. The sequence goes on along the minus strand of CM022947.1, from coordinate 23,963,060 downwards.
GAAGTGCAAGTTAATGATACCAAATCTTCTAAATGATAATATGCTCCAGAAGTCTTCTGCAGATGTTTAAACTTGAAAGAAAATAAATGAGAAACTACCAAATAAAATAACATAATGCAACAAAAATGTCGGACATCTAATAGAACTATGTTATAGGTTCCCAACTTCAAGCATTGAATGAAAAGATAAAGAAGATACGGCCAGAGATAACTCTGAAGAAGAGGAAGCGCTTCAAGTTCTTTAAGAGGTGGATACCACAAGATATGGAAAAGAAGGTTTCAACTAAGTGTTTTATCAAAGCTGGATGGAATTCCTTAAAGAAGATTTCATGAAGATGTTAACGGAGTTTCAAACAAGGGGAGAACTGAGCAAGGATCTTAATGTGACCTTCATCTCTTAGATAAAAAAAGGAAGAACCAGAAAACTGCCGCACTCTAGACCCATTAGCCTTGTGTTTACCAAAATTATTATCCTGATGCACTCTATTATCAAGCCATATCAAGGAGCCTTCATGAGGAAGAGGACAGAGTTTTGGTGACAAAACAAAGAGGTGGTTATCTGTAAATTTTCTTTTCTTTTTCTTAATAATATTTATGTTATCATTAAAAAAACAAATATGAAAAGATACAGAAAAAGAAATTTCTTACAAAGATATTCTAAGGATCAAGTTTCAATCAGAAATTTGGGCATTAACAAAACAACTCTTGACAAACCTTAGCTTCAAAAGAAACAATAATCTGACCCATCTTCATTCGTGGATAGAACCTGGAAGGACAAATCTTGCTGATGTCATTCAAATATTCAAAAATCACTTCATAATAAACCATCCAGGTAGACATTCTAATGTAAAAGTAACATAAATGCTACTTCAATTCAGAAACAATAAGAAAAAAAATTAACTACAGTTTGGATCATAATAAACGGTGTTGATACTTGAGTTTCTGGCCCACTAAAACTGAATATGCTAGATGTTAAGAATATTTCTAATAACAATGGCAAATTAGTCAAAATAAGCACAGCTATCTTTTTTATTCATCAGAAAATGAAAGTATGGCTCCCAGTAATCATATACACTTCTTTTCTGCATGAACTAGAGGAACTAGTTTTGCATCATAAAAAGGACATAAAAGTAGAATTAAGTAATGAAGCATATCATTTCATACCTAGAAATAATTTTTGAAATAATCTGAAGGGCATTGCTTGGATCGACAGCAGTAATTGTTGCCCCACAAAAGCTTCTTGAAATCTTATATAGCAAGAAATATACAGTTAGAATCACCAATATCACACACAGAGTACAAATAACAAATGAAATACGGGGGAGGGAGATGGCTAGAGGTTGTGTTTCATGCTTGACTGCTAGTGAATCTTCGTGTGCGCGCGCATGTGCATGCATTTATGTGAATGATTGTGCAAGAGATAGTCGGTCTCTTAGGAAAGGGAGTATCCTAGACCAAAAGGGGCAACTCCATATAGAAATACTAAAATCTTATTGTGTGTTAATGGGTCTTCAAGAGACTTATTTATGATACAAATTAATGGCTACAAAATAGACACTCCATATGGAAATACTAAGGCCTTGTTTGGAAAATCTTATTTATATGAAACGGATCAGTTCCAAATGGCCCTACTTAAAATAGATGTTTTAGAAATAGTCCGTTTGGGAACACAAAAAAAACTTATTGAAATAGACTTTTTTAAATCAATGGTCAAAAGTTTTTTATTTTAAATTTCTCGATATACACAATGAATCAGGGGTCAATATTTGACCCCATAGCTTTTTTTAGTATTCCTAAGAGAACCAATGGTTCGGATCTTAATATAGGGCCCACAAAATCCAGAAATTAACACCAAATGGTTCACTTTTTTTGTAAATATCTTGAGATCGGTGAAGGATCAACTGCTGAAATTTGATATGGCGGTTGCTCTTAGTTTTCTTAAGAGTTTGTACATTTCAGATTATAGTTTATGGCCTTACAATTGGCAAACAAATGAAAAAGAACTGAAAATATCCAGGCCCGGCCTAACTTCTAAAATATATGTCCGAATTGGGCCTTGAATGGCTTGCCCAAGCCCGGCCCATCTGAAAATGAGCAAGTTTGGGCCTAGCCCGAGTTTACTTTATAAAAATAAAGTAGGGCTTTTTTGTATGATTCCAAGTGGTAGATGAAGAAGGCCCAGATTAAAAAAGAAAGAAGAAAAAGCAGAATGCCCTACGAGGACATCTGAATCATTGTAGCGCTGCATTGTCTTTCTGCTTTAGACTGAGATGTCTATCTCAAATCTGGCCAGAATGCTGACTTTCTGAAACAGACATAAAATGTCTAAGCTCCATTGCAAACAGACGTGCAAAAAAAGTTACCAAACAGTCTTAAAGAGGTTTGAAACCATTTTAAGACAATACGAGGTAAAAAGTAGACTTGCCAAACACAACCTATATCCTACAACATACATCCCTATAAAGCATTTCCCAACAAGCTGTTTGCTGACAAGTAACCTCTCAAACTATAAGTTCTTGTTATGCTACCTAGAAAACACTCCATAAAGAAATACCAAAACTTTACAAGACCCATCCCCTAAAATGCATTGTCCCATGAGCTACCCTTAAATTAGTCACTTTTCTTTTTCATAGGAATTATAAACTTCACTGTCAATGTGGCCTTATCTCATAATTTAGGTTCCCCCTTGTAAGTTTTACTTTTTCATTGGGCTAATCAAAGGGATGATTTCTGAAACTCACATTGTAACATGTCTTTCTCCACTACTTCATTATAGGTCACTACTAGTCTCGTTTCTCCTAGTGCTTGTAATCAGTCAATTCTCTAGAGTGAGGCTACTTTTAATCTTTTGTGTGGGTCCAAACCATCTTGAATGATATTCCTTGATTTTTCTTTTATTGTAGATACCAAAAGGTCTCCTCGTTAAGTGTTGATTGCTGATCGCACATAAGTAAATTGCAGCTTAGCCAATGGGACCCACTTAGCTCCATGCCTATCATTTAAAGGTAAGGGGTGGAAAGGTCTATGTTTAACCTAAGTATGTGCAGAAATGGGGAGCATGTGACCAATATATGTAGAAGATAATGTGGCTCAGGCCCACTAGGACCAGCTCAGGCCCACTAGGCCCAGCCCAAGGGCTTGTACACAATTGTATATCAGATCCTACTTAGATAATGTTCTGATTTGATGCTGATTTATTCCCTTGTATAGATTAGGAGATTAATTGTTATTTCCTTGTATAGTTTAGGAGATTGATTGTTAATTATTCTGATTGCCCTTGATTAGGGTATAATGTTATTATAAATATACAAACGATCCTCCTATTGAGGTATCGGTTTATCTTCAACCTTCGTCTCTTCCTCTTTCTCTAATTACATGGTATCAGAGCCTGAGGTCTCGAGTTCGAAACCACGCAGGGCAGAAATGGCGTTGTGTGTTTGTGCGGGCGCAAAATGCGCAGGGCAAAAAGGCCCCATGCCGCGTTATAGTCTTGTGCGGGCATGTGCTTCGGATTCGTTATGAAAGTTGGTCTGTTATTAGCCTAAGAGACTTCCCAACCATCTTCGAATGCCTTTCTAATGGTGTATCTTCATCTCGTGCATTGTTTCTGCTGATACGTGCCTCTGGAGTTCAACTGATCAAACGTGGCCCACCTCTGATCAATCTCTGGATAACAGCAACCACTCTCATAGTGATCGACTATTCTTCAGGGGTATTTTGAAGATTTTTCTGGATTTTTCCATCAACAGTCGAGGTTCTGTTCTTCCATTTCTTCATCTGACGAGTTTGGGTCCATTTTCTCAAATAGTTTTCATCACAACGGTACAGATTTGTGGATATGTATCCAAATCTCATCAAACTTGGACTAGAGGTCATACAATTGATCTCTTCCAAGATGATCAATCCTGATCTGTGATTGGACCACTTTGTGGGGCCCACATACAGCTTCTGCCCAGAAAAACCTGTTCGTCTGGCAAATTTTTTTTTTTCTGTATTTGGCACTGTGTTGGATTATTGTCTTCTGAATGCATATCTCAGCCATACAAACTACATCCTTCATGCGTGGTTAGTACAATCATCTCAGATTACATCTTTTTATCAATTGTGATTGATAAATTCTTTATTGCTGGACTGTTTGAGTCTCTACTGTTTTTCTACTACTGGATTTTGGTTCCTACACTACTGCTGCACTGCTTGGTCCCTGTCTGCACCTCTCTGGCTTACTGATTTGTGTGGTCTCTCTCTCTTTTTTTGCGGATTTTGAAAATAATGGAAAAATATGATGTTATTCCAGTTAAGTTTAATGGAAATAATTATATGGCTTGGTCTTTTCATCTGAAGAATTTTGTAGAAGGCCAAGGATTGTTTGGTTACCTTGATGGTTCGATAACTAAACCTACTACAACTACTGACACAAAAGCAGTAGCCACCTGGTCTAAAGAAAATGCTAAGGTCATCACTTGGATTCTTAACTCCATTGACCCTTCTCTTGCCATTGCTCTTCAAGCATATACTACTGCATCTGACATGTGGGGTCATCTCAAGAATGTTTATCATCAAACAAATAAAGCTCACAAATTTCAACTAGATAGTGAAATTGCAAAATTCAGTCAAGGCGATAAATCTGTACAGGAGTACTACAATGGATTTCTCACCTTATGGACTGAGAGGGATGCTATGATAATTCAGTCAGTGTCTGCTGGGTTTCTGTCTGAGGCTCTTAAATTACAAGAGGAAACCCACATCAGCCAATTTCTTATGAATTTCAGATCCGAATTTGAATCTGTTCGGTCGGCTCTCATGAATAGAGAAGTCACCGCAAACCTGGACACATGCTTCCAAGAAGTCCTTCGAGACGAACTTCGCATCAACTCTCAGCGTGCCATTCTTGAAGAACCAAAGGCCTTCCTAGCTCCTCTTCAGGTTGAGTCTGCTCTTTTGGCAGCCCCCAATCAAAAGCCTACTCAATGCTATGAGTGCAAAAGCTTCGGTCATCTGGCCAAGAACTGTCGAAAGAAATTGGTGTGTAGATATTGCAAACGCTCTGGTCATCTTATTGATGATTGTCGCAGCTTACAACGAAAGAATGGACCCCAGCAGAAGCAAAATCCTTCAACCGGGCCCCGACCGACTGCATTCCAAGTTCAAGCTTCTCTGCCTGACACAGGAAGCGCTTCTTCCGGGGCCGTATCCATGACTCCAGCCCAGATTCAAGAACTGATTCAGAACACGGTGACTTCCACATATGCATCCATGGGTTTTAACGGTGGTCGGTATCAAACTCAGTCTCCTCTAGCATTTCCTGCTTTTCATTCTTCAATCTCTAGGTCTTCCTCCATTACCCCATCTACCTGGTTTCTAGATTCAGGAGCATCAAACCACGACTTCTGTGGAACATAGCTTTACAGCCTCTCACCCTTACCTTGGCAAAGACAAGATAACTACTGCTAATGGAGACCAATTACTCATTTCTGGAATTGGTACCATTACTTTATCTAGTGTCTCTGGCCAGTCCCTCCATCTTTCCAATGTCTATTTTGTTCCAAAATTATCAGCCAATTTACTTTCTGTTGGACAACTTATTGATGATGGGTACCATATTAACTTTTCTTCCACTGGTTGTGTCATACAGGAGCGGCAAACTGGGAAGGTGATCGTGACGGGGAGTAAACATGGTCGACTGTTTCTGCTGGACATTGGACATCATTCCCTATTTTCTTCTTCTTCTCCGAATTTAAATAAATTGTGGACTATCTGGCATAGTCGTCTTGATCATGTGAACAATGCTTATTTACTTTCTTTGTTTAAGATTGGTTGTTTAGAACCCACTATTGATAATAAAATGATGTCCTCTTTACTTCAATCAAAGTGTTCAACGTGTTGTTTGAGTAAGAGTCATATTTTACCTTTTCCCATTCATCGTTCTCGTGCGTTATCATCTTTTGATATCATTCACACTGATGTTTGGGGAATTGCACCCACATTGAGTATGACAGGGTTCAAGTATTATGTAACCTTTATTGATGATCATTCTCGATTCACTTGGATTTATTTCATGCGCTTCAAATCTGAAGTCTTTTCTCTTTTCCAAAAGTTTTACAATATGGTTCATACACAATTTCAGAAAAATATAAAAATCCTTAGGTCTGACTCCGGCGGAGAATACATGTCCCATGATTTTTCTGCCTTCCTATCTGATAAAGGCATTATTCACCAAAAATCCTGCCCACATACTCCACAACAAAATGGTGTTGCGGAGAGGAAGAACAGGCATATTCTTGAAGCTGTTCGTACTCTCCTTCTTGAGTCCTTAGTTCCTCCCAAATTTTGGTGTGATGCTGCACAGACTGCTGTGTATCTTCTCAATCGTCATCCTAGCTCTGTTCTAGGAAAGACTACTCCATATGAAGCTCTATTTGGTCATACCCCTTCATATTCTCACTTGCGTGTTTTTGGTTGTTTATGCTTTGTCCATCTTCCGTCTACAGAGTGCACTAAGTTGTCACCTCAAGCTGCCAAATGTGTCTTCCTGGGTTACAGTAGTGAACACAAGGGATTTCTGTGTTATGACCAATCCGAGAAACGCATGCGAATATCTCGTAATGTGATCTTCTTGGAACACATTCCTTTCTTTTCTTTGTGTTTGGATACTCATCATGTTGCTGTATCGTATCTGCCACAATTCCCTGCGACTACTTCTCACCCACCACCTATTACCAATGTCTATGTCCGGCGTAACACGGTTCCTTCAGTGGGGCCTCCTACTCCTGATCCTCTCCCTATGCTGCCTCCTGCACCCTCAGGTATTCATACATCCTCTACTGATAGTGTCATACCCCTGCGACGCTCTAGTCGTCCTTCTGTTGCTCCTGACAGATATGGCTTTCCCGCCCTTTTCACTTCTTTGGATAGTGCTTCTATTCCCACCTCTTATTCACAGGCTTCGAAGATTGCATACTGGCAGGATGCTATGACTGAGGAGTTGCTTGCGCTAGAAGCAAACAACACATGGGATTTGGTACCGACTCCTGAACGCGCCTCTGTGATTGGCAGTAAATGGATCTATTCTGTAAAGGTTAACTCTGATGGGAGTCTTGATCGCTATAAAGCCCGATTGGTTGCGCAAGGTTACAAGCAGGAGTATGGCATTGACTATGAGGAAACATTTGCTCCAGTAGCTAAAATGACCACTGTTCGTACTCTCCTTTGTGTCGCTGCAGCACGCAACTGACCTCTGTGGCAAATGGATGTCAAAAATGCTTTTCTTCATGGCGACTTGAAAGAGACTGTCTACTTAAAACCTCCTCCGGGATATGCTTGTCCTCCTCAGCATGTTTGCAAGTTGCGAAAATCTCTTTATGGACTTAAGCAGGCTCCCAGGGCTTGGTTTGATAAATTCCGGGCAGCAATTCTTCAAGCTGGGTTTCGTCAGAGTCATTCTGATAGTTCACTATTTCTTAGATGGACACCGTGTCAGAGTTGCTAGCCAGTAATCCCAAAACCAATTGGTGATAGGAAACTGCACAAACAACTACTTAACACCCCCCCTCGGGCGGGACACTGCCCGGATCCGAAGCACACGCCCGCACAAGACTATAACACGGCATGGGGCCTTTTTGCCCTGCGCATTTTGCGCCCGCACAAACACACAACGCGGCATGGGGCATTTCTGCCCTGCGTGGTTTCGAACTTGAGACCTCAGGCTCTGATACCATGTCAGAGTTGCTAGCCAGTAATCCCAAAACCAATTGGTGATAGGAAACTGCACAAACAACTACTTAACACACCGAAGGGTTATACATTCCTTTTAGTCTATGTTGATGATATGATTATCAGTGGCAATGATATTTCAGGCATTACGGATCTCAAGCACATCTCACTCGCCACTTCAGAATGAAGGTTCTCGGTCCTCTCACATACTTTTTGGGGCTTGAGTTTTCACGTACCAAATCAGGCATTCGGGTCCATCAGCGTAAATATGCTACCGATTTGATCACCTCAGCAAGACTTGATGATGCTCACACTTTTGATACGCCGATGGAATTAAACAACAAACTCAATGCAGAGGATGGCCTTCCCCTGGATGATCCCTCTATTTTTCGGCGGATAGTTGGTAGTTTGCTCTACTTAACTATGACTCGACCTGATATTTCTCATGCAGTTCATACGGTTAGCCAATTTATGAGCAATCCTCACAAACCCCACCTTGCTGCTGCTTTGCGTATACTCCGCTATGTTAGAGGCACTCTTACTCATGGTCTCTTCTATCCTTCTGATACTTCTTTGCGCTTATCAGCGTATGCCGATGCTGACTGGGCTGGTTGCCCTGATTCTCGGCGATCTACCACTGGCTGGTGTATGTTTCTTGGTGACTCTCTGATTTCATGGAAGTGCAAGAAGCAAACAACTGTGTCCAAGTCTTTTGCTGAGGCTGAATATCGAGCAATGTCGTCCGCAAGTGCTGAAATCATCTGGCTTCGCCGTCTTCTCTGTGAATTCGGTATCATTGTTGATCATTCTACACCTCTTCATGGGGACAATACCAGTGCTACCAGAATTGCTAATAATCCAGTCTTTCATGAACGGACGAAGCATATTGAGCTTGATTGTCACTTCATCCGTCAGCATGTTGTCACTGAGAAGATAACATTGCCTCATGTCTCTACTCATAACCAGTTGGCGGATATCTTCACCAAAGCACTTCCCAAGCCACGCCATCATGAACTCACTCGCAAATTGTTGTTTTCTGCATTACCACATCAATTTGAGGGGGAGTGTAGAAGATAATGTGGCTCAGGCCCACTAGGACCAGCTCAGGCCCACTAGGCCCAGCCTAAGGGCTTGTACACAATTGTATATCAGATCCTACTTAGATAATGTTCTGATTTGATGCTGATTTATTCCCTTGTATAGATTAGGAGATTAATTGTTATTTCCTTGTATAGTTTAGGAGATTGATTGTTAATTATTCTGATTGCCCTTGATTAGGGTATAATGTTATTATAAATATACAAACGATCCTCCTATTGAGGTATCGGTTTATCTTCAACCTTCGTCTCTTCCTCTTTCTCTAATTACAATATAACCCTTGATTCAAGAGCCTCAAAATTGGAAAATGTTTAGCCATTAGATGAAGTGCTTCCTTTTATGGTTTCTGCATGATCAATTCCAAGATGAATAAAACTCAAATGAGTGCCACATAGGAGTTTGTGGATTCAATGGTAGGTGCAGGGAAAGGGCCCACAAGCTTGCCAGTTACTTGTAATAGAACCACACAGCGATTCTAAATAATCTCTCTAGTATATATGTGCATCCATACACCAAACCAGTGTCACATAGGAGTTTGTGGATTCAATGGTAGGTGAAGGGAAAGGGCCCACAAGCTTGCCAGTTACTTGTAATAGAGCCACACAGCCATTCTAAATAATCTCTCTAGTATATATGTGCATCCATATACCGAACCAGTGTCACATAGGAGTTTGTGGATTCAATGGTAGGTGCAGGGAAAGGGTCCACAAGCTTGCCAGTTACTTGTAATAGAACCACACAGCCGTTCTGCAGAGAGATACCTTTCTCGGCTTGTGAGAGGTAACAACTTTAGCATGACGTGGGGCACCCCTCTCATCAATCCAACCCCTTTCGCCCTAACAAATCCCCAATGAATTGGCATTTTGCATTCACCCTAAATTGACACTGACCTGAATTTTACCCACCATTGGATTGACTTTCAAGAAAAATGTAACTGAAGATACCATTAAATTTAAGGCCCCTAAATCAATGGTCGTGATGATTCTGATTCAAATGATTTTTTGCCTAAAATTATATCAGTAATGAGACTGCTTTTTATCACACTATGCCCTCATTATTGCCACGCATCCAAGTGGGTCCCGCAAGGTGCTTATACTTTAAACTCTCATGCAAGCAGTCACAGGTACCTCTTAGCAGTAGGAAATTGTAGGAATTTGGGGTGCAAGCAGTCAATGGGGGTACTCTAGGACAAGGTTCTGAAACTGAGACTTGGGCTGCAACTCAACTTTAGCACGACGCGGAGCACACCTCTCATCAATCCAACCCCTTCGCCCTCACAAATCCCCATGAATTGGCATTTTGCATTCACCCGAAATTGACACTGATCTGAATTTTACTCACCATTGGATTGACTTTCAAGAAAAATGCAACTTAAGATACCATTAAATTTAAGACCCCTAAATCAATGGTCATGATGATTCTGATTGAAATGATTTTTTGCCTAAAATTATATCAGTAATGAGACTTTTCTTAATCACACTATCCCCTCATTATTGCCACGCATCCAAGTGGGTCCTGCAAGGTGCCTATACTTTAAACTCTCATGCAAGCAGTGACAGGTACCTCTTAGCAGGAGGAAATTGTAGGAACTTGGGGTGCAAGCAGTCTGTGAGGGCAAACTAGGACAAGGTTCTAAAACTGAGACTCGGGCTACAACATGGTCAGTCACCTCAAGTTTAGTTTACTTGGCCAAGTCAAACCAGATCACACCCAAAAACCCATAAAATACTTATAATGTGAAAAAAAAATCATTAAAAATTCTAAAATATGAAAAAGTACTTATCTATTACTATGGATTTTGAGGACTCATAGTCATTGTGCATTAATTTTAAATGAATCTAAGTTCTTATAGGTGGCTGCATTTGGTTTTGAGGCTCAATGTTTATGTTCGAATGAACAGTAACCTTGATTATTGTATGATTGATCTTGCAAAAAATATTCATTATGATCTCCAAAACTCACCCGAAAACCTTGTTAGAGACCTCCCACCTATGATACCCGGATACTTGTACAAGCCCAGTGTATCCGTATCGGATCGATATGAAACTTGTATGGGTACCTAATACAACACCGATACTTCTAGGGAACAAGATTAACATATCCTACTTACGAAATCCTTTATTTCATGTAGTTATTTTAATTTTCTTACTTCTCACCATAAAAAATGCGGAAAGGGACGAAAACAAAGATTATTTCATTGATTCAAAAGTGATATAAAGAAGGAAAAAAAAATAGACATCCGTATCCGTGTCCTAAGTTTTCAAAAGTGAGGAGTCGTATCCTCGATCCCGTTATCAGTGTCTGTATCCATATACTTTTATATACATCATAGCCTCCCACACTATACACATATAAAAGTATAGTAGGGGAAGAAATCCCAAACATATAGGACTGGCCACATATGTATCACGGGGTAACTCCACTCACTGGTGGTTAAGTCCAATAGCTATCAAACGGCTGGGCTGAGCCCCGGGTTGTCCTTACCCAGCCCTTAATATATGCAAGGCCAGGTCTGGGTGGGCAAAGCCCTCAGAGGGCCTGCACTGCCTAGGCCTGCACTGCACTGCCTTACCCTACCCTCAAAGGCCAGGCCAGAGCTCAGGGCCTGAAAACAAGAAAACCAATTTTTATTTATTTTTTAGCCGGACACCAAGCATTAAGTGTCAACCGAGCATTATCTTGTTTAACTTCTCTTGCAAAGGATCCACTAAGAAAACGTTTGGAGAATAGGGGTCTCTAAAAACCTTTTTTTTTTTTTTTTTGTATCAGAGAAAGTCATATGCGCTTTGGAGACTTGGATCTTAGATGTACCATTTTATTTATTTTTTCAAAAAAGGAAATGTATCACAGAGCCTTTTTGTCTCGCACTTTCGATAAGAATTTCCTCAAACCAAATCATTTCAGTTTGAGTTTGTTTTTTCTTTTGCCCTCTTTACTGTATACAACAGGGTCTTATATTGAGAAATTTAAGTTGTTTACACTCACCTACCTTTTATGGATTGGCTTTTTTTTTCAATTGACACTAATTTGACTATTAATTGTTGTCGGATTTCAGTCAGAAAAAAAAATGCACTTAAAAGATACTATTAGTTTAGACTTCAAAAAATTATAACTTATAATTTTCTAATTAAAATGATATTTGGATTACCCCATATCATGAATATTCTTTGCATATATAAAGTACCTTTAAGAATTAATTGGCATCCCAAGTCACTCCATAGAGGAATAAGTGTACAAGAAACACTACCCACAAGATATCATAGTCGGGCCCACACGGTTTCTAGAGATACTCTTTCTAGAAGATCTGTATATATTAATTTCCTTCTTTCTTTATTTGCTAGATTGACTGTAATTAGCCTTAGATTATGAATCTGTTCCATTCTACACATGTATACATAGTTTTCAAAATCGGAATCGTATTGCAAATCGTTCACACCCAAGAATCGAATCGAATCGAATCGCGAATCATATAGTGAATCGTAGGGTTTTTTATTTTTCTAATAAAAATGAAAAATAATTTAAAATTAAAAGAAAAGGAAAAAAGTAATTCTTCATAACCATCCATTTTCCAATTTATAGCAGTATAAATACAATAACAAGCAAGTCTATCATACAATTATACCAAGAACATCATGACATATATTAATATATATATATATATGAAATAAATGGTGTGTAAATAGTTAAATAAGTTTGAAGTATCAATATATACTTTTATTATCTCTAAATCAAAATATAAAAATAAAAATAAAATCTAAACCATCAATCTTACACGGTAGGCTATCTCTCGAAGTTAAGAAAATGTTCATGAAGGAAAAAAAACAAAATAGATTAAAAAAAGAAGAAGATATAGACAAGCACTATACGTACAGTTGAATGCTTTAATTAAATGCATGTTCTTTAGTCATCTTTAAAACCTTATCAAAGCTACAAGGAGATTTTGTTAACTACTAAATAAACTTTTAAAAATAAAAGCGCTAAAAGAAAGAAAGAATAAAGAAAGAAAAAAGAAAAAAAATATTATTAATATTAACTAATTAGTTATAGCTATTCTCGCTTAGCCAAATCACTTGAATCGTAAGATTTGATGAAACGATTATTGAATCGTAAGATTTGATGAAACGATTATTGAATCGTAGGATTCACAAATGAGTCCGAAAATTCATTTGTAACTGGGATTCGTCGCATAGATATGAATCGTTTTCCTTAACATTCGGGATACGAATCGTACAATTCTAATGACCACGCTTTATACATGAAATGCGAATCAACCCTATAAATACAATGATCAGTCGACCATATTGGGTACAACCTCTCTCTTTCTCTCTCATGAGATCATACCATAGATTTGACAAAAGGTGCATCCCTAGTAACAGTACACCCCCTTTTGCACTAGCAAGAATATATAAAAACAAATAAAAAGATTAAATAATAAGCAACAAAACTTGGAGAATGGGATTGACTGTGCAACACTTATTGCTTATGCACTAAGTATAATACATAACTTAGATAATTAAATAGAGATGAAATGAACCGGTATGCGTGTGTATGGTTTTTTAGGGAACTTTGTAATGGGTATGGGGTATAAATTTACCTTCATATTCTCAATTTATTGCTATTAAATGACTATTACAAGGGCATTTTAGTGTGTATATATAATAATAATAATAATAATAATAATAATAATAGGAGAGCCAGGGCCGGGCGGGGCCTAGTACTATCTAAGCTCAGCCCTCGTGCAAAAAAATTCCCAAGCCTGGCCCTAGGTCTTTGTCTTAGAATCAAAAGCCCTCATTTTAAGGCCTTTTTGAGGGCCGGGCCCGAGCCCCCTCATCTGAAGACTCGATTGACAGACCTGTCCAAGTCAACACGAACTCAGTTGATTTCAAAAACCAAGCAACACAATGGATGCCATGGCGATTTATCATACCCATCTGATGATGATGAGCATTGTACTAAGGGCTAGGTGCACTATCATACCTATCCGATGATGACGAACATTGTTTTAAGGGGACCAAAGGAAGTTTTGGATGCAGTGTTCAACGTGTATCAGTCCAACATTGATGAATGAGGATGAATAATGATTCATAGGATGGTAGCTAAGTGTGGGAGTTTATTTTATCAATTGGAGGCTCCATTATGTGGAATAAAAATGAGGTGCACTTCTTGACAAGCAAACCAGGGTGATGCAGTTTGGATCTCTCTGAGTTATAGGATCAAAATTCTATAATGACTCTTAAAGTCAAACCAAGAGGCCAATGGAGTCACACCAATGTAAATAAGGGAAGCCTTCCATTTGAATTCTCAAATCTAATATTTCATAACGGTCAAATTATATTAATATTTCATTATAGTCAAATTACATTAATATTTATACGACCCTCTTTTATCATTGCATAATAGTAGTATGCTTAGTTACAAAGAAATTTAGACACTACCTTTTGTACTTCTTCATAAATAAATATCTTAACACTCTTGATCAACTAATCCGAGTGAAAATAGAATGAAAACTTGCTAACCAAACTCCCGACACATCTTGGAGACTTTGATAACTTAAGGGTGTGTCTGTGTAAAGGGAGGATTCCATAATGTGAGGATTTTTGTTTCCTCGGTAGAGAGGAATCCTGCATTCCTAATCCTCTCATAGGAAATTGAAATCCTCTCTATCAAGGAAAATTAGTTCATTTTTTTACTCGTGGAGAAAGTGTCGCACCAAACAACATAGAAATCAACTATATGGAAAATTAGGACAATTTTCGTCTCGTCTCTATCGCAGAATCCTCTTGTCGCAAGAAAAAAAACCTAAAGGACTTACAAACAAGTCTCACATTCCACCATTTAAAAAAGGAAAAATTACAGGACAATAGGGCCTTTTGCACAAAACCACCAAAATTCCCATTTTGAGTTAGGAACTTGTGAGGAACCCTATGACTAGACGTGCCCCCACCCATCCTCCCTCTTTCAATAATAAAAAGTTTATAAAAAAACAACCCTCATCCTATCTATAGAACCTGCATCAATGGGTTTTTTTGTAGCTTTGGCCATATACACACATACATAAAGGTAACATTTCTTTTATCAGTATATAAAGACAATCTTCACCCAAGGACAATTTGAATTACGCTTACATGGGACCTCCTTGTTGGGTCACCTAGGTGAATGCAAATCAATAGGCAATAAAGAGATGGGAAGATCTCATCATGAATTAAGTTGAGATAAACCCAGGCTAATTAGATTATTCTAACCCTTGATTGAAGAAGCTCAAAGTTTCGACGACTTTTAATAAAACATTTTATTATTCAATCTAATGACAAACATACATTGAACAAGCGTGAGATGTCAAACTGAGTGCAAAATTTGCTTTTTAAGAGGGGTTTTGGATTGATCATAGGTGAGCCCCAAGAGGATGTTCACATATTACATTATGTGTCAACTACTATCATTTAAAGTTTTGAGTATGTGTGCATGTGTGGGAAAGGCTCTCATGAGGATGTCTTCAATGAGACAACCGTGAGATACACAGCTTTTTTGGGGCCCACCTGGGGTGATACCAGTTATAGGGAAGTAGGGGATGGAAAGATCAGAACGAGAACTAAATTTTGCACACAAGTATGTCTCAATTGAAATCATAAGAAAATGATGCCTCTAAAACCATTAAATTTTAGGGTCATGGATCAAAGGGTTGGGATGAACTTATGGAGTCTAAATTTTGCACACAGGGATGTCTCATATAGATCTTTCCATCCAACGGACTTCCATAATGATCATGCATCCTGGTGGTTCCTACTAAGAGGGGTGTTTTTCTCCTAAAATATGCTTGGGCATTTTCTAGCGCGTGTATATATAGGTAAATATCTAAAAAACACTATACATGAACAATCACATGTGTGCGCGCATGTGCATGTGTGTGTGTGTGTGTGTGTGTGTGTGTGTGTGAGAGAGAGAGAGAGAGAGAGAGAGAGAGAGAGAGAGAGAGAGAGAGAGAGAGTGGTGGGAATATCACCTAACCTCATTAGCCATAGTAAGAAGCTCTTTGGCATCTGAATCATGAAACCATCCATTCGTACAAGCATTCTACCAAAGTAAACACTATATTGGTTGGCCAACTGAAATCTTACAAAAACTAGAGAGATGCACATGCAGAAAAAATAATTGGCGTAGAGAAAACATACACCACCAAATGGGCAAGAGAGAACAGGTGCAAAACTAAATAATTAAAATGGAAAGTAGATCTGGAATAAAAAGGCCAGTATCCAAAGCTTTCTTTGAGTGGCAGATTCACACACAAGTGATTGACTGCCTCCAGAATTGACAGTCAGCTCACTTCAAGTTCTATATGTAACAAATCTGCTATTTGTTGAGGAAAATTTAAGGTGGCAAGCAGAAACTTGAATGACACAGTTTCCGCTTACTAGACCAAATCGCAAACAAATAAATCAAGAGAGGCCTCACCCAAAATGGAAGAAAAATCGCTCTTTTTCTACGCCAGCGAAGAGTTTGGTCTATAGTTGAGAAATTCGTTTCGGAACTCATTCCAGTTTGGACTCCAAACCAAAATGTTTCGGCCGATTCAGAATTTTGGTAATATATCTCGGAGTTAAATTTTGGAAAATATAAAAAATTAAAACTATATATAGAAAAATATTATTAATATTAAAATTTAAAAATATAATTTGATTTGTTTAGTTTATAGTACTAAATCAACTCGTAATATGGCATGTATGATATAAACAATTAAACTTAACAAATTAATGTCATCATTATGGCCAATAATCTTAAAATTCAACAACCATGAAGTTTAAAACTTCAAATATTCATCACATCCATAGAGTTTAGCATTTATTGAAATGGACGGAGATGGACCGAAATGGACAGAAATTTTTGGAGGGGTATTTTCATTTCAGTTTCATGGCCGAAATGAAAATTCTCAGGAATTTCATCCGAAAATGAAACGAATTTCTCAACTATCATTTGGTCTCTTATGTGGGGACGGGAATTACGGTGCCACGGAAGCAAAAACGTAGTTTCCTCTTCCATAGCACCTACATAAACAGGCCCTAAATCAAACCCTAAACCTAAGCTCTGATACTGTGCTGAAATTTTAGGGCTACATCTTGACAAACTCCTTTGATCTATATTATTGAAAATAGTCGATGGCTATTTAAACAGTACAGTCAAAGTTATTGACCCAAAACTAGGAAACATAATCCTAGTCATAATAGGAAACCTAATCATAACCACAATAGCAAACCTAATTACATCATAATAGGGAATCGTTATCACATTGTAACTCTAACCTAAAATAACTCTAATTTAATTTAATCCTACTTTAGAAACTTGCTTTTAAATTACATCCATTGACCCAAAATTACAAATAAACTCCTGTTTCTCCAAGACATGTCAGGTTTTCTTAGGTTGATTCGCATTGCCTGACACAACCCATTAGTGGCAGGAGGGTGGGACGGGGACAATTCAACCCCCCCCCCCCAACTTCAAAATTTGAGAGTTTACGCACTCCAACAGGGTGGTACTCATACACTTCAGACTTTCTGAAACTGTATTCCTAATATGATGATCTGATTTTTTTTTTTTTTTTTATAACAGGTGTGTTAATCTGATTGATGAATGGATTAGATAATACTAGTCACGCAAATAAATGGCCACTTGAACGGATCAAGTTCAATTGGAAAGCTAAGGTTTATGGATGATCAAGAATGAGCCCTAGATCGAAGGTCATGATCTCATCCTACTGAGCTAGGCATAATAAATTCAGTGGCAGAGGGGGAGGGGGTGCCATGGGCCTCCCTCAACTTTTGAGAGTTCATGCATTACAATGCGGAGGTGTAGAACTCTATCATGGGGCTCTCCTATTGAAGATCCGAAGCGCAAAAAATGAAGGTCCTCCCCTTCAAGGGGCCTACTCAGTATTTTATGCCGATAGGAGTTGGTCCCACTGTAAGACGAGCATATGACATTCTTAATCATATATGCTCAATCTTATGGTAGAGACAACTCCTATTTGGAGTCAAATTTGAAAAAAAAAAAACCACTTAAGGGGAGGAAGTTTATTTTGGGCAGATCAGATATACAATAGGTGGGCCCCACACTATAATGTTTCACACCCCTCATGGGAAGCATGAGTAAGACAATCAAAGGATCCAGTCTCTTTACATTATGATACAATTTACAGCTTTAGAGTTCTCTTTGCATGAATTGGTGAATGGGTTTTTTTTTTTTTTTTTGGGTAGAAGTTGAATGGCTTTAAATGTTATCCTCTTTAACTATCTATATCTACTGCTAGCATTATGAACTATTAAACAATCACATGTAAACCAATCAAGTGATTTTTATTAACCAATAGTGGGTGGATTGACTTAAATTTGGTCAATCCGGCACGGGTGGTATTTTTATTATAGTGAAATACGACTCTCAATGGTAAAACAAAGAGAAATTATTAGTTTGAGCGGTTTAGATTTATTATAGCGAACCCAAATTAATTTCGTATTTCAGCTACTTTCACAAATTTATAAGAAATTATGTCATAGAAAATATTGAGTATCTTCAAACTTAGGATTTTTCTTTAGGTATTATTAAAAAATATGTAAAAAATAAATTGATTTTAAATGATTAATAATAAATCAATAAATTTAATATATTATCACTTTGACTATCACTCTCCCTCCCTCTCTCCCCACAGGGAAGAAAATCCTGCACCGCCACTCCAAACCATGGCCATCTTTGACCCCCTAAGGCACGTGCATGCCTTCATCAGATAGGTCCAGACTCTGGTAGTATATAACAAGAAAAAGGAATCCTCAATTTCCAATCATTTGAATTCTGTTTATGGAATAAAATTCAAAATGCAAAATAAACAAACTAAATTGAAGTGAAGACAATAGTAATTGATGAGTTCAAATCCATGATCCAGAAGAACAAGAGCATTATGTTCACTGTTATAAGCAACCTTCACCTATAAAAATAGCATAAACACACGGGAATATAAGTATCGCTTTAGAAACAAGCAAGACACTAAAAATACTCTTTCATCAGTTTAGAAAAGGGATAAGAACCTGCAGCACAGTGGAAGGTGCTCACTATTACATCCTTGAGGTGGTAGGTTCTAGACTGCAGCACAGTGGAAGGTGCTCACTATTACAACCTTGAGGTTGTAGGTTCTAGTTACCATCAACAGTAAAAGAGGGGAAAAAACAAAAAGAAGAAAGAACAGGAAAAATGCATAAACTAGTCAAAGTCAGCAGTCATTATAAAGACTGATTTGTTATTCCAATCATAGTTAATGATGATGATGTCATAACCAAAGATAACAATGGTATGTTCCAAGAATTACCTTGACAGATATCATTAGAAGCATAATAGCTGATTCAAGGGAAGTATCAGTCTTATACTGGTAGACCTACAAGGAAATCATTAGATAAAATAATGAGTTTATGGCACATATCATATTACACTTTAACATAAGAACAAATTACAAGAACAATACAAATACCAAACCATACCACAACGCAATTTACATAAACTGATAAACACAATATGTAAAAATGTATTTCACATAAATCAAATAAGGGATCATGTGAGACCCCGCCCATTCAATAGCCTAATTATATGCAAATTATAGGGGTTAGTAAGGGTAGTTTAGTCTTTTCCTAAGGATTAGGCCTATTTTATAGATTAGGTGTCTTTTGAGATTTTATAGCATGATAGAGGTTTAGTTGGACTTCTTAGAGTTTGTGAGTTAGTTAGAGGCCCTTAGAAGTAATTTATAAGAATAGGAGGGGTTTCTCATGGAGATTTGTGCAACTAAACCTAAAACACCCTAAATACCCATGTCCTTATCTCAAACCACAACTAAACAAGGAGGGCATGCAAGTCAAATCACCCAAACCCAAGCCTATATAACCAAATCAAACTCTCTACAGAGATTTCTACCTCTCTCTCATTTTCCCTCCCATTTCTCTCTTCTTCCCTCTTCTCTTCCCATTTCCCCCCAAAATTCTAGATAAGAATTCCTAGATCTAGGGTTTCTACCATCAAAAGAGCAAAAATCACCCAAACCTAAGCTTATATAACCAAATCAAACTCTCTCCAGCAATTTCTACCTCTCTCTCTCTCTCTCTCATTTCCCTCCCATTTCTCTCTTCTTCCCTCTCCTCTTCCCATTTCCCTCCAAAATTCTCTATAAGAATTCCTAGATCTAGGGTTTCTACCATCAAAAGGGCAAGGATCTCTCCAAGCTACAGCCATCTCTAAGCTAGAAGACCTCTCCTCTCTCCAAGAACTTCTTCTCCTCTACAAAACAAGGCAACCTCCATTCCTTAGCTCAATTTCCTTATAGATCTTCTTCTTCCCTTAGAATTCCCTTCTCTAATGCAATTTCTCCTTGGGATTTGAGTGTAAGAGTTGTGGATTTGAGCTTTGGGGACTTTTGTGAGAATTAAAGAGCTTAGAAGCTTGGAATTGGGAATTTGAGCTTGGATCTTGAAGATCAAGCTAGGAGACCTCTATTGGAGACCAAAGGCAAGTACAATATACCTTCTAGCATAGAATGCATGTGCTTCTCTTTTGAATTCTGTCAATTTCTATTCTATGGATATTTTTGATGTGTAGATCTACCTCTTTAAGCTCTTATTTATGGATTGATGGCCATTGATGGATGGAATCTCCCATTTGGAAGGTCAATGGCCTGTGAATGATGGAGTTAGTACCATTGGAGACGGTTTTTGTGATGTTTGGAGTGAGACTGATGTGCTTTAAAAAGAGAAACGAAAGCTGGAAACGGGAAACAATCATGCAACTCCTGCTTGAGCAAGCATCCGGTCCCTCGAGCGGGGAAGTCCACTAAAAACCCAGGTTTAGCAGTTCGCTCGAGCGAACAGACTCTTTAGAACGATTGGAGGCTTCCAGAGAGTGCGCTCACTCGAGCGAGGGGACTCTCTGAGATACTCACTCGAGCAAGCACACCTGTTGCATATCTGTTTGATGTTTCATCCACCTTTGTTTTTTGTGAACAAAGTTTTCCAGAATTGCTTCCTCTTTGTACTTAGCTATTCCTGGGCTCATTGACCTTCCATGTGGACCCCGATTGATGTGCCAAACATGAGTCAAGGGTTGGGCTTAACCTTGACTCATGTGGCCGCTCAAAGTAGGGTCTAGGGCTATGCAATGGAATCTGGTTCGGTCCTTAAAAGCAGTTTTAGATGTCATGTAACTACAGAGCACTAAATGCACTCTTAGCATCTAAGACTGTCTTTAATGATGGAATTGGGTGAAGTGGGACCATGGACCTGAGTGGGACCTAGGTTGGACTGCTTGGTACTATCTTTCATTGATTGATTCTTGTTGTTACATGATAATACGCTCTTCCCTTACTTCTCGCTACTGTTATATTATTGTTAAACCTGTTTAATAAATGGAAATGGAAGACCTTTACCTAGGGTTGACCTAGAGGTGACCTTGACTATGAACGGAAAACACTTGAACCATGTCTATGGCTAGGCAGGCTATCCTATGGCCTAAGGAAGGGATGGATGTGATGACCATAGAGTAGATGGATTGTATATATGATTAGGCACCTGATATGAATGTTATTATGATGATTGGTTATGAAAGTGAGAAAGGATATGGATATGGACATGGAGATGGATATAGATATGATGATGGACTGCATGAGAGACATGACGAGAATATGGACTGGACTTGAATACCGACCTTGTATGGACATGTGAAACCTTGCTCACGCAAGGGTAGCCTAGCCAGACACTTGACTTGATTATGTGGTTCCTTAGAGTCAGCTTAAGCATCCACTCAATTGATATTAACTTAGCCTTGGCACTGATCACCCTATGTAGGAGTTATTTTTATGTGTAAGGCCATCATGATGAGCCGGATAAGGTGGACGTACGCCACTGGGGTGTCACACGATACATGATACTTCACGATACATTTATACCGCCGGCAGACTCCAATAATACAATATGGCTGGGCTATGATCCTGTGCATTTCCCCACCACAACTCGAATGTATGAGGGGAGGACAGCGTCATAATTTCCTACGGTACAAGCCTATGTGGATGTGCTATATTGATTAGATGGATGGTTTAGCTTATTCTTTTATGTTGATTCATGTTGCTTATGATTTGCATGATTTGCCTAGCATTGTTATCTTGTTTCTCCGTTGATCTTGTTACTATCTATATTCCCTTTTGATGCATCCGTACTAAGTTATTAGTATACTGTGTTGCTAGGTCCTTTTGGATCTGACCCATTATTTGGTGCTTAGGTATCATTGCCGACCCCATCCCTGAGGGTGACACGCTACTCGAGACGCCAGTAGTCGATGAGTACGGATGGGGCCCGGATGTCCCGGATGCGGCATCAAAGGATGGAAAGCCCATGCAAGGTTTGAGTGACTTCTTGTTTGGGATTTTGAGTGACCTTGCAGTGAGATTTGGGGGACATCTAATAAGTACACACTTTATGCTTTACTTTGAGATTAGCTCGGACATCTAATATGTTTCTCCGTTGATCTTGTTACTATCTTTATTCCCTTTTGATGCATCCATACTATGTTATTAGTATATTGTGCTGCTAGGTTCTTTTGGATCTGACCCATTATTTGGGGCTTAGGTATCATTGTCGACCCCATCCCTGAGGACGACGCGCTTCTCGAGGCGCCGGTAGTCAATGAGTACGGGTGGGGCCCGGATGTCCCTGATGCGGCATCAGAGGCTGGAGAGCCTATGCAAGGTTTTGAGTGACTTCTTGTTCGGGGTTTTGAGTGACCTTGTAGTGAGATTTGGGGGAGATCTAATATGTACACACTTTATGCTTTAGTTTGAGATTAGCTTGGACTATGCTTTGCTATTATTTGACACATGGTTCATGGTGCCATGAGATTTTATGGTTTGCTTCTGCTATTCTATAATTGCTTCCGCACTTAACTATTCTTTTTTGATATGGATGGAAAAGTTTTAAATTGGACCTCACTGCGGACCTATGATCCTAGAAGTTTCCGGCTTATTCGGGAAGTTAGCGTGCCAAATTTGGGTACCTTGGCGGTAAACTCGGTATTCGGAATTGGGGCGTTAAAGATCATCATCATAATCAAAGCCTCATCCCATATATCCTGGATTCGCTTTTTAAGTTCTACATTACCACCCATCTATATCCAGTTTTAAATTCTCTCATACTACACAATTAAACATACCACTTAGGGCGTGTTTGGATGTATGGTGAATTGAAGTATGGTGAGTTGAAGTTGATTCAAGAGAGAATTAAAAAAAAAAAAGGGTTATGATGGTGTTTTATTTTTAGTTGTTTGGTATGAAATCTTTTTGACTTTTTATATAGAAATTTGTCTTTTAGTGGAGAAAGGAGGTTGCTGAAAAATTCCGAGGGAATTTTAAAATTGTGTGCTTTTGATATAACCCTTGTCATTTCTTGTCTGAATTCACTTTACTTTAACTAACTAGTTAATTGCCAAACACGTCCTTAGTAATTATGTTATTCCAAATATACTGGCCTCTCTCTTCCAAATTACTTGGAACACATTAATTTTTTGTAAGACGATTGTTCCTAATCTTTATACATAGCCAACATGTTTCAGTGAAAATCCTTGATTCTCTCATTTATTGGAGTCCCTTGTTCTTTTTCTTCTTATGCCCTCATTTTAAATGGCATGCTTCCATGTTATTCCACACATCCAACATCATATAGATTATGCATTTAAGCCATAAGTAATATTTCACTTGTTTCTTCATTTTATGAGTTTTTTTATCGGTAACATGACTTGAACCACAACCTTAAAGATCCGATAGTAAGCACCTCCCAGTGTGCTACGGCTCCTTGTCATATTGGATAACAAAGGATCTGATCGGCAGGGATGTTCCCATGTTCCGTGGAAGGATTCCTAAAAATGTGTCCTATTAGAATAGGAAATAAAAAACAATTTAACTTCATTTTTTATGGGAAACTCGTTGGCATGCTACTTTTTTCCCTGTTTTGAAAAAACTCGTAAGGAGAATGCTTGACTCCTCTCCAAAAGGTATATCTCAATCCCTCCTTTTTCTCTCGTCTCTCCCTACCACTCTCTATATTTGCCTTCTCTCTCTCTCTCCCTCCCCTACCACTCTCTTTTATCTCTTTCTTTTCTCTATCCTTACCATTCTCCCTCTCTTCTCCCTAACATTCCACACACCCAAACCCATTCTACCCAGCCACCTCTCCCTTTCTTAGGT
This sequence comes from Litsea cubeba, assembly GCA_012931725.1. Lineage (NCBI taxonomy): Eukaryota > Viridiplantae > Streptophyta > Magnoliopsida > Laurales > Lauraceae > Litsea > Litsea cubeba. The sequence goes on along the minus strand of CM022947.1, from coordinate 23,939,000 downwards.
CCGACTGTCTGACCCACCACCTCACACTGCCTCTCTCCCACGACCCTCTTTTTCTCCCCCACCCCATCCAACCACAAACACCTTCTGATGAAGCAACACCAATAGATCGTTGCAAGAAGGCCTGTGGCCCATGTGTGGGACCACCCAAGTTATTTAGAATATTATTATTTCTAATTTTATTACTTTCTAATTTCATGAAAGAGTTGTAATTAGGAATGGCTTTCTAATTTCTGTAGGATCCTTATCTAGTTTCGTAGTTTGATTAGGAGTAGAAGTCTTAGTCCCTAAGTTTATTTTACTATTTTTATAGCATTGTAGAGATAATAATCTTAGAGTTGAGTTAATAGAATTTTTCCCTAGTGGGATTTTATCGTTGGAGAGTTTTTTCATCTTGAGATTGTTTTTGCGGAAATCTATCATTGTGCTGCAGTAGCTATGATACAAATCCTAACATTAGGATTTGCATCAATTCGTATCAGAGCCGAAGATCCACTGTCGGATTGCTCGGATTCTGCCCAATTACTATCCCATCCCATTGCCCCTTTACCGTAATCCCACCGCTTTCGATTGTGTCCCCTAAAAATTCCCAATCCCTAATTCCACAAGTTTCCCAAATCCCAAAACCTTTCTCCCTTTCAATCCTCGGTCATTCAACCCAAATACAAGGACCAACCCCATATCCAACCCCTAAATTCCCAAACTCTAACCTTATTCCCCAACTTTCCCTAATTCTCCAGGACCTTCCCTGGTGGGATTTTATCATTGGAGAGTTTCTTCATTATGAGAATGTTTCTGTGGAAATCAATCATTGTGCTGTGACACCAAATCCTAACCCTAGAATTTGAATCACCTTCCCTTCTCTCTCCTCTCTCTCCCTACTCCTTTCTCTGTCTCTCTCAGGCCAAAAGACATTACCTTCCAACCTCTCTCTCTATCTCCAAGTTCTTGTGGTAGTCCACATTAACCACTCCCTAGTGCTACCGATACTTGTACTATTCCTATTTCATTTTTGGCGTACTTGAAAGTACATTCTCCTATTTCATCAATGTTGTTAAAATGTCTGTATTGCAGTTTATGGGAATTGTGGGTCCATTAAAGCACGCAGGTCCCAGTAACCTATCATCAAAAAGTAAAAATCTAAATCGGATTTATTGTCGTGGTTTTGAACGATTGAATATCCATAATTCAATTTGGCACATCTTAGAAAAATTGGTTCATAGAAATAATTCCGCCGAATAGTCCTAGATTGATTATTGAATCCCATATTTCACCAAATGGACTCCAATACAGGGCTTTATAGAGTTGGATATCCAAGCTAGAATTTTTACGTCATTTATGTCCCATTCTTTGACTAATTTGGCCTAGTCCCCATCCCATAAGACAATTTCACATCAAATACAACCAATAGGTATAATTTCATAATTGACCCATTCAATGTTATAGAGACAGGATGAATGAGTTTGAAAGTTATTATAGGTAACGAGTGAAACTCTGCTTTGGGGGTCCAATGTCAGCCAATCAGAACTGGTTAAAATCTGGCGCCAAGCAGAACTGGTTAAAATCCAAAACAAAAAAAGGAATCTGGCTGATGATCTGATGATACCAGAGGTCAAAGAAGTAATGGGCACACCTCTGTGGAAATTTATTCACAAACTCCAAAAACCCACAAATCTGGACGATTTGATGAAAACTATGTGCAGAAAAATAACCAAGTCCATTCAGCAGTACATGGGAGTTTTGGCGTGCCTATGATGCTAAAAAATTTGGGAAAACATTCATAAATCCCAATTTATTGTGAGCTACCAGAAAATCATTGCAGGAGATAAGGCCAGATTAGATGAAGTGGGCCACAAAGAGGCGGAGATGATCTCAAACAACAGAGGCAGTGATGTTTATTTTTTGAGATTGCTGAGATACAAAATCTGTAGAGAGGTGTAGGTGGAGAGGGTTAAGAGGCAAACAACCTTATTTAGTGGATCCCTAATTGATCAGGTGGGCCCCACCAGAGAAACGAGATTACACCACAAATTAGGACCAAGAAATCAGATCTAACAACTTATCTGATCAGAATATGAAATAAGGATTTCAATCTGGTGCAGATAGGAGCAGATACAGAGTAAAAATCCAGAATCGAATCAGTATGAGAGAGCCTTTGCTTGAATTGATGATTGAACCAACAAAGCACCGAGACACAGAGACCAACAGGGCTTTGATACCATGTAAACTAACCTGAAATCAATTGGGATTTGGAGAAGGGGGGTTATCTGTGTGTATTGAGAGGTTTGTACGAGTTTATTTACTCGTATGATTACAACAGAACAGGAGAAGAATGCTCACAGTTATAGTGAAAGAGGGAACAAAAAGTTTACTCTTAACTTACCCACTGTTAATACTGTTCTTAGAGCGCATACTTTTAATATACCCTTGCTTGCAATATACAATGCTCCACAGGAGCTTTCCATTCTGTACACCTCAGCCACCTTTATCACTTTCAACTCGGTAGAAAACAAATGCGGCTAGTTATTGCTACTTAAATTCAATCACAATAATTAAAACAAACGTGTCTTAAAAGTGTAGATTCGTATGAAACCATTTCTACTTTTTCATGATTTAACATCAATTTTACAAACTTTATGGCTTCTTGGGCTCTAGGATGCAATTCGACTCGAGGGTGACTGAGTTTTAAAACCTTGACAAGGTATTGTATTGGTATCTTTAAAAACCAATATGTATCAACTGATAAAGTGCATATTGGACAATATCCAAAACCATCTACTTAAAACAACCCAACTCTAACTAAGAATTGATTGTATTGGTTTATGAGGTGATATAGGGAGAAGGAATGAGTGGAGAAGTATAACTCACAAAGTCGACTCTAGATAAATAAGATAAGGCTTTATTTATTTATAAACACTTTTTATTCCTAGATAAGGCTTCGATGATGATAGTCCCTAAAATTTAAAAAGATACCCCTTCCTTAAATTGCATAAACTAAATATCTATGTGTATTCTAGATGATAGACTCATGAAATGCAAATGTAAAAGGATTATAAGCATAGCTTAGAAATCTACATATCATTCTTTCAATTACCCTTAATAGTATGATAAAGTCCAGTTGTATCACCAAAAGAAACCAGCCAATACAGACTTATGATGATTGCATTGGGGCTTTGGTAACTTAGTAAGCTCAAACCTCAGACAAAAAGAATGTGGTGAAATTGATAACTCGAACAAAGAAGAGTTGTCTGTTTCACAATATAGTATTCATGTATTATACATTAGCAAAATCACATCTTTGCAAGAAAAATAAATAAAAAGATAAATGGATTTTGGGTGCATATATTTTCCCAAGTTTTAACTAGAATCACTTCTCCAATCCTTCCCTTGGTGACCCATTTTTCCTCAAAAGCTCGGAAAACGACTGCGTAAGTCTGTTTCTATAGGTCACAATGTCACAGCCACACCAAACGAATGAAATGCAATTTCCTAGGGTTGAGAATTCTCTTCACAATCTAAGGGATTGTTTGTGCACAACCTTACTTTAAGAAATAAACGATGACACAGCGCCGTTTGATCTCAACGAAGTCGAGTCTCATATTACCTGTTTTATTACTGAAGGTAAATCATGAACTTTTGAAGGAACTTCATTGTGGGTAACTGCATAATCAATTCCACTGTATTCATCATGAAAGAAAACCTTGTCAGATGGCAGAAAATAAGAAGAATAATTAGTTCTGCAAAAATCCATTGCCCTAGAGAACCAAGTCCCAAAATCCCATTGCACAAAATAGCAACTACAAATTCAGGATACAAGGGGCTCCTTGGCATCCGGGGGAAAACAAAGAAGAAGAAAAAAAGTAGAGAAGCAGCAGATCCTTTCTAAGGAAAATTTCCAGATGTAAAATATTGTACACAGCTTTTTACTATCATGTTTAGATACTCGTCTAACATTAAAAAAATGCTCTACATGCAAATTTAGTTTCCAATGAAAAAACAGTAGAATATTCTCCTTCTCAAACCCATTCAGATCATTTTTCACCCATCCCATTCGCAAGTTGCACTCTAAATCATTAAAACCCTTTAAAATCAGAACCATAGGTCTTAGGAGATGCTTTGAAACATCTACCAGTCTCAATTCTCTTCCCATTTCTATTACCTCCTTATATCCTCTCTTCTTCTTCTTCTACTTCTTCTTCTTCTCCTTCTTCTTCTTCTTCTTCTTCTTCTTCACCCCCACCCCAATTTTCCATCTCCTCTATCTCATCATTTATCCCAACCCCAATCCAACCACCATCAATTTTCAAAAAAAAAAAAAGAAAGAAAGAAAGAAAGAATTGAAATGGGGTCCAATCCTTTTTAAATTCTACAACTTTCCTCACATTGTTATTTCCACCCCCACCAAAGCCCCAAGTCAAAGGGCTTCTCTGCACAAAATCAAAGGAAAAAACACACAAAATGCGAGGAGAAGAAGAAGAAGAAGAGGGTAGGAGGGAGAGAGAGAGGATACTTGGATAAGACAATGACGGTTTTGAAGAGATAGGCGTTGTTGGCTGTATCGGAACGGATACCGGATCGGAAGAAGAACGACAACCGATCCACGAGCAGGCCAATACGATGTGAGTTGATGGCTGCTGCTTTTGCCGACATCTTCTAATGTCGAATAATCCCCTCGTCGGCTTACAATTCAAATCTGCCTGCTACCTCTCGGTGGTCTTCTTCTTTTCTTTCTCCTTGGGCTTGCTGCAATTAATAGAAGAAGGTCCGTTCTTTTAATTCCAGAAATACTCTCTCTGCTTGTAATGTCGGTGAGATTTAAATTAGTTTGCGTGTGTATTGTGGAGACTGGAGAGCTCACAGCTGAAGGCAGGTGTCTGAGCTGTGAATTTCTTCGGGGCTCTCCAATTTTCGGCAAAATTAGCGAAAGGTCCAATAAGTGAATCTATCAGCCTCCGGTATAAGGAAAAATTTATTAAGGTCTCTGGTCCACACAGTTAGACTGTTTGCAGCAGCGAGAGGTCCCTCAACCCATATGATTTCATTTTTGAGGACTAATATGCCCTTTCAACCGTTTTAGGCATTAATTTTGAAATTTGAAAATTCAAATCCTCCCCCTCCCTCATTCGTTCTTCCTCTTATCCCGTTCTGGTTCTGAAATCATAATCAGACCAGCGCATCAAACACGAGACTTCATCTCGGAACCAATTATCTTCCATTATCTTTGTTCTTGGAACCCAGTTGAAGAGGAATCATTGCCTGGGCTCCGTTGCACCATCTGTAGTGATTGCTGAACTCAGCCCTTCTCTGAAACATCCACTCCCATCCGATCTCTCCTCCATATTCCACGACCATACCTTCCCGTCCTTGTGCCCGCTCCAAACCGGTCCGACCGCCGAATCCATAACAAAACACAGCGCCGGCGATGTTAGCTCCGACTCACGAAACGTCGCCATCTCCTCATCTCCGTTTAGATTCGGGATCTCGCTCGGCCGGAACAAATCATCGAAGCTCCAGCACCTCAGACCGCACTCCGCCGCCGCCCACAATTGTCGATCGGAGGCGACAATGGTTCTCAGACACGATCCAACCTGCGTCTCCCGCAGCGGATCGCTAAATCTTCCAGCGATCGCTTGTCGATTGGACGTTGGGCCACACAGATCGGTGATGATGATTATTATTATTAGATTTGCCGGATTTTATGCGTCGCCGAGAAAGATGAGTCCTGCCGTCGCCGTCTGAAGATTCCGAAGAAGGTCTGTCCGCTTCTGCCGCACCCTGCCTGCCGTGGCCGAAGGAGGAAGCACTGGTTCTGGTTTTGATTCCAGAACCAGAACGTGAAGAAACCAAGTTCTTTGGGTCTTTTGGTCCAGGTCTAGGTCGGTTCAGATCAAGTCGACCCAGTCTACGCAAATTTATCTATTTAGTCAAATTTATTTCACTTTTTATCAAATTTATCTGAATTTTTCTGAAATTTAATTGAGTTTTTTTCAAATTTATCTGTCTTCTTTCATATTTCTCTATGTTTTTGGCAAATTTATCTAAGTTTTTATTAAATTTATCTGAATTTTTGTCAAATTTATCTGAATTTTTGTCAAATTTATCTAAGTTCTGTTTAAATTTATCTGAATTTTGTTCAAATTTATCTGAATTTTTTTTAAATTTATCTGAGTTTTTGTCAAATTTATCTATCTTCTGTCATATCTCTTTGTATTTTTGGCAAATTTATCTGAGTTTTTTTCAAAATTTATTTGAGTTTTTAAGCACATTTATTTACGTTTTTTAAATCTATATGCATTTTTTAAATTTATTTACATCTTTTGAAATTTATTTGTGTCTTTTCGAATTTATTGAGTTTTTTGAAATTATTGTATTTTTTAAAATTTATTTTCATTATTTTAAATTTATTTACATTTTTTGAAATTTTCTTTGGATCTTTTGAGATTTATTTTGAGTCTTTTGAATTTTATTTATATTTTCTGAAATCTATTTGGATATTTTGAAACTTATTTGCATATTTTTAAATTTATTTGCGTTATTTGATTATATATTTTTTTTAATTTATTTCATTTTTTGAAATTATTTCATTTTTTAAAATTTATTTTTGTTATTTTGAAATTTATTTGTTTGTTTTTAGAATTTATTTGAAAATTTGAGGATTCCATTAATCGTGGGCAATTAAATGTTAGTTGGCCATTATTAATGGGATATCCCACCAATCATGGGTTATGATTTAAAGAAAGGGTAAATTAGACATTTCAGGTATGAAAAAGTGTGGGAGGGACCTTTGGCTCTATGACTTTTTTTGTGGATCTAAGGCCATAAAGTGAAATGTTCAAGGACCCGTCGCCGAATGCCCCAAAATTTTTCACGAAAGTTGTACTTTGGGGACCTGTGCAACAATTATTTAGCCACAACCACTTTATTGTAGTGCACTGCAAGGGGCTCTGGGTAAGAACCCGAGTCTAAATCGCCACGATTAATACTAATTAATTATAATTTAGTAGCTTATGATGTTTGATTAGAGGTTAATTAAGAGTTTCTTAGGGTTAGAACTAATTTAGGATTAGTTCAAGAGAGTTTTGAGGAGTTTCGCTAAGTGTTTAACTTTTTCCGGATTAAGTTAGGATTTCGAGATTTTGCAAGGGTATCTTGGAAGTTTCATAAAAATTGTACCTTGAGCCCAAAAGTTAGATCTTGACCTGTCCAATTACTTTCATATTTAGTCCAAACTCATATGAGGCCCAGAAAGACTAATTTGACATCTACACACTTTTCGAGGTGTATACCCCATTTCGAAAAATCACAATTTCTACCTGTGATCTTCAAGAAATTCTGATTTTTTGCTTGTTGGAAAGCCCTTCCTATGACCTACAATTCTTCCTCTTTGACTGAGTCTACTTGGGGTCTCGAAGGCCTCCGTTTTTGTATCCCAAGTTCAGTTATATTATGGTAAACCCACAAGCCAACCATCCACAAAATATCTCACCTACCCCTCTCTCTCATTAAATGCTCCCCACCTACCCCACCTACCGCTACCATCTCTCACTTATTCATTCATTTCCATCGGCCAACAAAGATAAGTCTCTCCTCTCTTCTTTTCTCCTCTTCTTTCCTTCTCTTTTCTCTTCTCATCTCCATGATGGATATCATCTAGTAGAGGGCCCCGCATGCAAGATCTGACCCCACCAAGTGATATTACAAAATCTCCTTCACAACGTACACCATTCTCGCGAGGATCCATGACCGGCAGCCCCTTGAACCATCTCTCCTCTTTCTTAGAGTTTCTTAGAGGTAAGAGCTCCCTCCCCTTTCATTGATTTATTGATCTAGAGCCTCATTTGCATCATATATGTATTATGCATGGCCCATTTCCAATTCTAGTTTGGGTATTGATTTTTAGGGGCTTTTTGGAGGGGGACTGTGAGAGGTTTGAGGAGGCGTTCCAGTCGAGATTTGGGCAATTTGTTGAAGTGCTTGGATTGTTTTAGAGAGATCTTAGGCCAAGGCAAGGTTCCAAACTAATTTGCATAGCATGCTATGGTTGTCATCTTAATTCCTATAAATCTATTTAATGGTTTAGATATTGAGAATGCCTGATTTTAATCAAATGCCTGCTTTTAGTCATGTCAGATCATGAAACTCCCATCAAAATTATGAGTAAGTAATTTAATTGAACTTAGTGGAGCTCACTATGGGATTCATTTCCCCCTTGAATCAATCAGCCAGCGGCTGGTTGACCTGGCCTGTGCCCAGCAACCACAGCCCACTGCTGCAACCGCTGAGTGCAGTGCCTGCGCATCAGCCATCGCCCGCACGTGGCCATCGCAGCACGCCTGCACACCTTGGCCATCGCCCGCGGCTATCACCCAGCCTGCCTCAGCGGCTAGGGTATGTGCGCCCAACTGCCATAGCCTGGGCATGCACCCAACAGCCATGGCTGTCTGACTGGCCGTGCCCCATGCACAATAGCAGGTAGGCCCGACCATGGGACCCGCGGTGCCCCTTGGACCATCGTTTTGGGCCTAGATTGAGCCCGTTTCACCTCCTATTTGACCCAAAATGATTTATGATTTTAAGGAGGGAAATTGTAGAGTTTTGAACCCGAACTTGTGCACCAAAGTAGATCTTTTGGGCATGAACCATAAACCATAGGGAATTAGACATTGAAACAAATTGATGTGGACCCTCTTACATAAAAAGGGAACCAAGACTTAGATTACGACAAACCCCGTACCCCAACCTTGACCAAACATGGTTTTCTAATTAGCTGAATAAATTAAGAGGGCATGTGGAGCATGGTGATTATCGCTTTATTCGTACTTAGGATTTAGATATCCCTACCTTTAGAATGCACCTAGTATGGAATCAATCATGATATCCAACCCTTAGTGCGTATAGTCTTGAATATCATCGACATTGCATGTCCAAGGTTAGTAATGATAAAAGATATACTCGTAATGGACTCTTGACCGTTATGTAGACTTGATAGAATGTTTTAATCAGTTTATTCCCGTATTCATATGTCAGGTGTATAGTCCTCTTAGTATTATATTTTATACATCCTGTCATACTCAGACTTACCCGGCCCTAGTATTGTGACCTATAGGACTCCTTGGGAATTAGAGCGCGGTATTTGCCCTGCTTTGACCTTAGAAGTATCCGGATCCTTAGGTGGTTTCTTCGGTTTGTGTGCGTGCATTCTGTCGCCCAGCCCTTCAGAGTTACCCGGATCACCTTGTCATTTTCCTACACGTTTGGGGTCTCCATTTCTGGCCAAATGCTACCCATTTTTTTGTAGGATTTTTCAAAGTTAGATGGACTACTTTTCTAGCCCAAAATTGTACTATTTTCAGTGCTGAATTGTTACACCTGACAGAACTAGCTATTTTCTTCTGTGTTTGTATTTATTCACTAAGAGTATCAGAATTACTCTCGTACCCTAGATAGAACACTAATATGAACACTGAACTGTGTATGTTCACTGTAATTGCAACTGAACACACTATGAGAACCAGAATTAAATCATAATCTGCTTGGAAACTGGACTGTCCTACATCTAAAGTCTCGAGTTTTCATTGATTCCCGAGTCGGCACCACCCATCTGTTTGTTATTATTATTATATATATATATTGCTCGTTGCAGTTTGTAGTCTTGTGTGTGACCGGTGTCACCAATGTACCTATTCTGTCTGAGGCAGACCGGGAACTCCCGTGATAGGGACTTCTGGGTGAGTTCAAGGTACAAACGATCGGGCAAATGCTCCCCTTCCAAGGATTAAGCGACGTGGTTGCCAATTAGAATGTAGTATACTTTCTGTTATTATTGATTTTGTTATTTTACTCATGATGCACTGTTACCTGACCTTTGATTAACTAACATGTCATATATACTATGTTTTGTACCTGCAAACTATGCATTTTATTTTGAATACTTATCAGGCAATCTGTCTGATCTACGCTTGGTGCTGTAGGTCTGATTTCCTTACCTGTACCCTGGTGATGTGCGATTGAGGTGTAGAGGTTGTCATGTAGACTTTGTTCCTTGCACAGGAGATGCGAAATACCCAAGGGTATTATTTTGGGTTTTATATTCTGTTTTATTGGCTTCTGTTGGCCTTTTATTTTGGGGAATGTAATAAATACATCTTTTGTAATTTCTAACCTGAAATATGAGAATGGTTTATTCTTTTTACTTCTCTAGCTCTACTTATGTTTTGTTTATGTTATACCAGTCTGAGGACGTATTGTACAGTATGATTCAGCTAGTAAGACATTAGTGGTGTAACATGAAATTTGATTAGCTCCGGACTTTGGGTTGCATCTAATGCAAGCTTTCGCTAAATGTTCCATAACGATTAAGGATCTTGTAATCCTCACCCATGCGGATCCTGGGGAAAAAGATATATTATGCTCAGTAATCTTCGGTATTACGGCCCCTTAATCCTACCCTGATTTTGGGGTTGTGACACTCTTCAAAATTCATTTTTTTAAATTAGTTTTTGTCTTTTTCTACTTTTGCTAATTTGAATAAATTTTGATTTTATTTTACCTATTATGTCAATTTATAACCATTTGAACAACAATAAATTTATAGGCAAAATGGTTGCATTTAGTAAGAAAAGTCGAAGAAAGATTATTTTATTATTTTGTTGGGTTATAAAATTTATTGTTTTAACTTCTTATGACCTTTTTTTTCTCTTTTACCTATTATGTCAATTTATGACATTTTAAATTCAAAATTTGAAATTTCTTCTCTTTTCTTTAAAGATTCAATTACTTCACCCTTTTATTCTCACACATTTCTCATTTTCAACTACTTCATTTTTTTTCCTTCTCCATGGCAGATGAGCTTTAGATGGAGATGCTTTTTGATGACTCTAATGATGAATTGGAGATGTTAGCCCTAGCTACTCTACAAGACGAACAAATTGATATAGAGAAAAGAATGAGACCACGTCGTGGTTCCATTCAAGGTCACACGCATATCTAGTGTGACCAACTTCAAGGCCACGATAAACTCTACAAATTACCGAAAATATTATGTACCCTTTAGTCAATCTTAGAGGACATTTCGAATGAACCGATCTCTTTTTCTTCGAATTCAATTTGTAGTGGAAGCTCATGACCCGTACTTTGTCCGAAAAAGGGATGCAGCTGGAATCCTTGGTTTGTCATCTATTCAAAAGGTCATTGTTGCGGTAAGGACCTGCCTCGAAAAATACCTAGTGGAATCCAATTTGATCAAGTCAGCCCTAGGTGATCCTATTTAATAGGTGATTGGTATGAGTAGTTAGTAATTCCCATTAATTAAGCATAGTTTATAGGATTAAGATCCTTGTGAGATTAATAGTTTCATTAGAAGTTTAATTGGATTTCCTAGAAGTAATTAGCTAATTAGAGGCTTTAGTTGTAATCCTAACTATGGATGGACTTTCCTTAGAGAGTTGTGTAATTAACCTTAGAATGACCCAACTACCCATGGCCTAACCCATTAGCCTATTAATTATATGAGGGTACTCTAGTCCTTCCAAAAACACATTTTCCCTCCTTTTTGGAAATCCAAATACCTTAAATGACCTTGACCTCCTTTATTATCAACCAAGCTAACATGGGCACTTTTGTCATTATAAATAGCTTATCTTTGTTGCCCTTAGGCTCCTTTATTTACAACCACTCATTTGAGGATACTTTAGTCATTATATGTGAATACCTAAACTACACTAGTCCTTATCCTTTATTTCTATTAGCAACCAAGGACCCTTTAGCCATTCCATTTTAACCTCCCTGAAAACCCCCATCCTTATCCTAAACTTACACTAGCAAGAGAGGGCATTTTAGACTATAACCCAACCAATTCCTATAAAAGTTACCCCTCTCATCTCTCCCTCTCATCACTACAATTTCCCTCCCATCTCTCTCTCTCTAAGTTAGAGATTAGGATTTCTCTCTCTCTCTTTAAATCTTAGCTCTCCAATTGCAAGAAGCAAGAGTCTCATCTTACATCTAGCCATCTACAAGCTAATTAAGAAGCTTATCTCATCTCCTAGATCTCTTTTTCCTCTCCAAGTAAAGGTAATCCTCATTCCCTCTTTCCAATTCCCTTGCAGTATAGTTTTTTTATCTTAGAATTCCCTTTCTTATATATTTATCTCTTTGGGAATGGGTGTAGAGATGGTAGATTCAGCTATTGGGGTGATCTTAGAGCTATTGGAGTGAAGCCAAGCTATTTGAGGAGCTTTCAATAATTTCTAGAGCAAATTTGGGCTGACTAAAAAAAATTCCTTTCTCGGTTTGGTTAACTTGAAGACCAAGGAAAAATTGCAGGGGACCGACCAGACTCATATCAAAAGTGGAACTCATTAATTCTGAAAATCCTTGAGCAAGTTTTTCTGAAGTAGATCCAAAAACTATATCATCAGCATAGATTTGAGCAATAAGAATGTCTTGATCAATTTTCTTGATAAATAGGGTCTTATCAACTTTCCCACAATCAAAGTTATTTTTGAGCAAATGGTTTGTAAGCTTTTCATACCATGCCCTAGGTGCTTGTTTTAATACATATAGAGCTTTCTTAAGTTTGTAAACATATTCAGGATGATGAGGATTTTCAATCCAAGGCATTAAGCCTACCAAGGAGTACTAACAAGGAGAATATAATGCAATGGAGCTATGTCTCCCACCAAGCATGCAACAAAAATAGGTGATATAAACGAGTGTGTGGAACCAGAATCAAATAAGACTCTAGCAGGTATATCTGAAATAGAGAGTGTACCTTCTACAACTCCTCCGATATCCTCTCCGTCCTGCATATCCAAGGCATTAAGCCTACCACACTGCTAAGGCCTCTGTTGTTGCCTCTGCTGCTGAAATCCCTGGGGCCTTTGTTGTCCCTTCTGTCCTTGGGGTCTGAATTGTCCCCTGCCCTGCGGTGGTACTGGCAATCAAAGTTGCTGCTGCTGCTGTTGGGGTGCCTGTCTCAATGGTTGTGTTGCCACTAGAGGTCTAGGAGTCGTGTTTCGCACACCCTGCCCTTGTTTCTTAGGACAATCTTTCAATTAGTGACCCTGCAAGCCACACTCGAAGCATGGTCCTGACACCACCCTACAATCTGCTGACAAGTGGTTCTTACCACAGTGAATACACTCCGATCTCCGTGTCTGATCAGACCTAGGCTTCTTGACCTGCCGGTGGTACTGTTGCTGTGATCGCTGCAGATACTATTACTGAGAACGCTGCTGATATGGCTACTGAAATCCTGAAGCTTGACTTTTGCCCTGAGTCTGAGTCTGTCTGAGGTTCTGAACATATAGGGCCTTCTCCCTAATGGTTTCTTCAGCCCAGTAAGCCCGTTTGAGGTCGTAGGTGGCCAAAGTAACACTGGTCATCTTTCCTTTGATCTTGGGGTTCAGTCCCTTGATAAACCTCATAACCTTGTCCGCTTCAGTCTTCACCAAAGACGGTGCAAATCGGGACAGGTTAGTAAACTGCTGATCATAAACTTAAACTGCGTTCTCCCCTTGTTGTAGTGTCTCAAACTTTGCAATCCTCAAAGTTGTGACATGAGGTGGACTAAACTTAGAACGAAACAACTTACTAAATGACTCCCATGCAGTCTCGTCCTCAATTGTCACGTATGGTGTCTTCACTGACTTCCACCACATCTCGGCTGTGCCCCTAAGCATGTAGGCTGCTAGTTGGACTCATTCCTTCCCCGTGCACTTAAAAACCTCAAATAGCTTCTCTAACTGTACAACCCACTCATCGGCATCGAGTGGATCCTCATTCCCATGGAATTCCGGTGGATTTCTCGTCCATCACCCTAGCTAGCATGATGACCTATGCAGCAAGAGTTGGCTTTTCTAACACTGCCATCATCTGAGTCTGAAAAGTAGCTTAAGCTTCTTGCTTTTTGGTCTAGTTTTGGGTTTGTGCTTCCTGTGAAGTCACAAAGGCTTGCACCAACTTGTTAAATCCGCCTTCGATAGAATCACTGTCACTAACATTAGCATTGCTGCTTTCTGGATTACTACTACTGTGGGAACGCATATTACGGCCAGCCATCCCGAAACATAAGAAATGTTAGTCCTATGGGACACGATCTAACAAACAAACTATACAATCTACAAAAGCTAAGATACCCAAAATAAATCCAATCCTCACACGTCTTAGTTTCTACTTGTTTTTAAATCTAGAAACCAGTAATGCTCTTATACCAACTTGTCACGCCCCTAAAAATGAAACCGGGGTTATGCGTGAGATTAGGGCTAATTAAATTTTCCGAACAATAATTAAATACAACTTAGCCCCAATCATGTCCCAAATGGATCGAAGACCGCTGTGAGGTGTAAACATTTCCTCAAATATCAATAACAAATAGCGGAAGCTTATAAATGCAAGTAGTATCCGAAAGATGTATAGTTTAAGAGCAATAATTAAATAACATAACTAGAGTTCATGTTTAAGACTGTTAACAAAAGTATTAATTACAACCTTAAGCCACATTAAACTTGGGCCTAATTAAAAGGATAAACAAAATACAAAATATGAATCTATCAAGATAAGCATGAAGGCTCTCGTGTACGGGGTCCATACGGTTATATAACACCATTCGTACAATAGTTGTTGACACCAAAAATGTCACATTGCTTCTTCAAGATTTAAAAAGCTACATGAAGTCGCATCCTGCCATAAATAGGTTATGCTACTTCCAAAAAATCAAATCTTGTCAGAATCAAACAAAAACCGCAAGATCCTTCAAGACAGCCAAAAGAGGAGTACACACTAAGTTTCGGGCCATTTCAAAATCATTTCGCCTAACTTCGCTTCTCCGGCAGCTGAAAAGGAGCTCCCGATGGCGAAAGCATCGGAGACACCAAATCTTCGATCAGAGCCTGTGGATGGTATCAAAATACATCCAAAAGGCTCCACGTCAAGTTCCAAGTCAAACCGACAACGTTTGACCCTCTATCAACCCTCAAACAGCAAAATCAAGCATCTCGATGGTGAGAACCACCAAGGCCATCACTCATAAAAAAGAGCACATGGACGGCTTCAAAATGCTTATAAAGGGCTACACGTCAAGTTTCAGGTCATTTCGACAACATTTGACCATACTTTGACGCTCGGAAGCCAAATCAGGCCTCTCGGCGACGAAGCTCCCCGAGACCATGGTTTCCAAGACAGAGCCTATGGATCATCTTAAAATGGCTCCAATAGGTTTTCTGTCAAATTTCAAGTCAATAGGACATCAGTTGACCGCACATCAAGTTGCGACATCTTCATCGCGATAAAAACAAGTCTACTGGCAATAGGACCCCAAACGGCTTCAAAACTCAAGCAAAAGCCTATGGTTGGTCTTATTTATTGCTCAGGAGGCTTCACCCCAAATTTCAGGTCATTCCGAGATCGTTTGACCCAGTTTCAGCTTCTGACGGAAAATCGACAGCTCTGCGCGACAAAGTCTTCGGTTTTCTCGGAAAATTGGGAACTTTGCACTCCAAAATGCAAGGATTCTCATTAAGTTTTCTACAAGGAAATCAGGCCAATAAATGATCAAAAATATAAAGAAAAAATATAGAAGAAAAAAGAATCGAAAAACATCAAAAACGGCCGCAAAATGGGACAAAAATGGGGAAATCCCCCCCCAGGGTCACCAGCCCCTGCGACCCCGGCCCATGGTCGCCTGCGACCATGGAGCCCGGATTCGCCCCGGAAAGCCCGTTTTTCGTCGTTTTTCGCGATTCGAAGCTTCCGACTCCTGGGATTTTCCAAAATTCATACTTTTGAGTGCCAAATCCTTTGACATTCGTTAAAATCACGGGTCAATCGTCAAGAGTATAAAAATCAACACTGATCGCCAACCGGTCAACCAAAAAAGTGTGATTTCTACCCGACCGATCGAGAAATCGATAGGACAGATGGCACCGACCTGCTGTTGGCAACCAATACCGGAAGTTACATGGTCATCCAATGTCGATCTACATAAAGATCTATCGATGATCATCGTCAGAAGAATCCCAAAAGACGCGACACGACCTGCGACTCTTCAACTGCTCGGCGACCACTTAATGTGATTAATTGACTAGCTTTATTGCAGTCATTAATTCATTTCTTTGGACGGCCCAATCAGAAGCAAGCAAATGGGAGTTACAAGTCAATTGATTCATGACATTTAACCTATGAAACTCCTCCCATCATGGCGATTAAAGGTGATTAAATGCCCTCAATCTCCACCGGCCAATCAGAAACCAAGAAAAAGGAGTTACAAAATTAAGGAATTAAACCCTGTAACTCCCATTCTGTGGCTTAATGAAAATAAAAGCCCATAAACTCTCCTAAATGGCTACCAAGAGCCTATAAATAGGAGAGCACTCCAAAGAAATCCAGATCAGAAAAAATCAAACAACTCCCAGAGATCAAAATCAGATCAGCTTCCAAGCACAGAAAATCCAGAGAAAGAAAAAGAGAGAACTCTGCGAAAGTTCTGCACCAGCCACTACTACAAGGTGACAAAAGTCCCTTGGGGGGTACCCCCAAGGTCCTTGCCTTCTCCTTCTACCTCCAATGGTTTACACGTGGCTTTTCAACCCGTCTACTTAGCTTTTTATTGGACATAGGATCTCCTTTTGGTCTTTGTCCTCTAAAAACCTGAGGTTGTAGCCAAGCTAAGCGAATCTAGAGCATCCTCTGTTCTCATCTGCATGGATGATGGCGAAGTCCACATATGGCTTGCGACCGTCAATCTGAACGAGTCTCCCATAATCTCCTGAGAAGTTAGATCCTCCTTTTCTTGCTTTTCATTGTAGTTTGTATTTTTCCAAAAGAGACAAAAATCACAACTCTTGTCTTTCATTATTGATAAGAATTGTAAATCGGCTCTAAACACAAAAAATCGGCTATAAACGCCAAAAATCGGCTATAAATGCGTAAAAAATCGCCTTTCACGGCAAATCAAGAAAATGTCTATTTTCTTAAATATAGGTGCAATGGAAAACTTGAAAGAAGTTAAATTCCTTTTTACTTGCGAAGGTCAATCTCCAGATCACCACTTACAATTCCAAGTAAAAAATAGAAAATCTGGCACACCCACACAAAAAAATGTTGATACCCACTTCTGCCCCCGGTTACGAAAGGGTCGTACCCCACGGACTCCCACGTCCGCCGACCTCAGTAGAATCGAGCATGAACACGCGGTCCATTAAGCTGGCTCCACCCGGTGGGACTCGTTCATTTGAGAACACGATGCTAGAAATGAAATATTTGCATATCATATCTTTTGCTCTATGCTGATACTTCTTTTCTGGATTCATTTTCTACTTTTTAATTGGTGGCCTATGTTGGATTCCGCATAAAAAAAATGAGATGAGAGTTTTTGGGAATTTCTAATTCTTCGAATTTATTTCCACTCTTTATCTTTTCAAAAAAAAAAAAAAAAACAGATTTTTCAGTTTGGGTTCAAAATTGAGAAACCTTGATCCTTTCCTATCGTTCATCGTACTTGTAGAAATGTTGAGCCTGTTCGACTAAGGTTTTGGGCCATCGTTTCTCTTCGATGAGTTCATTAGAGATCTAAAAAAAAAATTAGATTTTTCAATTTGGATTCAAAATTGAGAAATCTTGATCCTCTCCTATCGTTCATCGTGCTTGCAGAAATGTTGAGCCTGTTTGACTAAGGATTTGAGCCATCGTTTCTCTTAGATGAGTCTATTTGGGATCTAAAAAAAAAAGACATAGACCACTAAGGTTAAACGAATTGCGTTCTTTGATCACGGTTGATTCAAGAAAAGCCTTGTCCAGAGTGTGGAGACAGCTTGACTGTTCTAGGTAAGGGTCCTTCAAACGGGTTCATTAAGTAATCCTACTCTTACCTGGGGGCAATTCTATCAATCGAGATTTCATAAGACCGGGTTAGGAGGCCTATGTGTACTCTCTCGTCTTTTAAATAAAAATTTTCAAAATAAAAATTTTAAAATAATAAATAAAAAATAAAAAAAATTTCAAAAAATAAAAATAAATAAATAAATAAAAAATAAAAAAAAGAGTTTTTTTCAAAAAAAAAAAAACTTCCGTCATTTTTGGGTTCAAATCGGAGAAATTCTGGTCTCCTCCTTTCTGAGCGCTAGCGCTCGCGGAAATCGTTGAGCCTGTGTTCAGATTGGAATGCATTTTGCTCTCTTTGATGAACCCGATATTGGCCTTTAAAAAAAAAACTCGTCATTTTTGGATTCAGATCTGAGAAATTATGGTTCATTCTATTCTGGGTACTGGCGCTCTCGGAAATCGCTGAGACCGTATTTGGATCGGAATACCATTTGCTCTCTTTGACGAATCCAATCTTGACCTTTCAAAACAGATAATCTCATCTTATGAATGCGGTCTCCAAACATTTGTGTCTAGCGGTACTAGTACGCCCTTTCAGGGTCTACTGTATTCGCGACCAGCACATTTGTAATTCCAACCTTATATTCTTCTTACATCGAGCAAGCTCTGCTTTTCGATAAGTCGAATTTAGGTTCACAATTGCTTCTAGCAATCCCTGGGACACTCATTCTGGGCTTACCATACCTGCTATCAGAACAATTGTACCCTCTATGGCTTTTTGCCTTCTTCATATTGCTTAGGTCATATCCCTTGAGCGATTTGAAAAGACAAAACCATAGAACTCCCCATTTATGATCATTATATTCTTGTGATTACTAATGGATGTGGTCTTGTTTCAGAAATTTTTTGAAAAACTAACAATGGCATCTTCGCTAACCATTGCTTTCGATGAGAACAAGCACCAGCTCATGCTTCAACAGAAGCAAACCACGCGCACCTACAAGCTCCCCATCAGTTGCCAAAGCGTCAACTCCCTCGGCAACTCTTTGAACTCCGGGTCGATCTCGACTCCCTGGACTATCGTCTTTGGGACGCTGGGACCATTCTCACTTCCCGAAGAATAAATTGCTCCTTCCAAGAAGTAGAAGCTCGCCTCTCAACGTGTCACTACCGTGACACCAAAGGCGAGCACCAAAAGACCCGAAGCCTGTGGCACCCCCACGAAGCCTCGACCCGCAAACGACCAGGTCTATCCCAAGACTTGGTCCACAAGACCTTCACCAAAACAAAGAAGGTCCCAAACATCCACCAAGCCAGCATACCTGGCCTCACTCAAGGAGAACCAGTTCTACCCTCTTGCCTACATGAAAGAGGAGAGGCCCATCTCCAACCTGACTTCCAAGTCAACCCTGCATGAGCCGGCTAGTTCTTACAAGCCCAAAATTAGATCATGCATCACAAGGCCTTTGTAAGCACCTGCTAAGGCCTACAATCTTTCGGTTCGACCCTTCATATCTACAGAGGCTGAACTCGAAAAATTCAAAGCTTCACTGCAACAGGCGAAGGACCGAGTCCACATCTTGTCCTTGCCTAGCTACAATGAAGACAGGCTCGGCTGCTGCGCTCGAGGGAGCACATCCTTCATTGTCAAAGCCCAGCCAGAGCTGACCGAAGCTCAAATTGCTCGTCGTATACGCCGCCGCGCGTCGTATTGACAAAAGAGATTAGAGAAGCAAAGGACCCAGCCTCCTACGCTTCAAGTCTCTCATAAATGGGTCAAAAAAGAATGACCCAACCAAGTTGCTGCCGTCCATATGGTTGGAAAAATCAGAAGACGTCAAAAATCAGCAACAAAAATCCATGTCCGACGTCCATTGACTCGCAGTGTCTCCAGGACAAGAAGACACTCAGAAGAATCCCCTGCTCCTTCAAGCAAAGGACGGCAGAGTGATCCTTCCTCAAGCTCTTCTTCAAAAAGAATGAGCCCCAGCTCAGTCACCAGGATAGTTTCTTCGTTCGAATCACGAAGGATGAACGTCTTGGCTATAAATTCTGAGCCACCACCCCGCAATCCACCTCAAGATGATGCGATCACACGCATCCAGCAGTTGGAACAAGGTCAACAGAGGATTGAAACTTTGATGGAAAACCTTTTCCCCACCTTCCAAAATCAGGCGAACAATGAACCTCCTCCGAATCATCACGACGATGAGATAAATGGAGAAGAAAATGAGTCACGCGCCCTTGCCAAAAAGGACGTAGACAGTATCCTCGCCAAAGCAAAAGAAGAGGATATACTCAAGGAGCATGGGATCAAGCCACCATATCCCTTATGGATGGACTCGGTCCTATTCCCCACAAAATTCAAGCATCCTACTCTCCAAACATATACAGGGAAAGGATCAGCCAGACAGCACGTCATCCACTTCAAGATCCTGACGGGAGCTATCGCGGATCAAGATGCACTCAAGATCCGCCTCTTTGCAAGTACCCTAAAAGGTACGGCCTTCGATTAGTACTCCACTCTGCCGGAGGACTCCATCCAAAATTGGGCCATGCTAGAGACACGATTCCTAACTCACTTCAAAGTTGAGGATCATCCCGCTACTATGGCTCAGCTGTGCAGCCTAAAATAGTGGGAGAATGAGTCAACATATGACTTCATTCATAAGTGGAAAGCAATGACATACAAATGCTCTGATGTATTGCCACAGGCGTCGCTAATCGACATATGCCGAAACAACATGAGAGCTAGAATCTGCTCCATGATCATCGGCAACAAATCAAAGAACCGGGGAGAACTCCTAGAAGCTTCCATGGAAGGTAAAACGGTGATTAAAGACCTCAACAGTCAGAAATCATCAAGAAAAGATCCAACCGCCATTGCAACCTCTAAAATAAAGAAAAAAGAGGTCCTCAATGTGCAAACCAAGTCAGCTCCTCAGCCACCAAAGAAAGCTGAAAACAAAGCTGCTGGTAAGAGACCTGAACTCTCAGATGCCTTCAAAGAGCGAGTAGAAAAGAAATACCCGTTCAATGAAGATGTTGATGGAATCTTCGGGGCTCTCGTGGCGAACGGAAAGCTCACTTTGCCTGAACCCAAAAGACCGGGTGATGTTGGCAAAACCAACGATCCTCGGTATTGTCCATACCACCAGATGATCTCGCATCCTCTCAATCAATGCTTCGTTGTGAGGGAGAAAATAAACGAGATGTGGAAAAACGAAGTCATCACCATTGACAAAAACTATGGGTCTGCCTCCATCAACTTGGTGTCATGTGGACAAACATCAAAATCACCGAAGAAGAAGATCACTACTTCCTTCAAGGTGATAAACACAATCCAAGCATCCGAAGAATTAGTTCCTTACCCGACACCAGACGGACAACCCATATGGGTACATCCCGATCTCCTGGAAAACGAAAATTGGGAGGTCATGAAAACAAAGCCAACAGCTCAAAAGTGAAGGTAGGCTGGGAAACATCTCCTCAAGCTCAAACGGCAAGAGAAGACCCAACCAAAACAAGAAGTCCAAGAAAAGGCAGAGGCCTCCTCTACCGCTTCACTGGAGGCAACAAAAACGTCCCTTCCAGAGACTTCAAAGGGGGTAAGAAAATTCACTCTCAGTGATTTCATGCCAAATCAATTCAAAGAAAAAGCCACGCAGGAGGCATCATACTCTTTCAATTCGGTAGTTGGATTCTCCATTGATGGATACGAGTCCAGTGACACCGATGATGGATTCGAATCCAACTACACCGACAAGTGGGAGGAGTCCCTTGAAACAGGAGAATATTTCTCCGATGAAGAATGGGTTCCTATGACTCATCTTATGCCAGTAATCTGGTATAACCCCCTACAGCCACAAGGATCCTGGTCTGATGATGAAGAAGACCAATAAGGTGTACATGAAAATGCTGCTGGCCCAGCACCCATCATTGCTCAAGTGGAAATCAACTATGTCGAGCCACAAAGAGTTGATGAAGAAGAAGATTTGGCTCCCATGCCTGATCTTGAAGAATATGCAAGGATCTTGCAGCACCTCGCTCTAGAACAAGAGCAAGACCGCGTCAACGAGCTTCCTCGCAATCCAGAGCCTGAAGTCTATGAAGACCATTAGGTACATCCTCCCTTAACTCCTGAAAATGGAGAAAATTGCTAGATAGACGATCCTCTTACATCCGAGGATGAGTCTGACTCCGATCAGGCAACGTCTCCTGTTAGAGCTTCCTGTGATGTGATAATTCGGGATTATAGCTCTTTCGAAGCATCGTCTGACGAGATCACTTACACGAGGCCTAGGAATGTATCCTCTGGAGCCACCTCATTTCAAGTGACTTTCACTGAGATGGCACCTTCTCAGGTTTTTTCTCCTGAGACTGTGACTTCAAAACTCACACCCTTCCTGACTGAAGAATCCCCAGCTATTGATGCTTGGGACGATGAATTGGTCAACAAAGAAGAAAGGTTGCTGGATGTTGTTCAGGACTTGTTCCCTAAAAATGCTCCGTGCAACACAATCACTGAGGATGGCAACTCTGCTGTAAATACATCCTCATCAAATGAAAAACGACAGCCTCTTGATCCTAAAGACAATCTTCCAAACGAAGACCCTTCTCAAGAAGCTCTCGAAGTTGATAGAGGCACCCGCTCTGGCCGGGACTGCCACAAGAATTACAACCAATCTTCCTTTACATATGTAAATCCTTCGAGAAAAGATGTTGTAAGCGCCCCTAGTGGCAACAATGATGAACATGCAGGCCCCAAGGAGGCTTTCAAGTATGACTTGATTGAACATTTCAAGCACATACCTGCACGTCTGCACATCCTAGATTTATTACGAATGTCTCCGCGCACTCGTGATAATCTCATTTCAGAATTACAAAAGCTGAATGAGGATGTCGACAAACATGCCCCGCAAGTCTTCCAAATTGAAATGGACTACCGGATCAAAAACTCAGAAGCTTCCTCAAAGGGAGAAAAGAAGAAAACTAAGGGATCATGCATCGAATGCCTCTCGGTTCAAAAAGCAGCCAGTGCAACCATCGCCTTCACTAAGGGTGACCTCCTACTTGGTGAAACAAGGCAAAACCGACCCCTGTACTTCACAGGGTACATCAAGGAAATGCCTATGCATAGAGTTCCGGTCGACCTAGGTTCTGCACTCAACCTCATCTCCACTTCGGCTCTCGAAAAGTTGGGCATCCCACACAGCAAGCTGAGCCACACATCTGTATTTATCTTTGGATACGATGGGAGTACTCAAAGGCCTATCGGCAAAATCATGTTCAAGTTGCAAATCGGTGATCTTATCTTTGAGGCCACTGTGTATGCAATAAAAACCCCTTCATGCTACTGTTGACACCAAAAATGTCACTTTACCTCTTCAAGATCCAAAGAGCTACATGAAGTCGCAACCTGCCATAAATAGGCAATGCTACTTCCAAAAAATCAAATCTTGTTAGAATCAAATAAAAACTGCAAGATCCTTCAAGACAGCCAAAAGAGGAGTACACAAGAAGTTTCGGGCCATTTAAAAATCATTTGGCCTAACTTCGTTTCTCCGGCAGCTGAAAAGGAGCTTCCGGCGGCGAAAGCATCGGAGACACCAAATCTTCAATCAGAGCCGATGGATGGTCTCAAAATACATACAAAAGGCTCCACATCAAGTTCCGAGTCAAACCGACAACGTTTGACCCTACATCAACCATCGAACAGCTAAATCAGGCCTCTCGGCGGTGAAGCTCCCCGGGACCATGGTTTCCAAGATAGAGCCAATGGATCATCTTAAAATGACTCCAATAGGATCCCTGTCAAATCTCAAGTCAATCGGACATCTGTTGACCGCACATCAAGCCGCGACATCTTCATCGTGACAAAAGCAAGTCTACTGGTGATAGGACCCCAAACGGCTTCAAAACTCAAACAAAAGCCTATGTTTGGTCTTATTTATTGCTCAGGAGGCTTCACCTCAAATTTTAGGTCATTTCAACATCGTTTGACCCAGTTTCAGCTTCTGATGGAAAATCGGCAACTCTGTGTGACAAAGTCTTCGGTTTTCTCAGAAAATTGGAAACTTTGAAAAATAAAATGCAAGGATTCTCATCAGGTTTTATACAGGGAAATCAGGCCAATAAATGATAAAAAATATCAAGGAAAAATATAGAATAAAAAAAAGCAAAAAACGGACACAAAACGGGACAAAAGGGGGGAAAACCCCCCAGGGTCGCAGACCACTGCGACCCTGGGGCCCGGGATCGCAGGGAGGGCCCAGGAAACCCTGTTTTTCGCCTTTTTTTCGCGATTCGAAGCATTCGGCCTCTGGTATTTTCCAAAATTCATACTTTTGAGACACCAAATCCTCTGACATCTGTCAAAAACACGGGTCAATCAGCAAGATTATCGCAATCAACATTAATCGCCAACCGGTCAACCAAAAAAAGTGTGCTTTCTACCCGACCGATCGAGAAATCGACAGGATAGATGGCACCGACCCGCTGTTGGCAACCAACACCTGAAGTTACATGGTCATCCGATGTCAATCTACATGAAGATCCATCGATGATCATCGCCAGAAGAATCCCAAAAGACGCGACATGGCCCGCGACTCTTCAACTGCTCGGCGACCACTTAATGCGATTAATTGACTAGCTTTATTACAGTCATTAATCCATTTCTTTGGACGGCCCAATCAGAAGCAAGCATCCGGGAGTTATAAGTCAAGAGATTCATGGCATTTAACCTATGAAACTCCTCCCATCATGGTGATTAAAGGCGATTAAATGCCCTCAATCTCCTCCGGCCAATCCAAAGCCAAGAAAAAAGGAGTTACAAAATAAAGGAATTAAATCCTGTAACTCCTCCCATTATGCAGCTTAATGACAATAAAAGCCCATAAACCCTCCTAAATGGCTACCAAAAAGCCTATAAATAAGAGAGCACTCCAAGAAGAAAAGACAGCGGAGAAAACACACAACAGACTGCAGAAAATTCGGAGACTCATACAAAAAAAGGCATCAAAGAGAGAAAACTCTGCGGAAATCCTACACCGACCACCGCTACAAGGTGACAAAAGTCCCTTGGGGGGTACCCCCCCCATGGTCCTTGCCTTCTCCTTCTGCCTCCAATGGCTTAGACGTGGCTTTTCAGCCCGTTTACTTAGTTTTTTATTGGACATAGGACCTCCTTTTGGTTTTTGTCCTCTAAAAAACCTAAGGTTATAGCCAAGCCAAGCGATTCAATAGCATCCTCTATTCTCATCTACATGGATGATGGCGAAGTCCATATATGGCTTGCGACCTTCAATCTGAACGGGTCCCCCACAATCTCCTGAGAAGTTAGATCCTCCTTTTCTTGCTTTTCATTGTAGTTTGTATTTTTTCAAAAGAGACAAAAATCACAACTCTTGTCTTTCATTATTGATAAGGAATGTAAATCGGCTATAAACGCCAAAAATCGGCTATAAATGCCAAAAATCGGCTATAAATGCGCCAAAAAAATCACCTTTCACAGCAAATCAAGAAAATGTCTCTTTTCTTAAATATATGTGCAATGGAAATCTTGAAAGAAGTTGATTTCCTTTTTACTTGCGAAGGTAGATCTCCGGATCACCACTTGCAATTCCAAGTAAAATAGAAAATCTGGCACACCCACACAAAAAATGTTGATGCACGCCTCTGCCCCCCGGTTACGAAAGGGTCGGACCCAAACGGACTCCCACGTCCACCGACCTTGGTAGAACCGAGCGGAAGCGCGCTCCACCCAGTGGGACCCGTTCATTTGAGAACACGATGCTAGAAATGAAATATTTGCATATCATATCTATTGCTCTATGCTTATACTTCTTTTCTTGATTCCTTGGCTACTTTTAAATTGGTGGCCTATGTTGGATTCCGCATCTAAAAAAATGAGATGAGATTTTTTGGGAATTTCTAATTCTTTGAATTTATTTCCACTCTTTCTCTTTTCAACAAAAAAAAATTAGATTTTTCATTTTGAATTCAAAATTGAGAAACCTTGATCCTTTCCTATCGTTCATCGTGCTTGCAGAAATGTTGAGCCTGTTTGACTAAGGTTTTGGGCCATCGTTTCTCTTGGATGAGTTCATTAAAGATCTAGAAAAAAAAACAAAAAAACAAAAAATCAGATTTTTCATTTTGGATTCAAAATTGAGAAACCTTGATTCTTTCCTATCGTTCATCGTGCTTGCAGAAATGTTGAACCTGTTCGACTAAGGTTTTGGGCCATAGTTTCTCTTTGATGAGTTCATTAAAGATCTAAAATAAAAAATAAAAAATTAGATTTCTCAGTTTGAATTCAAAATTGAGAAACCTTGATCCTTTCCTATCGTTCATCGTGCTTGCAGAAATGTTGAGCCTGTTCGACTAAGGTTTTGGGCCATCGTTTCTCTTCGATGAGTTCATTAAAGATCTAAAAAAAACAAAAAAATAAAAAATCAGATTTTTCATTTTGGGTTCAGAATTGAGAAACCTTGATCCTTTCCTATCGTTCGTCATGCTTGCAGAAATGTTGAGCTTGTTCGACTAAGGTTTTGGGCCATAGTTTCTCTTCAATGAGTTCATTAAAGATATAGAAAAAAAAAATAAAAAAAAAGACATAGACCACTAAGGTTAAACCAACTGCGTTCTTTGATCATGGTTGATTCAAGAAAAGCCTTGTCCAGAGTGTGGAGACAGCTTGACTGTTCTAGGCAAGGGTCCTCCAAAACGTGTTCATTAAGTAATCCTACCCTTACTTGGGGGCAATTCTATCAATCGAGATTTCATAAGACCGGGTAATTAGGAGGCCTATGTGCACTCTCTCGTCTTTTAAATCAATTTTTTTCAAAATAAAATTTTTAAAAATAAAAAATAAAAAATAAAAAATAAAAAATTTTCAAAAAAAAAATCTTAAAAAAAATAAATAAAACAAATAAATAAAAAAAAGATTTTTTTAAAAAAAATTCTTGAAAAAAAAAAAGACTTCCGTCATTTTGGGTTTAGATTAGAGAAATCTTGGTCTTCTCCTTTCTGAGCACTAGCGCTCGCGGAAATCGCTGAGCCTGTGTTCAGATTGGAGTGCCTTTTGCTCTCTTTGATGAATCCGATATTGGCCTTTAAAAAAAAACTCGTCATTTTTTTATTCAGATTCGAGAAATTATGGTTCATTTCTTTCTGAGCACTAGCGCTTGCGGAAATCGCTGAGCCCGTATTTAGATCGGAATACCATCTGATATCTTTGGTGAATCCAATCTTGACCTTTCAAAACTGAGAATCTCATCTCATGGATGCGGTCTCCAAATATTTGTGTCTAGCAGTACTAGTACATCCTTTCAGGGTCTACTGTATTCGCGACCGGCACATTTGTAACTCCAACTTTATATTCTTCTTATCTCGAGCAAGCTCTGCTTCTCGATAAGTCGAATTTAAGTTCACAATTGCTTCTAGCAGTCACTGGGACACTCATTCTGGGCTTACCATACCTGCGATCAGAACAATTGTACCCTCTATGGCGTTTTCCCTTCTTCATATTGCTTGGGTCATCTCCCTCGAGCAATTTGAAAAGACAAGACCATAGAACTTCCCATTTATGATCATTATATTCTTGTGATTACTAATGGATATGGTCTTGTTTCAGAAACTTTTCGAAAAAACTAACAATGGCAGCATCGCTTACCATTACTTTCGACGAGAACAAGCACCAACTCATGCTTCAACAGAAGCAAACTACGCACACCTACAAGCGCCCCATCAGCTGCCGAAGCGTCAACTCCCT
The DNA here is from genome assembly GCA_012931725.1 of Litsea cubeba. Taxonomy (NCBI): domain Eukaryota; kingdom Viridiplantae; phylum Streptophyta; class Magnoliopsida; order Laurales; family Lauraceae; genus Litsea; species Litsea cubeba. Next base: position 23,911,408 of record CM022947.1, on the reverse strand, counting down.
CGGCACCTCTCTGAACTCCGGGTCGACCTCGACTCCCCGGACTATCATCTTTGGGACGCTGGGACCATTCCCACTTCCTGAGGAACAAACTGCTCCTTCCAAGAAGCAGAAACTCGCCTCTCAACGTGTCACTACCGTGACACCAAAGGCGAGCACCAGAAGGCCTAATGCCCGTGGCAGCCCCACGAAGCCTCGAGCAGCAAATGACCAGGTCTATCCCATGACTTGGTCCCCAAGACCTTCACCAAAACAAAAAAGGTCCCAAACATCCACCAAGCCAGCATTCCTGGCCCCACTCAAGATGAACCAGTTCTACCCTCTTGCTTACATGAAAGAGGAGAGACCCATCTCCAATCTGACTCTCAAGTCAACCCAGCATGAGCCGGCCTGTTCCTACAAGCCCAAAATCAAGTCATGCATCACAAGGCCTCTGCAAGCACCTGCTAAGGCCTACAAACCTGCAGTTCGACCCTTTATCTCTACAGGGGCCGAACTCCAAAAATTCAAAGCTTCACTGCAACAGGCGAAGGACAGGGTTTGCATCCTGTCCTTGCCCAGCTACAAAGAAGACAGGCTCGGCTGCTGCGCCAGAGGGAGCACATCCTTCATCGTCAAAGCCCAGCCAGAGCTGATCGAAGCTCAAATTGCTCGTCGTATACGCCGCCGCGCGTCATACCGGCAAAAGAGACTAGAGAAGCAAAGGACCCAGCCTCCTACACTTCAAGTGTCTCCCAAATGGGTCGAAAAAGAAAGACCCAACCAAGTTGCTGCCGTCCATATGGTTGGAAAAATCAGAAGACGTAAAAAATCAGCAACAAAAATCCATGTCCGACGTCCATTGACCCGCAGTGTCTCCAGGACGAGAAGACACTCAGAAGAATCCCCTGCTCCTTCAAGCAAAGGACGGCAGAGTGATCCTTCCTCAAGCTCTTCTTAAAAAAGAATGAGCCCCAGCTCAGTCACCAGGATAGTTTCTTCGTTCGAATCACGAAGGATGAACGTCTTGGCTATAAATTCTGAGCCACCACCCCGCAATCCACCTCAAGATGATGCGATCACACGCATCCAGCAGTTGGAACAAGGCCAACAGAGGATTGAAACTTTGATGGAAAACCTTCTCCTCACCTTCCAAAATCAGGCGAACAATGAACCTCCTCCGAATCATCACGACGATGAGATAAATGGAGAAGAAAATGAGTCACGCGCCCTTGCCAAAAAGGACGTAGACAGTATCCTCGCCAAAGCAAAAGAAGAGGATATACTCAAGGAGCATGGGATCAAGCCACCATATCCCTTATGGATGGACTCGGTCCTATTCCCCACAAAATTCAAGCATCCTACTCTCCAAACATATACAGGGAAAGGATCAGCCAGACAGCACGTCATCCACTTCAAGATCCTGACCGGAGCTATCGCGGATCAAGATGCACTCAAGATCCGCCTCTTTGCAAGTACCCTAAAAGGTACGGCCTTCGATTAGTACTCCACTCTGCCGGAAGACTCCATCCAAAATTGGGCCATGCTAGAGACACGATTCCTAACTCACTTCAAAGTTGAGGATCATCCCGCTACTATGGCTCAGCTGTGCAGCCTAAAATAGTGGGAGAATGAGTCAACATATGACTTCATTCATAAGTGGAAAGCAATGGCATACAAATGCTCTGATGTATTGCCACCAGCGTCGCTAGTCGACATCTGCCGAAACAACATGAGAGCTAGAATCCGCTCCATGATCATCAGCAACAAATCAAAAAAACCTGGGAGAACTCCTAGAAGCTTCCATGGAAGCTAAAACGATGATCAAAGACCTTAACAGTCAGAAATCATCAAGAAAAGAGCCAACCGCCATTGCAACCTCTAAACCAAAGAAGAAAGAGGTCCTTAATGTGCAGACCAAGTTAGCTCCTCAGCCACCAAAGAAAGCTGAAAACAAAGCTGCGGGCAAGAGACCTGAACTCTCAGATGTCTTCAAAGAACGAGTAGAGAAGAAATACCCGTTTGATGAAGATGTTGATGAAATCTTCGGGGCTCTTGTGGCAAACGGCAAGCTCACCTTGCCTGAACCAAAAAGACCGGGTGATGTTGGCAAAACCAACGATCCTCGGTACTGTCCATATCACCAGATGATCTCGCATCCTCTCAATCAATGCTTCGTTGTGAGGGAGAAAATAAATGAGATGTGGAAAAATGAAGTCATCACCTTTGAGAAAAACTATGGGTCTGCCTCCGTCAACATGGTGGCATGTGGACAAACATCAAAATCACCGAAGAAGAAGATCACTACGTCCTTTAAAGTGATAAACTCAATCCAACCGTCCGAGGAACAGGTTCCTTACCCGACACCAGATGGACAACCCATATGGGTACATCCCGATATCCTGGAAGATGAAAATTGGGAGGTCGTGAAAACAAAGCCTACAGCTCAACAGCGAAGGCAGGCTAGGAAATATCTCCTCAAGCTCAAACGACAAGAGAAGACCCAGCCAAAACAAGAAGTCAAAGAAAAGGCAGAGGCTTCCTCTACCGCTTCACTGGAGGCAACAAAAACATCCTTTCCAGAGACTTTAAAGGGGGTAAGAAAATTCACTCTCAGTGATTTCATGCCACCTCGATTCAAAGAAGCCATGCAGGAGGTATCATACTCTTGCAATTCGGTAATTGGATTCTCCATTGATGGATACGAGTCCAGCGACACCAATGATGGATTCGAATCCAACTGCACAGACGAGTGGGAGGAGTCCCTTGAAACATGAGAATACCTCTCCGATGAAGAATGGGTTCCTGAGACTCATCTTATGCTAGTAATCTGGTATAACCCCCTACAGCCACAAAGATCCTGGTCTGATGATGAAGAAGACCAAGAGGCTGTACAAGAAAATGCTGCTGCCCAGCACCTCTCATTGCTCCAGTGGAAATCAACCATGTTAAGCCACAAAGAGCTGATGAAGAAGAAGATTTGGCTCCCATGCCTGATCTTGTAGAATATGCAAGGATCTTGCAGCGTCTCGCTCTAGAACAAGAGCAAGACCGCGTCAACGAGCTTCCTCGCAATCCAGAGCCTGAAGTCCATGAAGACCATCAGGTACATCCTCCTCTTAACACACACCAAGCAGTTGCTGAATGCCACCAAGTGGTTGGAAGTCGGATTTCAATCCTTCAAACTTCAATCGGCGACTGGAGGGATCCGTTCATTGATTACATTATGTTCGGAATCCTACCTGAAGATCCAAAAGAACGGGTAAGCATCCAAAGGCGAACCCCAAGCTTTTATTTGGATATTCCTTCAAAAATCCTTTACAGGAAATCCTTCAACGGAGTACTTCTACGCTGCTTGTCACAACAAGAGGTTGAAGAAACACTCAAAGAAGTTCATGCTGGTCTTTGCGGAGCTCATCAGGCTGGTCCCAAGCTCTATGATCAGATAAAAAGGTTAGGTTATTACTGGCCTACCATGGTAGCCGATGCAATGCAATTTGCTAAGCGCTGCCAACAATGCCAAGTTCATGGAGATTACATTCACATGCCTCCAGAATGGCTGCATCCTACAGCGATTTCATGGCTTTTCGAAGCTTCGGGTATGGACATCATAGGTCCTATTTCTCCCCTTTCGAGCAAAGGTCATCGCTTCATCTTCGCCACTACAGATTATTTCTCCAAGTGGTCAGAAGCATTTGCGTTCAACGAAATGAAGACCTCATCAGTCCTTCAATTCCTGCGCACCAACATCATTTGTTGTTTCGGCATACCCAAAAGATTCGTCCATGATAACGGACCACAATTCTGGGATCATCGATTCTACAGGTTCTGCGACAAATACAAAATCCAAAGCTGTCCTTCGACTCCATACAATCTGGCAGCAAACGGATTAGCAGAAGCTTTCAACAAGACACTCTGCAAAATCCTCAAAAAAATGGTCTCTAGTCACAAAAGAGACTGGAGCGACAAAATGTCTGAAGCATTGTGGGCTATCGAACCACCGTTCGAGGACCAACCCATAGCACACCATTCTCCTTGGTCTATGGATGCGAAGCTGTCGTGCCCTTGGAAGTACAAATTCCTTCCTTGAGGGTATCCTTGCAAAATGACATGACTCAAGAAAGCAATGTCAAATTGCGACTCCATGAGCTGGACAATCTCGATGAGAGACGGCTCGAAGCTCGACAAAGCATTGAACTTTACCAAGCACACATGGCAGGATCTTTCGACAAAAAGGTCAGGCAACGTGCCTACAAAAAGGGTGACTTGGTTCTTGCGGTAAAAAGACCAATGGTCTTCGCTCACAAGTCCAAAGGCAAGTTTGAGCCAAAATGGGAGGGACCCTAAGTCATCGACAAGGTTTTCTCCAACGGCGCATACGCACTCCTAAACATGGAAGGTGTCAGATGTATGCTGCCCATCAACGACAAGTTCTTACAGCGGTACTACCCTTGAAGACTTACCCAACTGGGTAAGAGCAATGCCTGTACGGCCAAAACCGGTTTCCAGGTACACGCTCGCTAAACCCACCTTTTTTAGAATTTTCATGTCAAATGTTGAAACTTCTAGAAATTTAAACAATGCTTACTTTCATTGTTTCATTGTTCAAAAAAACCCAAGTTTAGGAACCTTTCCCTAACTTGACCAAAATTTTCAACCCTTGAACCCAAAATTCATGGTTTGAAACAAAATCCGGATTCAGGGATTTCCACCCTAGTCCACCCTACCTTTTACCGCCTAAATGGTTTTAGGTCAAAACTTATGACCCTCGTGTCTTTAAACAAAAAAAAAAGGTTTTTCAAAAAGCCGGGGGGAGCGACGCTTAGTCGATACTCGCACAAATCGGAAGCATACGAACCACGTTTGACACTTCCAAAATCGCAGGGAAGCGACAATTCGTCGATACTTGTAAAATCCAAAACCGTGGAGATGCAAATCTCGGTTGATATCCACAACCCAAATTTCAAAGGTTCGAAAAAACCTAAAAAACCATGGAGACGCAACATTTCAGTTGATATCCATGACCCAAAGGTTCGAGAAAACCACAGATTTCAAAAATCATGGGGAAACAACATCAAGTCAGTACCCATAAAATCAAAATTTTTGAAAAGCAAGGAGGCGACATTCCATCGATACTTGCACCTAAATCCGCGAGGATACGACATTCCATCGATACTCGCAACCGAATGAGCAAGGATGCGACATTCCATCGATACTTGCAAAAACATTCAGCAGGGAGGCGACTTTTAGTCGATACTTGCATTTTTGAAAACCAAACTAGCTATAAATGCCACCAAAACAGGCTATAAATGCCACAAACCGACTATAAATGCCACCAAAACAGGCTAAAATGCCACCAAAACAGGCTATAAATGCCACAAACTGGCTATCAATGCCACAAAACAAAACCGTCTATCAATGCCACAAAACAAAAAAATTGGCTTTCAAAAAACCCGGCTATAGATGCCACCAAAACCGGTTATCAATGCCACAGAATTGGCTTCCATGCCACAAACAAAATCTGGCTTTCATGCCAAAACAATCATTTGACAAAAGATTTTCACAAAATGATAAGCTTTTGATCAAATCCCATTTAGCAATTACTTTTATCACAAAAAGATTTAAGTGAGCGTAGGGAAAACAAAAAAAAAGCATCCCATTTAGCAATTACATTCATCACAAAAAGATTTAAGTGAGCGTAGGGAAAAAAAAGAGTACCAAAAAAATACATGTGGTACCAAAAAAAAGAAAGTGTTCACAAGCACTACAAAAGAAAGAAAAGTACAAAAAAAAATACAAGTGGTACCAAAAAAAAGAAGGATAGTTTCTGTTACAAAAAAAAGGAGCTCAACCAAAAATGGTCTCCAGTCAAGAGCTCAGCTCCTCAAGCAAACTTTTGGCCTCAACCGTCAGGGATTCCAAGGCACGCTTCTTCAGGAACTTGCCATGAGATGCTGGAGAATGCTGCAATCCTTCTTTCACACCGGGAAGCTTATCCCGAGCAGTTCGCCATTGTTTGTTCTCTTCAAACTTCCTTTTAAGAACTCGATCAGCATCTGCAACCCGGCGAATCAGAGCACTCTCCCTGTCGCGAGCCTCTGTTATTGCAGCCCACTTGGCAGCGACTTGTGCCTGCAGATGTTCACGACGTTTCCTGGCCTCATTGGCCTCCCTATCAAGGATGTTAAGTTCATGTGTCAGCCCAATGATGTTTAGCTCTTCTAAGTTCTTTTCTTGGACTATCTGCTTCCTGCTTTGTGTAGCCTCATCCAGGTTAGACCGAACCTTATCCGCAGGGTCCAGGAACATCTCCTTGAAGAACTGGTCATCAGCCAAACCCATGGTCTCAAACCATTTGTCACCCAGTTTAATGATCCTATCAACGATCGCCCTGGCACCTGTGACATCCAGACTAGCCTCTTCGGCATCACTGAGAATCTCCTGCACATGCTGGATCATGCCAAATCCGGCATCTAAGTGCCCAGCAAAGAGAGTCTCAATCCAAGAGCTCAGAACCCGCACCACCACCTTCTTCACAAAAAGAAGAGATGGCCCAGCAGAAGATTCGCCCAACTCCGTTGGTCGGCTGCTCATGTCATCACCCGTTGGAAGAGTAACAAAAGAACTCTTTCCAGTTGAAGCTGCTCGGGAAGGAATCTTAGCACGAGGTATCTCCTCAATAGTGTCAGAACTGGTCCCAGGAGTCTCTACCTCTGGATCGACCTTTGGCATCTCTTGCTCTGGTTCTGAAGGAAGCGACGGACTCTCCTCTGTCACCTCAAAACCTGCCAAAGAAACACAAAAAGGTATAAATATGATCCTGTTTGAAAATCATTATCAGGGTTATTACTACAAAATACCTTTTTCGACGACTGGCGGAACACTTTCTTCCTCCATGAACTCATCGGAAGCATCATCAACATTTGCGTCCATCGATGGTTCAAAGTCATCGAAATCTTGTGGCAAGTCAGCTGACAAGAAAAATGTCAGCAAACCAAGTCACAGACACAAAAAAAAGAAAGCAAAAGAAGTTATACCAATTGGAGATTCTGGATTCACTCCAGAGTCCCTCGGTTCTTCTTCAGGTACCCCGACAGGATCCATCACCATCTCATCGGTTGGAACCTCAGGCATCACCAAGTCTTCCTCTGCTAAAAAAAAAAGAAGAATAAAAGCAGAAACAAGAAGCAAATCAGAACATGGAAAAATCCCATGAAAAGAAATGGAAAGAGAAAAACGAAGAATCATACCTTCACCGACGGTCTCTTCTTCTCGGCTTCTCTTCTCTGGAGGCTCGTCAGCATCCACTGGCACATCCTCATTGATAGTAAGAGGGACTTCCAAGTCAGGAGAGTCCTCATGCTGCCCCTTGCTGCGATGATGACTCCTCCTCCTCTTACTCCTGCGGGCTCGCTTCTTAGAGGAACCTGCCCCACTGTCAGAGTCAGGTCTTCCACTTGACTCCTCATTGGATGGTCTACCCTTATTAGTAGACTCCACGGAAACTTGCCTTTGTGCCGCTTGCATCCAAGCACCAAGTTCGGCTTCCTCCTGTTCTAGCTGCTCTAAAGCCTCATCAGGTATTTCTCAAACAGCTTCAGAACTAATGACGCCCTGGTCACCGAGAAAGCCTATCTTGTGCTTCTCTCCAGAAAGGAAGGCCCAAACTTCCTCTCGCGGGACGCCATCCGACTTTCTAAGGCCCTTTCTAGATGCCAGCTTCACATCAAGCTCCTTCTTGGAAAGCCCCCGATATGCCGAAAAGCTCTCCGCGAACCACTTCGCAAAGCCGACAGTCCGGGAAGTCAACAACACAGGATAAGAGATCATGGCTGTAGTGTCTTCAGCACTATAGAAAGCCCATGCATTTCTCTCGTCCTGTAAACCTCCAAAGCGCTTCACCATGCTTGAAGGCGCTCCAACAACGCCTTGAGAAAAACCTAACTGCAAAGCAAAGCGAGAAGGTACATACGGCTGGATGTCGACGAAAAGATGTCTGCGGTACACCCTTGTGCCGACACGTATGCTGAAAAGCCACTCCTTCTCTGCGTTCGTCAAGGAGTAATGCATTCCCGACCCTGCCCTGGTAGAGTCTCGGGAGGCACCAAAATCAAAAGCCTTCTTCCGCAACTTCGAAGAAAACTTCACTGAAGACTGCCCCATTTCGACGTCCCTGAACCGTCGGATCCACATGCGGGCAAAGAAAAGTGATTCGGACACGGCTTTGCCCTTAGCCAGCCGAATCATTAGAGGATCATCATCCTGTGCAGCACCCAGCCAGTGGAAGCCAGGACAGTGGTACACGTACCACGAATAAAAGATGTGGGCTGAAAATACCCTATTCATAGGGAGCCCAAGCCGAACCAAAAAAGCAGTAGCCTGCAGTTCGGTACACAGGTAGGAGTAAAGAGCTGGCACCAAAGCAAGCTGCTCTCCAAACGCCATCTGACAAGCCGGAAAAATACAATGCGGCCTGATGTGCGTTCCATGTCCTCCAGCAAAAATAGCCTCACCAAGCCAATAAGTGAGGTAAACAGCGAGATCTCTCCGCAGTGCAATGTCAGGACATATGGCGTTTGTACTCACACAGAAATCTCTCAACTCTTCTTGTATAGCCAAGATCTTCTTCGAACTTGGATCCTGAGCCCTGGCTTCCTGGGTCACACTATCAGAAGACTCCCTGCTATCACAAAAGTTGGGGAACGAAGAGCTAGAACTCTTCCAACTGCTGGATCTAACTTTCAAACCCTCCTTCTCCTTCAAAAAATCATAGAAGGCGACAAGCTGAAAGTACCGAAGCCTGAACTCCTCAAACTGCTCATCAAGGACGCTGTCGATCGGCATAAACTCCTCATAGAGTTTGCCAAGGATGGGCAATCCAGTAATGGCGCTCAGCTCCTTCAAAGAGAAACCAATCTCACCATTCGTCACAACGAAGGTATTGGTTTGTGGGAGGAATGATTCCAGCATTGCCATGAAGGCCTCGTCGGAAAATCCCGGCTTCCTTCAAAATGGCGCCACCAATCAGCAGGACGCGATTAGTCCACGACTTCCACTCGGAGTCAGCATTGAAACGGCCACGAAGTCGAAAAGGCTTTATCCAATTGCTGCCGTCACCGCTGAAAATACCAAGGCCCACCGGTCTCAAATCGACCGGCAAATAATCAGAGCCTTGGTAGCCGCTGGATGGCATCAACAGGTCCATGTCAGCAGGCGATCTCTCCGTATATCCAGGAGAACCGCCAACAAAAACCCCGGTCTTGATTACATTTGTCCTTCTCACCCAGCTTGGAGGATCTTCCCTCTTAGAGCATGTGGGGGCAAGGCTCATGATCGAGATGGTGCGATCAAACGTCGATCGGGTAGCAACAATCTTCTTCTCACCATCTGCTGTGAAAGAAAACTGAAAACATCTCCTCTGGTATGTCATGTCATCAGGGACGGCATCACCGAAGAAGAAGGTAGGCTTGGGTAAAACACTCTGATCTCCCATCACCCATGGACGACTGCTTACCATGATCTTATAGAATTCCTCTCCCTTGAGAGCGATCAGTCGCTGCCTCATCTCATCTCTATTGAGGGAGTCGCATTCTTCCAGATTTCTCTCAACATACTGGACATTCTCAAAGGCCTGCTGAACAGCCGGATTAGAAGATCTAGTAGATCGATGAGGTATGCTTGTAGCAGGCTCTTTATCCTTGTTCGTTCTGGAAGAACCACCTGCAAAGGATGGAAAAGAAAAAGATCAAACATCAAAATGACAGAATCTCGCTAAAAAAAAAATCTGGCAAAACTTTGACATGATGCCGGGGCAATTCCGAAGAAAAGGAACTATCCCGAAAGAAATAGAAAGCTTGAAGATGGGCTCAACATTGCTGCGAGCTCCGAAAATCCAAACTTTCGAAACCTCAAAGTCTCCTCAAAATCAGGAAGGGCTCAACATCGCTGCGAGCTCCAAATTCCCAAATTTGCGAAAACTTTCAGGTATGCTATCACATCATGCTACAATTCAATTTACAAAAAATATACATGCATGAACATCTTGGTTTAAAAAAAAATGCATTATCATGATGAGCAAACAAAGAAAAAAAAAGAGAAAAGAAACTTTCTCAAAAAAAAAGAGGGAAAGAAAACAAAAAAAAGAAAAGAAAAAAGGGGCTGGCCCACAGGCCACGTGGCCGTACGGCCAGATCCGTACAAAAGAAAAAAGAAACAACATGCAAAAAAAAAAAAAAAGAAAAGAAAAAGAAAGCAAAAAAAAAAATGTGTAAAAAAAAAAGAGAGCAAACACGTGAGAAAAAAAAAGAAAAGAAATGAAAAGAAAGAAAGAACTTTTTTTCCTACAATGGAGTTTTCTTGAACAAGGGAACTTACTTGAAGCCATTAATGGAGAAGAAGAAGAAAAGTCTTGAAGATCTTGAAGAAGAATAACTCTTGGTCTTGAAACCCACTTGGGTTTGTTGTAAAAGAAAGCAATAAGAGCAAGAGATCCAACCTCCTCCTTGCTTTTATAGAAGAGAGCAAACCAAAGAAGGAAAGAAGAAAGAGGTAAGTGTTACTAATTAGTAACCTTACCAAAAGAAAGAAATTAGAAAGATTCTTTCCCAAAAGAAAGATATCTTGAGGGATTCTCTCCCAAAAAGAAATCAATGAGAGATTTTCTCCCAAAAGATAGGATCAATGAAAGATTCTTTCCCAAAGGAAGATATCTTGAAATATTGTCTCCCAAAATAAAGGGAACATGAGAGATTCTCTCCAAGTAAAGATATTCTTAGATATTCTCTATCCAAATGAGATATTTTTGGATATTCTTTACAAAAATGACACCATATGAGATCTAAGCCATTCCAAAAAGCCTAAGGTCCCATGGGTTTGCCCATATGAGCCAGGTTTGACCACCTAGGCAATAAAAAAAAAATTGGGCATTTAGTCAAAGAGAAATCCCTCTTACCAAGAGCATACAAAAATGGTTCCATGCCTCTTTTGAGTTGATTCGACCATACAAAAGACAATTCCAAGCCCCATGAGCTTCCAAAAATCAAACCATCCAGCCTCATCTACAAAATTGAGCCAAAATCTTGAAATTAACATTCCACAAAAATCCAAACCAAATCCTGGTCCCCTAACTTGCCACATACAGCTTGTTAGGTCACAAGACCAAAACCAAAAACCAAAACCTGATCCCCTAACTTGCCACATACAGCGTGTTAGGTCACAAGATCAAAACCAAAATTGATCCCCCAACATTCCACATACAGCTTGTTGGGTCACAAGGTCAAAACCAAACCCGACCCCCTAACTTGTCGCATTCAGCCTGTTAGGTCACAAGGTCAAAACCCAAATCCACATTCCTGATGTCATCTTCAAAACTTTGCCTCAAGATGGTACGTGATCCCTTTCACTACCATAAAATCCCCCCGGAAGCTCAAAAGGCTACAAATACCAAAAGAAAGACTGCTCAAAGACTCTTGGTCCAGTCACAGGCTCTCATTCACAAATCTCTTCGAGGCACATTGACTACAAAAGTTAAGCAACTCGTCGCTGTACCTCGAGGGGGCATTTGTTGACATCAAAAATGTCACTTTGCCTCTTTAAGATCCAAAGAGCTACATGAAGTCGCAACCTGCCATAAATAGGCAATGCTACTTCCAAAAAATCAAATCTTGTCAGAATCAAATAAAAACTGCAAGATCCTTCAAGACAGCCAAAAGAGGAGTACACAAGAAGTTTCGGGCCATTTCAAAATCATTTGGCTTAACTTCGCCTCTCCGGCAGCTGAAAAAGAGCTCCCGGCAGCGAAAGCATCGGAGACACCAATTCTTCGATCAGAGCCAATGGATGGTCTCAAAATACCTCAAAAAGGCTCCACGTCAAGTTCCGAGTCAAACCGACAACGTTTGACCCTACATCAACCCTCGAATAGCTGAATCAGGCCTCTCGGTGGTGAAGCTCCCCGGGACCATGGTTTCCAAGACAGAGCCTATGGATCATGTTAAAATGACTCCAATAGGTTCCCTGTCAAATCTCAAGTCAATCGAACATCGGTTGACCGCACATCAAGCTGCGACATCTTCATCGCGACAAAAGCAAGTCTACTGGCGATAGGAACCCAAACGGCTTCAAAACTCAAACAAAATCCTATGGTTGGTCTTATTTATTGCTCAGGAGGATTCACCTCAAATTTCAGGTCATTCCGACATCGTTTGGCCCAGTTTTAGCTTCTGACGGAAAATCGGCAGCTCTGCGCGACAAAATCTTCGGCTTTCTCAGAAAATTGGAAACTTTGCAAAATAAAATGCAAGGATTCTCATCAGGTTTTCTATAGGGAAATCAGGCCAATATCTGATCAAAAATGTCAAGGAAAAATACAGAAGAAAAAAAGAATAAAAAAACAGCAAAAACGGACACAAAACGGGACAAAAGGGGGGAAAACCCCCCAGGGTCGCCGGCGACCCTGGGGCCCGGGATCGTCGGGAGGGCCCTGGAAACCCCATTTTTCCCCTTTTTTCCGCGATTCGAAGCGTCCAGCCTTTGGTATTTTCTAAAATTCATACTTTTGAGACACCAAATCCTCTGACATCCGTTAAAAATAAGGGTCAATCATCAAGAGTATCGTAATCAACATTAATCGCCAACCGGTTAACAAAAAAAAAAGGTGTGCTTTCTACCCGACCTATTGAGAAATCGACAGGACAGATGGCACCTACCCGCTGTTGGCAACCAACACCTGAAGTTACATGGTCATCCGATGTCGATCTACCTGAATATCCATCAATGATCATCGCCAGAAGAATCCCAAAAGACGCGGCACGGCCCGTGACTCTTCAACTGCTCGGCGACCACTTAATGCGATTAATTGACTAGCTTTATTATAGTCATTAATCAATTTCTTTGGACGGCCCAATCAGAAGCAAGCATCCGGGAGTTATAAGTCAAGAGATTCATGGCATTTAACCCATGAAACTCCTCCCATCATGGCGATTAAAGGCGATTAAATGCCCTCAATCTCCTCCGGCCAATCAGAAGCCAAGAAAAAGGAGTTACAAAATAAAGGAATTAAATCCTGTAACTCCTCCCATTATGCGGCTTAATGACAATAAAAGCCCATAAATCCTCCTAAATGGCTACCAAAAAGCCTATAAATAGGAGAGCACTCCAAGAAGAAAAGACAGCAGAGAAAACACACAACAGACCGCAAAAAATCTGGAAACTCAGACAAAAAAGGCAACAAAGAGAGAAAACTCTGCGGGAATCCTACACCGACCACCGCTACAAGGTGACAAAAGTCCCTTGGGGGGTACCCCCCCATGGTCCTTGCCTTCTCCTTCTGCCTCCAATGGCTTAGACGTGGCTTTTCAGCCCGTCTACTTAGTTTTTTATTAGACATAGGACCTCCTTTTGGTCTTTGTCCTCTAGAAAACCTGAGGTTATAGCCAAGCCAAGCGAATCAATAGCATCCTCTGTTCTCATCTGCATAGATGATGGCGAAGTCCATATATGGCTCGCGACCGTCAATCTGAACGGGTCCCCCACAATCTCCTGAGAAGTTAGATCCTCCTTTTCTTGCTTTTCATTGTAGTTTGTATTTTTTCAAAAGAGACAAAAATCACAGCTCTTGTCTTTCATTATTGATAAGGATTGTAAATCGGCTATAAACGCCGAAATCGGCTATAGATGCCAAAAAAATCGCATTTCACGGTAAATCAAGAAAATGTCTCTTTTCTTAAATATATGTGCAATGGAAAACTTGAAAGAAGTTGATTTCCTTTTTACTTGCGAAGGTTGATCTCCGGATCACCACTTGCAACTCCAAGTAAAATAGAAAATCTGGCACACCCACATAAAAAAATGTTGATGCAGGCCTCTGCCCCCCGGTTATGAAAGGGTCGGACCCAAACGGACTCCCACGTCCGCCGACCTTGGTAGAACCGAGTGGAAGCGCTGTTCCATCAGCTACAACATCCTTTTCGGACGCCCCTGGATCCACGAGAATGGTATTGTCCTTTCAACTCTACATCAATGCATCAAGTTTGTTGGCGACGACGGCATGATACATCGAGTCTTTGCAGACAAAAAACTCTTCAAAGGTAAAGAAGTCACCTTTGCAGACTCACAAATGTATGAAGGTGAAAAAGAAGAAGTGGAGAAGCACACAGCACCTTTTGCCGAAAATCTCCAGAAAGATAAAGGCAAGGCTCCTCAATAATCACCGAAAAAAAACAAACCATTCGGTAAATCCGAAGAGAGCATTCAAACTCCCTTCATCATCTCCCTCAAACCTTCGAAGCCTTTTGTCATCACGACTAAAGTGAAGAAGGCAAAACAAAGTCTGGGGGCAAATTTGTTGTCTCTTTCGTGTCTATCATGCAAGACACGGATTCGGATTCAGAGCCAGAAGACGACACATCGTCAAGCCAAGTTGACACTCAGCAAGTTTAGCCTACTCTTACTCCAATGGAGACAACTTCTGACATAGAAGATACTACGTCAGCTTCCTTCGTTGTTCCAGCACTTCAGCAAAAGAAAAGCCGATCTTCTTCCATAGATTCGATGTTTCTTCATCAAACTCAATGCTTGAACCTTTCCAAAATAAAGGTATGCCTCAACTATCCTTATATAGAGCTGCGGCACAAATTATTATGAAGAAAATGGGCTATGACGCTCAAAACCTAGTCGGTTTGCGAGAAGGACGTGATATTCTCATGCCATTGGGGCCCGTCTTGACCAAAAGCCAGCTGGAGGATTAAAGACTCTACGGCCATGTAGAAAAGTCTTCACACGGGCTATGGTATGATCCCGACACTCCTCTGCGACAGTTGACACAAAGGCTTAAAAGTCGACTTACTGACCAAGCCTCAACATCTCAAGTCTATGAAGACATCGATCTCCCTGGATATCTCTTCGATGAGTCACCTGACAAAGATCAAGGAAGCTCATCCAATTGGTACAATTTCTCTGACAATGAAGAGGAATTGTCCGATGGCACAGACATGTGGTCTTCTAACCCAGAAGAATCCTCGTCTCCAAAAGAAGTACCTTACTTCGACATGGTTTCAACAGGCGATTGGGATCATCTAATAGCAAGCCTTGAGAAAATTGCCGATCAAGAAGACTCGTGGAAAGGAACAAAACCTTGGTCTGGAAATGCCCTTGAAACCCCAGATGATTTCGTAGAGTTGGAAGCCTCCAAAAATATTGTGGAGGAACCACCTTCGAACCTTCCAACAGAAGATCCTGTTCAAAAGATAGACTTGAGAACACCAAATAACCCACGTCCTGTATTCATAAGTAAGAATATAAAGGATGATGAGTTACCCGAGTATATCGCCTTTCTTCATGAGTTCGTTGAATGCTTTGCATGGTCTTACGCTGAAATGCCTGGCTTAGACCCCAAAATAGCAGTCTACAAACTCAATCTTCAAGAAGACATCAAGACTGTCAAGCAGGGCTAAAGAAGATTCCTTCCAGATGTGATGGATAAAATTGAACAAGAAGTTCAAAAACTCAAAAGCGTCGGCTTCTCCGTGAGGAACAACATCCTGAATGGTTGGCCAACATTGTCCCCGTGACAAAGAAAAACGGGTAGATCAGGGTCTGTATTGACTATAGAGACCTGAATGGCGCATGCCCAAAAGATGAATTTCCGCTCCCCATACCAGAGGTAATGATTGATAATACCTGTGGATTCGAGCAAATGACATTCATGGATGGTTTCTCTGGCTACAATAAGATAAAAATGCATCCTGAAAATGAAAAACATACATCTTTTCGGACCCCATTTGGCGTGTATTGCTACACTGTCATGCCATTTGGTCTGAAAAATGCTGGTGCCACATATCAGAGGGCTATGATGAAGATATTCCAAGATATGCAGCACAAGACGGTCGAATGTTACGTTGATGACCTCGTCGTCAAAAGCAAAAGAAAAGAAAATCATCTCGAAGACGTTCGAGAAGTCTTCCTCCGGCTTCGCGAGCACAAACTGCGAATGAATCCTCTAAAGTGCTTATTCGGCGTCTCGTCGGGTAAGTTCCTCGGATTCTTAGTTCGAAAAGCTGGAATTGAGCTTGACCCCATAAAAGTCAAAGCCAATCTAGAAATGCCCTCTCCAAGAACCTTGAGAGAACTCAAAGGGCTTGAAGGGAGATTGGCCTACATCAGACGGTTCATCTCCAATCTTTCCGGGAAATGCCGTCCATTCTCCCGGTTGATGAAAAAAGGTATAAACTTTGTCTAAGATGCTGACTGTGAAGCTGCATTCCAAGATATCAAGTCATACCTGACCAAACCTCCAGTGTTAGCTGCTCCTACCACTGGAAAACCATTCATTTTGTACACGAGCCCTTGATCACTCTCTGGGCACTCTGGTTGCACAAGAAAATGATGAAAGAAAAGAAGCTGCTTTATACTACCTCAACTGCATGCTAGTAGGTGAAGAGCATCGCTACTCTCCAGTCGAAAATGAATGCCTTACAGTGATGTTCGCCGTACAAAAGCTGCGTCACTACTTGCTTTCCAACACAGTCTACCTGGTCTCGAGGATCAGCCTCTTGAAGGTCCTTGTCACAAAAGTAGGTTCTCTTAATGCCTGAATGGCAAAATGGTCAATCCTTCTGTCACAATTTGATATTAGGTATATACCACAAAAGGCAATCAAAGGCCAAGCTCTAGCGGACTTTCTCGCAGAGCATCCATTGCCTAAAGATTCTTCACTCAGAGATTATCTCCCAGACGAACCAGTCTACAATGTGGAGACTTTCTCACAAAATGCTTCCTGGGATATGTACTTTGACGGTGCAACCAAGACAAATGAAAAAAGACAGCTGATCTCGGGAGTTGGCATCCTCTTTGTTAGCCCCGACAAATACATTATTCCACATGCTTTCTCGCTACTAGAACCATGCACAAACAATGCAGCTGAATATCAAGCTCTGATCCGAGGATTGGAACTCGCCATCGAATCCGGTATCACCATGCTGGAAATCTTTAGAGACTCTCAACTGATCGTCAACCAGATGAATCAGAAATTTGAAGTCCGGAAGCCTGATCTGCTGCCTTACTACAACAAGGCACAATCGCTTTTGTAAAAGTTTGACATCTGTCACATCACCCACATTCGTAGAGGTGAAAACATACGTGCAGATGCCCTGGCTGGACTTGCCGCATCTATGGTAATCCAGGAAGGGGAAAACATGCAAATCACAGTGTGCGAAAGAAGAATCCTTCCTCCGCTTAACACACACCAAGCAGTTGCTGAATGCCACCGAGTGGTTGGAAGTCGGATCTCTATCCTTTAACCTTCAATCGGCGACTGGAGGGATCCGTTCATTGATCACACTATGTTCGGAATCCTACCTGAAGACCCAAAAGAATGGGTAAGCATCCAAAGGCGAACCCCAAGCTTTCATTTGGATATTCCTTTAAAAATCCTTCACAGGAAATCCTTCAACGGAGCACTTCTACGCTGCTTGTCACAACAAGAGGCTGAAGAAACACTCAAAGAAGTTCATGCTGGTCTTTATAGAGCACATCAGGCTGGTCCCAAGCTCTATGATCAGATAAAAAGGTTAGGTATTACAGGCCTACCATGGTAGCTGACGCAATGCAATTTGCTAAGCATTGCCAACAATGCCAAGTTCACGGAGATTATGTTTACATGCCTCCAGAATGTCTACATCCTACAGCGATCTCATGGCCTTTCGAAGCCTGGGGTATGGACATCATAGGTCCTATTTCTCCCCATTCGAGCAAAGGTCATCGCTTCATCTTCGCCGCTACGGATTATTTCTCCAAGTGGTCAGAAGCATTTGCGCTTAACGAAATGAAGACCTCATTAGTCCTTTAGTTCCTGCGCACCAACATCATTTGTCGTTTGGGCATACCTAAAAGATCCATCCATGATAACGGACCACAATTCCGAGATCATCGATTCTACAGGTTCTGCAACAAATACAAAATCCAAAGCTGTCCTTCAACTCCATACAATCCGGCAGCAAACGGATCAGCAGAAGCTTTCACTAAGACACTCTGCAAAATCCTCAAAAAAATAGTCTCTAGTCACAAAAGAGTGTGGAGTGACAAACTGTGTGAAGCTTTATGGGCCTATTGAACCACCGTTCGAGGACCAACCCATAGCACACCATTCTCCTTGGTCTATGGATGCGAAGTTGTCGTACCCTTGGAAGTACAAATTCCGTCCTTGAGGGTATCCTTGCAAAATGACATGACTCAAGAAAGCAATGTCAAATTGCGACTCCATGAGCTCGAAGCTCGACAAAGCATTGAACTTTACCAAGCACGCATGGCAGGATCTTTCGACAAAAATGTCAGGCAACGCACCTACAAAAAGGGTGACTTGATTTTTCCTGTAAAAAGACCAATGGTCTTTGGTCACAAGTCCAAAGGCAAATCTGAGCCAAAATGGGAGGGACCCTACGTCATCAACAAGGTTTTCTCCAACGGCCCATACGCACTTCTAAACATGGAGGGTGACAGATGTATGCTGCCCATCAATGGCAAGTTCTTAAAGCGGTACTACCCTTGAAGACTTACCCAACTGGGTAAGAGCAATGCCTGTACGGCCAAAACCGGTTTCCAGGTACTCGCTCGCTAAACCCACTCTTTTTAGAATTTTCATATCAAATGTTGAAATTTCTAGAAATTCAAACAATGCTTACTTTCACCGTTTCATTGTTAAAAAAAGTCCAAGTTAAGTTTCCCTAACTTGACCAAAATTTTCAACCATTGAACCCAAAATTCATGGTTTAAAACAAAATCCGGATTCAGGGATTTCCACCCAAGTCCACCCTACCTTTTACCGCCTAAATGGTTTTAGGTCAAAACTCATGACCCTCGTGTCTTTAAACAAAAAAAAATGGTTTTTCAAAAACTGCGAGGAAGTGACGCTTAGTCGATACTCGCACAAATTGGAAGCATGCGAACCATGTTCGACACTTCCAAAATCGCAGGGAAGCGACATTTCGTCGATACTTGCAAAATCCTAAAAAAAAAATGTGAAGACGCAACATTTCAAGTGATATCCACAACCCAAATTTCAAAGGTTTGAAAAAACCAAGAAATAGTGGAGATGCAACATTGCTGTTGATATCCACAACCCAAATTTCAAAGGTTCAAAAAAACCAAGAAATAGTGGAGATGCAACATTGCAGTTGATATCCACAACCCAAAGGTTCGAGAAAACCGCAAATTTCAAAAATCATGGGGAAACGACATCAAGTCAGTACCCGCAAAACCAAAATTTTTGAAAAGCAAGGATGCGACATTCCATCGATACTTGCACCCAAATCCGTGAGGATACGACATTCCATCGATACTCGTAACCGAATGAGCAAGGATGCGATATTCCTTCGATACTTGCAAGACCATTCAGCATGGAGGCGACTTTTAGTCGATACTTGCATTTTTTAAAAACCAAAACCGGCTACAAATGCCACCAAAACAGGCTATCAATGCCACAAAACAAACCGGCTATCAATGCCACAAAACAAAATCGGCTATCAATGCCATAAACCAAAAAGTTGTCTTTCAAAAAATCCGGCTATAAATGCCACAAACCGGCTATCAATGACACAAAACAAACCCGCTATCAATGCCACAAAACAAAACCTGCTATCAATGCCACAAAAAACTGGCTCTCATGCCAAAATCGGCTTCCATGCCCCAAAAAAAATGGCTCCCATGCCAAAATAATCATTTGACAAAAGATTTTCACAAAATGATAAGCTTTTGATCAAATCCCATTTAGCAATTGCTTTCATCACAAAAAGATTTAAGTGAGCGTGGGGAAAAAAAAAGAAGCATCCCATTTAGCAATTGCTTTCGTCACAAAAAGATTTAAGTGAGCGTAGGGAAAACAAAAAAAAAATCCCATTTTGCAATTGCTTTCATCACAAAACGATTTAAGTGAGAGTCGGTGTTACACCTCGTCCCGAATTAATCTTGATTAACTTTAATTAATCGAGATTAATATGAATTAAGTGTGATTAGTCAAATTAAATGGTGCTTGATGATTGAAATGATCCAATTAGTCTTAGAAGACTGAATTAAACCTAATGAAATGATTTGGAAGGCATTTAGTTAATTAAGTTGAGGTTTAGATTCAAATTAATGGAATGAAGGATTTTTCTGTAAATACGGATTTATACGTATTTTGTTAGATACGGTAAAACTTTATACCATCATGTGTATTTCAATGAGTGTATCAATTTTTATAAGACATACATTTTCATTTGACTTAAGATGAGGTAAGTGGGTTTTTAATGTGACTTGAACTTGAAATAAGGTAAATGAATGGGTTAAGATGCAAATTTCTGTTATATTAGATTGGAGACACAGTTAGAACCCATTTGTAGTCGGTGAGATATTCCAGAACATAGCTGAACCGATTTCAGCTTCTTCCTTTCTTCTTCTTTTGGTTTTTAGCTTGGTAATCGTTCAAGAGAGGTGGTATACATGTGGGTTTTGAGAAAAGGAAGCCTAGGACTTTGTTTCTCCATCATCTTCTTCAATCTTTTTGGAGTTAAAGTTTGGGGAAAATCTCAAGTTTCCATTTAACAAGCTGTCAAGTAAGTATTTAGTTGTTCTTATAGAACTTTTGAGTTCTATTAAGTGATTTGGAATGATTCTTAACACAATCAATTCAAGAATTTCATTTTTGGGGTTATTTTTGATATTAGGTTGAAGAAAGGGTTTCAAATTGGTGATTTTCATCTCAACCCTCAAGCTAACAAAGGGGTTTTTGTGTTAGACATCTATTAAGGCAAGTATAAATAAGTATATATGATTAGATGCTATTGCATGTTAACTTCTCTTAGTTGAATTGTCAAATTGAGTTCAGCCCTTATGGTTATGTGCTTTATTGTGTTGGTATTCATTGAATGGGCTGAAAGGTGTTTGATTAAATGATTGAATGGTGAAAGAGAAGATAGGTCAGAATTTGGGCAAGTATAAATAGTAATTTATATTTATATGCTAATCAATGTGATTCTTATAAGTTTGGTTGTAGTTTTGATTCAACCATGTTCATAGAAATTGATTTATGTATATGAATTGATTGGAAAAGAATATAGATAATGGTATTGAAATGGATTGAGTGCAAGTATAAATACTGATTGTACTTATATGTTAATGAATATGGTTTTATCTCTAATTTAGAAGAGATAGGGTGTTGAACCCTAGTTATGATAGAAACTGATTTGATATGACTGAATGAAATTGATTTGAAATGAAATAGAAGTATATCTCTGTGTTTAAATGATGTTTGGAGGAGGGAACAGGAGGTTCCAAATATTTTATACAGGTTGAAGATGAAATGGGGGGAACAGAATTCTGAGACGAATTCTGTAGAATATTCTGGGCAGTGTCGGTCAGCCGACAAGCTGACCGACAACTTGACTGACAGTGTTAATGCAATAAACAGAAAAGAAATGCGTCTTTGGATTGTGAACCGAGCCTGACCAAACTTGGTTCGGTCAGCCGACAAATGTAAGTCGATTAACCGACAGGTTAACCGAAGTTAGTAAATTTCATGGATTAGTTCTCTCTGGTTTTCGAACCGAGAGTTAACCGACAACTGAACCGATGAATGTCGGTTAACCGAGGGTTAACCGACGAGCTGACCGACAGTTAGAAATTTTAGAATTAATTCCTGAATTTTAAGATTAAGAGCCTATTGATTTAATCAAGGCTATTCATTTTGTGTATACCTCCATAGGTGATAATTAAGGGGACTTTAATGTACAAAGTTTATATAAAATGTGATGTCCATCGAGAACAACACAAGTACATTAAATAACTGAGGATTACACCCAATTGGATGGTAGTGTTTAATTGAATTCGAATTGTCAAAGGTGTGTTCTTTATTGTCTTAAAGGACACTGTATGGTGTTAGATCTCGTGATCACTGAGAGGGGGGGGGTGAATCAGTGATCTCTTTTAAACAGGTCCTTGCTAACAACAATTCAAATCAAACCACACAATTTGACACCAGATTTTACGTGGTTCACCAAAAGGCTACGTCCACGGTTCAATCCCGTCCGAACAACAATCCGGTACAGGTCTGAATCTTATTTAGTCGCACCGACGACAAAGAGCACCAACCCTTAAATTCAGATAGCACCAACTATCTAGGAAGCACCGACTCCCTTAGGTTTCAGATAGCACCAACTATCTAGGAAGCACCGACTCCCTTAGGTTTCAGATAGCACCAACTATCTAGGAAGCTACAACTCCCTTTACAATTTGTCTGCACCCACAGACAGGATCACCAAACCCCAAAACACCAAGCACCAACTTGATGATTACAGCAAAGAAGATAAACTGATCTACAGCCCTTTCCCCTCTACAATTCTCTCTCTCTCAATCCCTTACAAATAGAAATCTAAAGCATAAAAGAGAGACTTATCTTATGAACGAAAATACCATCTTCATGAGGCTTCAAATTCGTCCACACTTGCTGTAGAAAGATGCAGCACAACAGCAAGACACAAGCACCTTCTTCTCCAAGCACTCTTCTCTCCAAAACTCTCTCAAACTCTTCTTTCTTTGATGCTTGTTATTGAAAACGAGATTAGGAGTGTTTATATAGGTTTTAGCAACCCCAAAGAGTGTCCAAAATAGGCTACAATTCGTTTAGAAAGAGTCCCAAACGAATTACCAAAAATTCCTAACTTTTAGCAAAAGACTTCTAATTCTGCAATACTTGCTGTCTGCGTGTGCTCGGTCGACATCATACTTTGCTCGGTCGACCGGGTGAACTGGGCGCCTGACGAACTTTCAAAAGTTGTAAGTTGTCAAATTCTGGAACCCGAGCTCGGTCGACATCCTGGAAGCCTCGGTCGACCGCGTGCATGCTCTGTGTCAAAAAATAACTGTAAGCTCTGATTTTGCACTTTCTTCATGCTCGGTCGACATCCTGAGGGCTCGGTCGACCGGGTATACTGCACCAGGAAAAACTGATTTTCTTCACTGTTTTCCTTTTTCATTCTTCTTGAGCTCTATCACTTCCACTCTTTCAACACATGATTGAGACATAGTGTTGACAATAATTCCAATACAATTTGATGCTTGAGACACCAAACACACCAATGCTTCAAGATTCAACTCAATGCATCTCAAATTCCAACAATCTCCCCCTTTGGAATTGTTGGCAACACTTGGAACTTCAACACAGACACTTGGAACAAGTTGACATCATAGAGCCTTTTTAGAACAATAAACTCCCCTTGGAACATGATCTTCTCATTCACTATCTTGATACCAATTTTCATTCCAATCTTCCATCTTCCTCATGCTATCATATTTCCATCTTCTTAGCATAAGACTAACTTCAACATGCATATAGTCTTTCCTTGCATAATCTTCTCAGCATAACTTGATACCAATCTCCAGATAACCTTCTCAAGATGACATGCATATCAACCTTTCCATGCATAATCTTCTCCCCCTTTGACAATAATTCCAAAGGGACCAATCTAGGAGCAAATAAGATATTCAACGAATTCATTGCTCCCCCTTTCTGGCACATCTCCTAAGGTGTAGGAGAATGAGTAACTCCTAATTTCTTTCGGAGATACTCGAAGACTTCCTTTGGCAAAGGTTTTGTGAAGATATCAGCCACTTGCTCAGTAGTAGGAACGTATTCCAACTTTACCTCACCATCTGCAACTTTATCCTTGAGAAAGTGATAGCGGATTGCAACATGTTTAGTCCTTGAATGCTGAACTGGATTCTTGGAGATATGAATTGCACTAGTGTTATCACAGAGGATCGGCGTAGGATCTGTTGTTGGAACTCCTAAATCAGAGAGCATTTGCCGCATCCATAACACTTGCGTACAACAAGTTGCCGCTGCAATATATTCTGCTTCCGCTGTCGAAAGTGAGACGGAGTCTTGCTTCTTGCTGTGCCAAGCTACCAATCTATCACCAAGATAGAATGCACCACCACTTGTACTCTTGCGATCATCTACGCAACCAGCCCAATCGGCGTCTGAGTATGCGACAAGAGTAAAGGATTTACCTTTAGGATACCATATTCCAAGCTCCATAGTACCTTTTAGATATCGAAATATCCTTTTCACTGCTGTAAGGTGCGTCTCAGTTGGTGATGCTTGAAATCGAGCCACCATACATACTGCTTGTAGAAGATCTGGTCTTGTAGCAGTCAAGTAAAGCAAGCTTCCTATCATAGAACGATAGGTGGTGTGATCAACGGACGAAGCCTTATCATCTTTGCTAAGTTTCGTGTTCGTTGTCATTGGCGTGCTCACGGGCTTGCTGTCTTCCATGTTAAAACGCTTCAGCATTTCCTTTATATATTTCATCTGAGATATAAAAATACCATTTTTCAGCTGCTGAACTTGTAATCCTAGGAAGAACTTTAGCTCTCCAAGCATAGACATCTCAAATTCTTTCGTCATATCTTCAGCAAAAATCCTGCACATAGTCTCATCATTGCCTCCAAATATTATGTCATCAACATAAACAATAACCACCAGCTGTTTGCTTGAATCAGATTTGACATACAGATTGCTATCAACTAGTCCTTTTCCAAAACCAATCTTGCGAAGATAAAGATCCAGCCTTGCATACCATGCCCTTGGCGCCTGTTTCAGTCCATATAGAGCCTTCTTCAGCTTGCAAACTAAGTCTGAATTTTTGCTAATTAGAAAGCCATCAGGTTGCTCAATGTAGACCTCTTCTTCAAGTAAACCATTCAAGAAAGCTGACTTAACATCCATCTGAAATACCTTGAAGGTTTTATAGGCAGCCAATGCAAGAAACATACGAATGGCTTCCAGACGAGCCACCGGTGCAAAGGTCTCTTCAAAATCTATGCCTTCAACTTGTGCATAGCCTTTACACACCAACCTTGCCTTGTTTCGTATGACCTGACCATCTTCATTCAGCTTGTTCCGAAAGACCCATTTAGTACCAATCACATTCTTATCAGTAGGTCTAGGGACTAGTTCCCATGTGGAGTTTTTCTCAATCTGCTCCAACTCCTCATGCATAGCTTTTAACCAGCTTTCATCTAGACTAGCTTCAGCTACTGTCTTGGGCTCAATGGTGGACACAAGTGAGTAATTGCTAACTACACTTTGTCTAGTTTTTACACCGGCTTCAGGATCTCCAATGATTTGATCCTTAGGGTGTTGCTCTACCCAAGTACTTTTCTTTCTAGGAGAAGTATCCTCTGAATCATCTTTTGCCTTTTCAGAATCAGGTTCAGCCACTTCATCATCAATCTCACTCGAGTCCTCATACACTGGACTGTCATTATGAGTTACCTTCTTTGACTCATGGTTTTCATCAATTCTAACATCAGCACTTTCAATAATTTTTCTGGTCCTTTTGTTAAGGCATCTGTAAGCTTTACTAGAGGATGAGTAACCCAGAAAAAATACCTTCATCGGCTCTTTCTGCAAATTTGCCCGGATTTTGTTCGAGCCGCTTGATGTAACACTTGCTACCGAAGACTCTGAAGTGCTTGACTGTAGCTTTTCTTCCAAACCATAGCTCATAAGGTGTTTTATCTTCATGTGGCCTGATCAAGCAACGATTCTGAATATAAACAGCCGTATGAATCGCCTCTTTCCAATACTTATCAGCCATCTTACTTTCAACCAGCATGGTGCGTGCCATTTCTTGCACAGTGCGGTTCTTGCGCTCAACAACTCCATTCTGCTGTGGAGTTCTAGGGGCTGAGTATTGTCTTTGGATGCCATGATGGTCACAATACTTAGTGAATTCATCAGATGTGAATTCGCCTCCACGATCAGACCTTAGCGTCTTGATCTGCTTCCCTAGCATGTTTTCAACACTGTGCTTTAAACACTTTGAACCGATCAAGTGCTTGATGTTTATGCTTAAGAAATAATACCCATGTCATGCGAGTAAATCATCAATGCAAAGCATAAAATACTTATCTCCATTGGTGCTTTGAGTCCGCATCGGTCCACAGAGATCAGTGTGTACCAGCTCAAGAGGTTTCTTCGTATGATGCTCCTTCGTCTTGAACATTACCCTCGTTTGCTTTCCCTTTTGACAAGAGTCACAAATGGGGTTTGAAGGCTTTTCAACTGTAGCCATACCTCTAACAGCCTTTGAATTGCAAATCTTTGACATGTTGCCAAAGCTTAGATGCCCAAGGCGTTTGTGCCACAACCAACTCTCTTCTGACCGACTCAATAAGCATGTCTTTTCAGCTCCATCTGACAAGGTGTAAAGATTTCCAGCTGTCCTTGACCCAGTAGCCACTGTTTTGCCGTTGCTACTCTTCTTGATAGCAAACCCATTCTTTGTAAAAACAATTTCGTGGCCCTTATCACAGATCTGGCTCACACTCAACAGATTGTGTCTCAATCCCGACACATATAAGACCTCTTCAGATCTGATCTTGTTTGCCATCAGCTGAACAACACCTTTTCCAACAATTTTGGCACCATCATTGTTACCAAACTTTACCGAACCACCTTCATAGTGCTGTAACTTGATGAATTTTTCTTTATCACCAGTCATATGACTCGAACAGCCACTATCAAGGACCCATGGTGTTGTCTTCTTTTGTGCATTGAAAGCGGTTTGCACAATGAGAGATTTCTTGCCTTTTTCTGCACTTTTCTTTGCCCTCCAAGTTTTGACTAACTTGGGTTTCTTTTCAACCTGAATTGGTTTAGCAGTAGGCAGCCTACAATCCCTAGCCATGTGTCCAAAATTATGACACTTGTAGCACTCAATATTGTGGCTATTTAGGATTGAGAAAGGGTTCCTTCTCACAACTGGGCTGTTTCTCACATAGAATTTACAATCTGCCCTTCTATGTCCATACCTATTGCAATGATAACAATAGCCATAAAATTTGTATCTTTTATATGGCTGGTTAGGCTTCATGTCCTTTCTCACTTGAATGGGCTCTTTTCTAGGCA
Source organism: Litsea cubeba (assembly GCA_012931725.1). Taxonomy (NCBI): domain Eukaryota; kingdom Viridiplantae; phylum Streptophyta; class Magnoliopsida; order Laurales; family Lauraceae; genus Litsea; species Litsea cubeba. The sequence goes on along the minus strand of CM022947.1, from coordinate 23,884,485 downwards.
GTGTGGGCTTCACAGAATTGGAAGGTGTAGTAACTTGCTTTACAAACACCGTCTCTACAGAAGGTGTAACCTTAGAAGATTCTCCATTCTCAAATCCTATTCCAAATCTGAAGTGAGGGGGTCTTTGAACTTTCAAAATTTCATTCAGCTTCAATGTACCATTGATAGCTTGAAACTCCTTGAGCTTTTGTTTCATTTGCATATTTTCAGTCCTTGCTCCAAGGATTTCATTCTCAAGTTTCATCACTTCCTCAGTTTTGGTACAGATTTGTATTTCTAGGACATCTACCATTCTTTTATACTCTTCTAATTCAGTTTTCAAAGCAATAACTGAAATTTCAGATTCATGAAGAAGTTTCAGATTTTTCTTACTTGATCTTCGCTCCTTGCTAAGCTCCTCAAGTGCAGCAATGAGCTCTTCTTCAAGATTCACTTCAGCCTCCTCTTCGTTTTCCAGCTCTTGCTCATCGTCTTCTTCAATAGTAACCATGAAGAGTGCTTCAGTCGCCTCGACTGATTCATCATCGTCCGAAGATTCAGACGTGCTGTCATTATGCTGACTGATGAAGCTCTTTGCTTTGCCCTTCTTTCTGAAATTCTTCTTCCATTTACTCTTATCAACATAAGAGTCATTATCATTGTCTTCTTTCAGCGGGCACTTCGCAGCAAAGTGGCCAACACCGCCACAATTGAAGCATTTAAAGGGTAAGCTTCCCTTTATACTTGCCATTGCTTCCTTTCTTCAGCCTTCTAATAAATTGAGCCTCAAGCTCATCATCATCAGAATCATGACCAGCAATCTCTTTTGCCTTTTTCTGAACTTTGAAGGCCGCTTCTCTATCCGATGAAGACGTCTTACCTATGCGCATCTCATAGGCAGTGAGAGAACCATGCAGCTCATCCATTGAAAACTCGTTCAGATCTTTGGCTTCTTCTATGGCTGAGACTTTAGAATCAAACCGGGGAAGGAGAGATCTTAGAACCTTTTTGACGATGACTGGTTCTTTAATCTCCTCTCCTAGTCCACGAATGTCATTCGTGACTTCATTCACCCGTTGCATGTAAGAATCAACATTCTCGCTATCCTCCATGCGAAGAGACTCAAATTGGGAGCGATGAGTTTGCAATTTCGCTTCTTTGATCTTCTCATCTCCTTCATGGATGCTTTTCAGCTTATCCCAGATTTCCTTGGCTGTCTTGCATGCTATAACTTTGATCAGCTCGCTGTCAACAAGGCCGCTAAAGAGTGCATTCTGCGCCTTAGAGTCGTTGTCTGCTAACTTCTTCGTTGCAGCATCAGTGGGTACAATGGCAGAATTGTAACCGACTCTGACAGTCTCCCAGACATCATAGCCAAGAGATTTGATGAAGGCCTGCATTCTAATCTTCCAAAAGGAGTAATTAGAACCATCAAACAACGGTGCTTTCATATTCGCTGTGCTGGTTGCCATGTGATTTGACAAAGATCACCCTTAGCGTGTTAAGCTTATCAAGGGAAACCTTACGCTCTGATACCAATTGTTAGATCTCGTGATCACTGAGAGGGGGGGGTGAATCAGTGATCTCTTTTAAACAGGTCCTTGCTAACAACAATTCAAATCAAACCACACAATTTGACACCAGATTTTACGTGGTTCACCAAAAGGCTACGTCCACGGTTCAATCCCGTCCGAACAACAATCCGGTACAGGTCTGAATCTTATTTAGTCGCACCGACGACAAAGAGCACCAACCCTTAAATTCAGATAGCACCAACTATCTAGGAAGCACCGACTCCCTTAGGTTTCAGATAGCACCAACTATCTAGGAAGCACCGACTCCCTTAGGTTTCAGATAGCACCAACTATCTAGGAAGCTACAACTCCCTTTACAATTTGTCTGCACCCACAGACAGGATCACCAAACCCCAAAACACCAAGCACCAACTTGATGATTACAGCAAAGAAGATAAACTGATCTACAGCCCTTTCCCCTCTACAATTCTCTCTCTCTCAATCCCTTACAAATAGAAATCTAAAGCATAAAAGAGAGACTTATCTTATGAACGAAAATACCATCTTCATGAGGCTTCAAATTCGTCCACACTTGCTGTAGAAAGATGCAGCACAACAGCAAGACACAAGCACCTTCTTCTCCAAGCACTCTTCTCTCCAAAACTCTCTCAAACTCTTCTTTCTTTGATGCTTGTTATTGAAAACGAGATTAGGAGTGTTTATATAGGTTTTTAGCAACCCCAAAGAGTGTCCAAAATAGGCTACAATTCGTTTAGAAAGAGTCCCAAACGAATTACCAAAAATTCCTAACTTTTAGCAAAAGACTTCTAATTCTGCAATACTTGCTGTCTGCGTGTGCTCGGTCGACATCATACTTTGCTCGGTCGACCGGGGTGAACTGGGCGCCTGACGAACTTTCAAAAGTTGTAAGTTGTCAAATTCTGGAACCCGAGCTCGGTCGACATCCTGGAAGCCTCGGTCGACCGCGTGCATGCTCTGTGTCAAAAAATAACTGTAAGCTCTGATTTTGCACTTTCTTCATGCTCGGTCGACATCCTGAGGGCTCGGTTCGACCGGGTATACTGCACCAGGAAAAACTGATTTTCTTCACTGTTTTCCTTTTTCATTCTTCTTGAGCTCTATCACTTCCACTCTTTCAACACATGATTGAGACATAGTGTTGACAATAATTCCAATACAATTTGATGCTTGAGACACCAAACACACCAATGCTTCAAGATTCAACTCAATGCATCTCAAATTCCAACATATGGTATAATCAAACCCAGATAGGGTAATTATTGATTTGTATATTGAAACGAATCTTGACAGGATTATGTATTGATTTGTCTCCGTTCATTCATTTATAACTAAACGAAAATTAAGTTAAATGAATTGTATTATATATTGAGTCTGGCACTACAAAGTGATTTCTGTCTGCTGCAGCAGATTATCTGGGAGTGTTCCGGAGCTCCGTGGTGATGCCAGTGATCTCTGATCAAGACACTGAGTAGATGCCATTCATTTGAGAAGTCCTTGAGGCCTGAGTCATGAATGATGCGCTCTTCAGTCCCTGAGCCAATAAAGGCAATTCTTCATTTTTAGGGGAGATATCATTTGATCTAGAAATGCTATGGTAGTTTGCCAAGTTATAAAGACTCACATTGTTACTGGTTACGTAATTCTTCCTGTTTAGGAAGATGGTAATCCTTCCTGTTTAGGAAGATAGTAATCCTTCCCTTTGAGGAAGATATGAAACTGATTTGTAAATTGTAAAAAAAATGTTTGTTGGTTTAATCTAACGTTGAATTAGACAACAGGTTATTGTTTATTGTTTAGGTCAAACGATGAATTAGACATATTGGAATTATGATTAGCATATGTAATCATATATTTGTTTGTACATTGCTGAATTGTGAATTCACAGTGTTATTGATGGCATTACAGGCACAACTGCCATTGCCGGTCCTTCGGTGGTTATTGTACTAATGGAAACAACTAATATAGTTCCTTCCGAAGAGTATTGTAATAATGACATAAGACTTTTTGAAATGTCTTGTTCATAATGTAAATTCAATTTTGTTTTTATGAACAATGTAAATTTGTTTAGGTTCCGCATAATGTGTAATTTTGATATCCCTTGTGAATTTTATGTTCAAAGTTCACGGGAGTAAGTATGGTCGCGACTCGGGGTTAAACTCGATTTAAATTTTATCTCGGGCTCGGGTCGTGACAATAGGGAAAAAAAAAGAGAACAAAAAAAATACATGCTGTACAAAAAAAAAGAGAAAGTGTTCACAAGCACTACAAAAAAAAATAGAGTACAAAAAAAATATATATATATGCGGTCTAAAAAAAAGTGTTCACATGCACTACAAAAAAAAAGAGTACCAAAAAATACATGTGGTACCAAAAAAAAAAGAAAAAGAAGAAGGATAGTTTCTGCTACAAAAAATCAGGAGCTCAACCAAAAATGATTTCTAGCCAAAATTTCAGCTCCTCAAGCAAACTTTTGGCCTCAGCCGTCAGAGTTTCCAAGGCACGCTTCTTCAGGAACTTGCCATGAGATGCTGGAGAAGGCTGCAACCGTTCTTTCACACCGGGAAGCTTATCCCGAGCAGTTTGCCATTGTTTGCCCTCTTGAAACTTCCTTTCAAGAACTCGATCAGCATCTGCAACCAGGCGAATCAGAGCACTCTCCCTATCGCGGGCCTTTGTTATAGCTGCCCACTTGGCAGCGACTTGTGCCTTCAAATGCTCAAGATGTCTCCTGGCCTCATCAACCTCCCTATCAAGGATGTTAAGGTCATGTGTCAGCCCAACGATGGCTAGCTCTTCTAAGTCCTTCTCTCGGACTAGCTGCTTCCTGCTTTGTGTAGCCTTATTCAGGTCGGACTTAGCCTTATCAGCAGGGTCCAGGAACATCTCCTTGAAGTACTGGTCGTCAGCAAAACAAATGGTCTTAAACCACTTGTCACCCAGTGCAATGATCCTATCAACGATCGCCCTAGCACCTGACATCCAGACCAGCCTCTTCGGCATCACCAAGAATCTCTTGCACATGCTGGATCATGCCAAATCCGGCCATCAAGGAGAGTCTCAATTCAAGAGCTCAGAACCCGCACCACCACCTTCTTCGCAAAAAGAAGAGATGGCCCAGCTGAAGATTCGCCTTGCTTCGTCGGTCGGCTGCTCATAGGTCATGCCCGTTGGAAGAGGAACAAAAGAACTCTTTCCAGTTGGAGCTGTTGGGGAAGGAATCTCAGCACGAGGTACCTCCTCCACCGTGTCAGAATTGGTTGCAAGAGTCTCTACCTCCGGATCAACCTCTGGCATCCCTTGCTCTGGTTCTGAAAGAAGCGACGGACTCTCCTCTGTCACTCACTATTCAAAATTCTGCCAGGAAACACAAAAAAGTATGAATATGATCCTGTTTAAAAAATCATTATCAGGGTTATTACTATAAAAATACCTTCTTCGACGACTGGCGGAACACTCTCTTCCTCAATGAACTCATCGGAAGCATCGTCAACATTTGCGTCCATCGATGGTTCAAAGTCATCGGAATCCTGTGGCAAGTCAGCTGACAAGAAAAAGTTAGCAAACCAAAATTGGTGGCCTATGTTGGATTCCGCATCAAAAAAAATGAGATGAGATTTTTTGGAATCAATTGAATATTTATCTTTTCTTTAAAATAGATTCTTTTTCAATAGAATTTATTTCTCTTCTTCTCGAACGTACCTTCGTTTTGCATTTCGTGGTTCATTAATCTAAGAAAAAAAAAAAATAGATTTTTCATTTGGAGTTCAAAATGAGAAACTTGATCCTTTCCTTTCGTTCTCGTCTGCAGAAATGTTGAGCCTGTTCGAATAGGTTTGGGCATCTTTCTCTTCGATGAGTTATTAAATCTAAAAAAAAAGTTAGATTTTCATTTGGATTCAAAATTGAGAAATCTTGATCCTTCCTTTCGTTCTCGTGCTGCAGAAATGTTGAGCCTGTTGAATAGGATTTGGGCCATCGTTTCTCTTGATGAGTCTATTTATTAAAAAAAAAGACATAGACCACTAAGGTTAAACCAATGCGTTCTTTGATCACGTTGATTCAAGAAAAGCCTTGTCAGAGTGTGAGACAGCTTGACTTTCTAGGAAGGGTCCTCAAACGGGTTCATTAAGTAATCCTACCCTTACCTGGGGGCAATTCTACAATCGAGATTTCATAAGACCGGTTAGGAGGCCTATGTGTACTCTCTCGTCTTTTAAATAAAAATTTTCAAAATAAAATTTAAAATAATAAAATAAAAATAAAAAAATTTAAAAAAAAATTAAAAAAAAAAATATTAAAAAAAAGATTTCAAAAAAAAAAAACTTCCGTCATTTTTGGGTTAAGATTGGAGAAATTTTGGTCTCTCCTTTTCTGACACTCGGCGCTCGGGAAATCGTGAGCCTGTGTTCAGATTGGGATGCCTTTTGCTCTCTTTGATGAACCCGATTTGGCCTTTAAAAAAAAAAACTCGTCATTTTTGGATTCAGAACCGAGAAATTATGGTTCATTTATTCTGGGTACTGGCGCCCTCGGAAATCGCTGAGACGTATTTGGATCGGAATACCATTGCTCTCTTTGAGAATCCAATCTTGACCTTTTAAAACGAGAATCTCATCTCATGGATGCGGTCTCCAAACATTTGTGTCTAGCGGTACTAGTACGCCCTTTCAGGGTCTACTGTATTCCGACCGCACATTTGTAATCCAAACTTATATTCTTCTTAATCGAGGAAGTCTGCTTCTCGATAAGTCGAATTTAAGTTCACAATTCTTCTAGCATCACTGGGACCTCATTCTGGCTTACCATACCTGCATCAGAACAATTTACCTCTATGGCCTTTTTCCTTCTTCATATTGCTTGGTCATTCCCTGAGCGATTTGAAAAGACAAAACCATAGAACTTCCCATTTATGATCATTATATTCTTGTGATTACTATGGATGTGGTCTTGTTTCAGAAATTTGAAAAACAACAATGGCAGCTCGCTTACCATTACTTTCGATGAGACAAGACCAGCTCATGCTTCAACAGAAGCAAACCACGCGCACCTCAAGGCCCCATCAGTGCCAAAGCGTCAACTCCCTCGGAACTCTTGAACTGGGTCGACCTCACTCCCCGGACTATTGTCTTTGGGACGCTGGACCATTTCCACTTTTCGAAGAAAAATGCTCCTTCCAAGAAGAGAAGCTTGCCTTCAACGTGTCACTACCGTGACACCAAAGGCGAGCACCAAAGAGCCCGAAGCCCGTGGCACCCCCAGAAGCCTCGACCCGCAAACGACCAGGTCTATCCCAAGACTTGGTCCCCAAGACCTTCACCAAAAAAAGAAGGTCCCAAAATCCACCAAGCCAGCATACCTGGCCCCATCAAGGAGAACCAGTTTTACCCTCTTGCCTACATGAAAGAGAGAGACCCATCTCCAACCTGACTCCAAGTCAAACCGCATGAGCCGGCTTGTTCCTACAAGCCCAAAATCAGATCATGCATCACAAGGCCTTGCAGACACCTGCTAAGGCCTAAATCTCTGCGTTCACCCTTCATTCTACAGAGGCTGAACTTGAAAAATTCAAAGCTTCCTCAACAGGGAAGGACCGGGTTCGCATCTTCCTTGCCTAGCTACTAAGAAGACGGCTCGCGCTGCGCTCGAGGAGCACATCCTTCATCGTCAAAGCCCAGCCAAGAGCTGACCGAAGCTCAAATTGCTCATCGTATATGCCCGCCGCTGTCGTATCGACAAAAGAGATCTAGGAAGCAAAGGACCCAGCCTCCTACGTTCAAGTCTCTCAAATGGGTCGAAAAAGAAAGACCTCAACCAAGTTGTTGCTGTCCAAATGGTTGGAAAAACCAGAAGACCCCAAAAGTCAGCACAGAAAATTCATGTCCGACGTCTGATGACCCGCAGCGTCTCCAGGACAAGAAGACATTCAGAAGAGTCCCCTACTCCTTCAAGCAAAGGACGGCAGAGTGATCCTTCCCGAAAGCTCTTCTTAAAAAAGAATGAGCCCCAGCTGTCAGTTCCAGGACAAGTTTTCTTCGTTCGAATCCGAAGGATGAACGTCCTGGCTACAAATTCTGAGCCACCACCCCCAATCCACCTCAAGATGATGCGCGTCACAATGCATCAGCAGATTGGAACAAGGTCCAACAGAGGATTGAGACTCTGATGGAAAACCTTCTCCTCTGCCTTCCAAAATCAGGGCGAACAATGAACCTCCTCCGAATCATCAGGACGATGAGGTAAATGGAGAAGAAAATGAGTCACGCGCCCTTACCAAAAAGGACGTAGACAGTATCCTGCGCAAAGCAAAAGAAGAGGATATACTCAAGGAGCATGGGATCAAGCCACCATATCCCTTATGGATGGACTCGGTCCCGTTCTCCTACAAAATTCAAGCATCCTACTCTCCAAACATATCGTGGGAAAGGATCAGCCAGACAGCACGTCATCCACTTCAAGATCTTGACGGGAGCTATCAGCGGATCAAGATGCACTCAAGATCCGCCTCTTTGCTAAGTACCCTAAAAGGTATGGCCATCGATGGTACTCCACTCTATCGGAGGACTCCATAACAAAATTGGCCATGCTAGAGACACGCTTCCTGACTCACTTCAAAGGTGAGGATCATCCCTGCTACTATGGCTCAGCTGTGCAGCCTAAAATAGGGGGGAATGAGTCAAATATGACTTCATTCATAAGTGGAAAGCAAGGCATACAAATGCTCTTGATGTATTGCCACAAGCGTCGCTATCGACATATGCCGAAACTAACATGAGAGCTAAATCGGCTCCATGATCATCGGTCAACAAATCAAAGAACGTGGGAGAACTCCTAGAAGCTTCCATGGAAGCTGAAACGGTGAATTAAAGACCTCAACATGTCAGAAATCATCAAGAAAAGAGCCAACCTGCCATTGCAACCTCTAAACAAAGAAAAAGAGGTCCTCAATGTGCAAACCAAGTCAGCTCCTCAGCCACCAAAGAAAGCTGAAAACAAGCTGCTGGTAAGAGACCTGAACTCATTATGCCTTCAAAGAGACGAGTAAGAAGAAATACCCGATTCATGAAGATGTTGATGGAAATCTTCCGGGGCTCTCGATGGCAAAGGCAAGCTCACCTTGCCTGAACCAAAAGACCGGGTGATGTTGGCAAAACCAACGATCCTCGGTACTGTCCATATCACCAGATGATCTCGCATACTCTCAATCAATGCTTCGTTGTGAGGAGGAGAAAATAAAGAGATGTGGAAACAAGAGTCATCACCTTTGATAAAAACTTATGGGTCTGCCTCCGTCAACATGGTGGCATGTGGACAAACATTCAAAATCACCGAAGAAGAAGATCACTACTTCCTTAAGGTGAAAACTCAATTCAAGCGTCCAGGAACGGTTCCTTACCCGACACCAGACGACAACCATATGGGTACATCCCGATCTCCTGGAAGATGAAAATTGGGAGGTCGTGAAAACAAAGCCTACAGCTCCAACAGCGAAGGCAGGCTAGGAAATATCTCCTCAAGCTCAAACGGCAAGAGAAGACCCAGCCAAAAAGGAAGTCCAAGAAAAGGCAGAGGCCTCCTCTACCGCTTCATTGGAGGCAACAAAAACGTCCTCTTCTAGGACTTCAAAGGGGGGTAAGAAAATTCACTCTCATGATTTCATGCACCTCAATTCAAAGAAAGCCACGCAGGGGGCATCGTACTCTTGCAATTCGATAGTTGGATTCTCCATTGATGGATACGAGTCCAGCGACACCGATGAAGGATTCGAATCCAACTAACCGACGAGTGGGAGGAGTCCCTTGAAACGGGAGAATATCTCTTCGATGAAGAATGGGTTCCTGAGACTCATCTTACGCCAGTAATCTGGTATAACCCCCTACAGCCGCAAGGATCTTGGTCTGATGATGAAGAAGACCAAGAGGCTGTACAAGAAAATGCTGCTGACCCAGCACCCGTCATTGCTCCAGTGGAAATCAACTATGTTGAGCCACAAAGAGCTGATGAAGAAGAAGATTTGGCTCCCATGCATGATCTTGAAGAATATGCAAGGATCTTGCAGCGTTTCGCTCTAGAACAAGAGCAAAACCGCGTCAACGAGCTTCCTCGCAATCCAGAGCCTGAAGTCCCTGAAGACTATTAGGTTCATCCTCCCTTAACTCCTAAAAATGGAGAAAATTACTGGATAGACGATCCTTTTGCATCCGAGGATGAGTCTGACTCCGATCAGGCAACGTCTCCTATCAGAGCTTCCTGTAGTGTGATAATTCAGGATTATAGCTCTTCCGAAGCATCGTCTGATGAGATCACTTATACTCCGGCGACGCCAAGCATTGTATCTTCTGGAGCCACCTCATCTCACGTGACTTTCACTGAGACGACACCCTCTCAAGTTTCTTCTCCTGAGATTGTGACTTCAAAGTTCACACCCTTCTTGACTGAAGAATTCCCAGCTATTGATGCTTGGGATGATGAATTGGTCAACGAAGAAGAAAGGTTGCTGGATGCTGTTCAGGACTTGTTCCCGAAAAATGCTCCATGCAACACAATCATTGAGGATAGCAACTCCGCTGCAGATACATCCTCAGTAATGAAAAACGACAGCCTCTTGATCCTAAAGACAATCTTCCAAACGAAGACCCTTCTCAAGAAGCTCTCGAAGTTAGTAAAAGCACCCACTCTGGCCGAGACTACCACAAAAATTACAACCAATCTTCCTTTACATATGTAAATCCTTCGAGAAAAGATGTTTTAAGCGCCCCTAGTGGCAAGAATGATGAACATGCAGGCCCTAAGGAGGCTTTCAAGTATGACTTGATTGAACACTTCAAGCACATACCTGCACGTTTTCACATCCTAGATTTGTTGCGAATGTCTTCGCACACTCGTGATAATCGCATTTCAGAATTACAAAAGCTGAATGAGGATGTTGACAAACATGCCCTGCAAGTCCTCCAAATTGAAATGGATTACTGGGTCAAAAACTCAGAAGCTTCCTCAAAGGGAGAAAAGAAGAAAACCGAGGGATCATGCATTGAATGCCTATCGGTTAAAAAAGCAGCCAGTGCAACCGTCGCCTTCACAAAGGACGACCTCCTACTTGGCGAAACCCGGCACAACCGACCCCTGTACTTCACAAGGTTCATCAAGGAAATGCCTATGCACAGAGTTCAGATCGACCCAGGTTCTGCACTCAACCTCATCTCCACATCGGCTCTCGAAGAGTTGGGCATCCCACCCAGCAAGCTCAGCCACACATCTGTATCTATCTTTGGATATGTTGGGAGTACTCAAAGGCCTATCGGCAAAATCAGGTTCAAGTTGCAGGTCAGTGATCTTATCTCCAAGGTCACAGTGTATGCAATAAAAACCCCTTCATGCTACAACATCCTTCTCGGACGGCCCTGGATCCACGAGAATGGTGTTGTCCCTTCAACTCTACATAAATGCATCAAGATTGTTGGCGACGATGGCATGATACATCGAGTCTTTGCGGACAGAAAACCCTTCAAAGGTAAAGAAGTCCACTTCGCAGACTCATAGATGTATGAAGGTGAGAAAGAAGAAGAGGAAAAGCAAACAGCACCCTTTGCCGAGAATCACCAGAAAGATAAAGGCAAGGCTCCTCAACAATCACCGGAAGAAAACAAACCATCCGGTAAATCCGAAGAGAGTATTCAAACTCCCCTCATCATCTCCCTCAAAGTTTCAAAGCCTTTGGTCATCACAACTAAAGTGAAGGAGGCAAAGCAAAAGTCTGGGGGGCAAATTTGTTGTCTCTTTTGTGTCTATCATGCAAGACACGAATCCGTATTCAGAGCTAGAAGACGACACATCGTCAAGCCAAGCTGACACTCAGCAAGTTCAGCAAGCTCTTACTCCAATGGAGATAACTTCTGACATAGAAGATCGTACGTCAGCTTCCTTCGTTGTTCCAGCAACTTCAGCAAAGGAAAAGCCGATCTTCTTCCATAGATCGGATGCTTCTTCATCAAACTCCATGCTTGAACCTTTCCAAAATAAAGATAAAAGATGCATCCTGAAATGAAAAACATACATCTTTCGGACCCCATTTGGCGTGTATTGCTACACTGTCATGCCATTGGTCTGAAAAATGCTGGTGCCACATATCAGAGGGCTGATGAAGATATTCCAAGATATGCAGCAAAGACGGTGAATGTTACGTTGATGACCTCGTCCGTAAAAGCAAAAGAAAAGAAAGATCTTCTCAAGAACGTTCGAGAAGTCTTCCTCCGGACTTCGCGAGACACAAACTGCGAATGAATCCTCTAAAATGCTTCTCGGCTGTCTCGTCGGGTAAGTTTGCTCAGGATTCTTAGTTCGGAAAGCTGGAATGAGCTTGACCCCATAAAAGTCAAAGCCAATTCTAGAAATGCCCTCTCCAAGAACCTTGAGAGAACTCAAAGGGCTTGAAGGGAGATTGGCCTACATCAGACGGTTCATCTCCAATCTTTTGAGGAAATGCCTTCCATTCTCCCGTTGATGAAAAAAGGTTAAACTTTGTCTGGATGCTGACTGTGAAGCTGCTTCCAAGATATCAGTCATACCTGACCAAACCTCAGTGTAGCTGCTCCTACCACTGGAAAACCATCCATTTGTACACGAGCCCTTGATCACTCTCTGGGCGCTCTGGACTTGCGACAAGAAAATGGTGAAAGAAAAGAAGCTGCTTCTATATACCTCACTGCCCATGCTAGTAGGTGAAGAGCATCGCTACTCTCCAGTCGAAAATAGAATGCCTTAAGTGATGTTCGCCGTACAAAAGATGCGTCACTACTGCTTTCCAACAAGTCTACCTGGTCTCGAGGATCACCTCTTGAAGGTCCTTGTCACAAAAGTAGGTTCTCTTCAATGCCGAATGGCAAAATGGTTCCAATCTTTCTGTCACAATTTGATATTAGTATAGTACCCAAAAGGCAATCAAAGGACAAGCTCTAGCGACTTTCTCGCAGAGCATCCATTGCCTAAAGATTCTTCCACTCAGAGATTATCTCTCAGAGAAACCAGTCTACAATGTGGAGACTTTCTCACAAATGCTCCTGGGATATGTACTTTGACGGGTGCAACCAGACAAATGAAAAAAGACAGCTGATCTCGGGAGTTGGCATCCTCTTTGTTAGCCCCGACAAGATACATGATTCCACAGCTTTCTCGCTACTGGAACCATGCACAAACAATGCAGCTGAATATCAAGCTCTGATCCAGGATTGGAACTCCCATCGAATCCGGTATCGACCAGCTGGAAATCTTTGAGAACTCTCAACTGATCGTCAACCAGATGAATCAGAAATTTGAAGTCCGGAAGCCTGATCTGCTGCCTTACTACAACAAGGCACAATCGCTTTGTAAAAGTTTGACATCTGTCACATCACCCACATTCGTAGAGGTGAAAACATACGTGCAGATGCCCTGGCTGGACTTGCCGCATCTATGGAATCCAGGAAGGGGAAAACATGCAAATCACAGTGTGCGAAAGAAGAATCCTTCCTCCTCTTAACACACACAAGCAGTTGCTGAATGCCACCAATGGTTGGAAGTCGGATTTCAATCCTTCAACCTTCAATCGGCGACTGGAGGGATCCGTTCATTGATTACACTATGTTCGTAATCCTACCTGAAGATCCAAAAGAATGGGTAAGCATCCAAAGGCGAACCCCAAGCTTTCATTTGGATATTCCTTCAAAAATCCTTTACAGGAAATCCTTCAACGGAGTACTTCTACGCTGCTTGTCACAACAAGAGGCTGAAGAAACACTCAAAGAAGTTCATGCTGGTCTTTGCGGAGCTCATCAGGCTGGTCCCAAGCTCTATGATCAGAGAAAAAGGTTAGGTTATTACTGGCCTACCATGGTAGCTGACGCATGCAATTTGCTAAGCTGCTGCCAACAATGCCAAGTTCATGGAGATTACATTCACATGCCTCCAGAATGGCTACATCCTACAGCGATTTCATGGCCTTTCGAAGCCTGGGGTATGGACATCATAGGTCCTATTTCTCCCCCTTCGAGCAAAGGTCATCGCTTCATCTTCGCCGCTATGGATTATTTCTCCAAGTGGTCAGAAGCATTTGCGCTCAACGAAATGAAGACCTCATCAGTCCTTCAGTTCCTGCGCACCAACATCATTTGTCGTTTTGGCATACCCAAAAGATCCGTCCATGATAACGGACCACAATTCCAGGATCATAGATTCTACAGGTTCTGCGACAAATACAAAATCCAAAGCTGTCCTTCGACTCCATACAATCCGGCAGCAAACGGATTAGCAGAAGCTTTCAACAAGACACTCTGCAAAATCCTCAAAAAAAGGTCTCTAGTCACAAAAGAGACTGGAGCAACAAACTGTCTGAAGCATTGTGGGCTTATCGAACCACCGTTCGAGGACCAACCCATAGCACACCATTCTCCTTGGTCTATGGATGCGAAGCTGTCGTACCCTTGGAAGTACAAATTCCTTCCTTGAGGGTATCCTTGCAAAATGACATGACTCAAGAAAGCAATGTCAAATTGCGACTCCATGAGCTGGACAATCTGATGAGAGACGGCTCGAAGCTCGACAAAGCATTGAACTTTACCAAGCACGCATGGCAGGATCTTTCGACAAAAAGGTCAGGCAACGCGCCTACAAAAAGGGTGACTTGGTTCTTGCGGTAAAAAGACCAATGGTCTTCGCAAGTCCAAAGGCAAGTTTGAGCCAAAATGGGAGGGACCCTACATCATCAACAAGGTTTTCTCCAACGGCGCATATGCACTCTTAAACATGGAGGGTGATAGATGTATGCTGCCCATCAACAGCAAGTTCTTAAAGCGGTACTACCCTTGAAGACTTACCCAACTGGGTAAGAGCAATGCCTGTACGGCCAAAACCGGTTTCCAGGTATCGCTCGCTAAACCCACTCTTTTTAGAATTTTCATACAAATGTTGAAATTTCTAGAAATTTAAACAATGCTTACTTTCATCGTTTCATTGTTCAAAAAGTCCAAGTTTAGGAACCTTTCCCTAACTTGACCAAAATTTTCAACCCTTGAACCCAAAATTCATGGTTTGAAACAAAATCCGGATTCAGGGATTTCCACCCTAGTCCACCCTACCTTTTACCGCCTAAATGGTTTTAGGTCAAAACTATGACCCTCGTGTCTTTAAACAAAAAATGGTTTTTAAAAATGCGGGAAGTGACGCTTAGTCATACTCGCACAAATCGGAAGCATGCAACACTTCCAAAATCGCAGGAAGCGACATTTCGTCAGAAAATAAAACTGTGTCAATTATATCAACAAAGGTGAAAAAAGAAACGTGAGACTGCAACAATTCAGTGACATACAACAACCCAAATTTCAAAGGTTTCGAAAAAACCAAGAAACCGTGGAGATGCAACATTTCATTGATATCCACAACCCAAATTTCAAAGGTTCGAAAAAACCTAAAAAACCATGGATACGCAACATTTCAGTTGATATCCATAACCCAAAGGTTCGAGAAAACCGCAAATTTCAAAAATCGTGGGGAAACGACATCAAGTCAGTACCCGCAAAACCAAAATTTTTGAAAAGCAAGGATGCGACATTCCATCGATACTTGCACCTAAATCCTGCGAGGATACGACATTCCATCGATACTCGCAACCGAATGAGCAAGGATGCGACATTCCATCGATACTTGCAAGACCATTCAGCAGGGAGGCGACTTTTAGTCGATACTTGCATTTTTAAAAACCAAAACCGGCATAAACCAAACGGCTAAATGCCACCAAAACTGGCTATCAATGCCACAAAACAAACCAGGCTATAATGCCACAAGATAAATGCCATCAAAACAGGCTATAAATGCCACCAAACCGGCTATCAATGCCACAAAACAAAACCGGCTATCAATGCCACAAACCAAAAATTGGCTTTCAAAAAACACTCGGCTATCAATGCCACAAAACTGGCTATCAATGCCATAAAACTGTCTCTCATGCCAAAATCGGCTTCCATGCCACAAAAAAAAAAGATTTTCTGGCTTCCCATGCCAAGAAAATCATTTGACAAAAGATTTTCACAAAATGATAAAAACTTTTGATCAAATCCCATTTAGCAATTAGCTTTTCATCACAAAAAGATTTAAGTTGAGCGTAGGGAAAGGAAAAAAAAAACATCCCATTTAGCAATTGATTTCATCAAAAAAAGATTTAAGTGAGCGTAGGGAACAACAAAAAAAAAAGCATCCCATTTAGCAATTACATTTCATCACAAAAAGATTTAAGTGAGCGCAGGGAAAACAAAAAAAAAGAGCATCCCATTTAGCAATTGCTTTCATCACAAAAACATTTAAATGAACATAGGGAAAAAAAAAAAAGAGTACCGAAAAAATACGTCGGTACCAAAAAAAAGAAAGTGTTCACAAACACTACAAAAAAGAAAGAGTACCAAAAAATACATGTGGTACAAAAAAAGAAGGATAGTTTATGTACAAAAATCAGGAGCTCACTCAAAATGGTCTCCAGTCCAAGATTTCAGCTCCTCAAGCAAACTTTTGGCCTCGAGCCGTCAGGGATTCCAAGGCACGCTTCTTCAAGAACTTGCCATGAGATGCTGGAGGCTGTATTGTTAGATCTCGTGATCACTGAGAGGGGGGGGGTGAATCAGTGATCTCTTTTAAACAGGTCCTTGCTAACAACAATTCAAATCAAACCACACAATTGACACCAGATTTTACGTGGTTCACCAAAAGGCTACGTCCACGGTTCAATCCCGTCCGAACAACAATCCGGTACAGGTCTGAATCTTATTTAGTCGCACCGACGACAAAGAGCACCAACCCTAATCAGTAGCACCCATTAAAGCACATCTAGTTTCAGATAGCACCAACTATCTAGGAAGCACCGACTCCCTTAGGTTTCAGATAGCACCAACTATCTAGGAAGCTACAACTCCCTTTACAATTTGTCTGCACCCACAGACAGGATCACCAAACCCCAAAACACCAAGCACCAACTTGATGATTACAGCAAAGAAGATAAACTGATCTACAGCCCTTTCCCCTCTACAATTCTCTCTCTCTCAATCCCTTACAAATAGAAATCTAAAGCATAAAAGAGAGACTTATCTTATGAACGAAAATACCATCTTCATGAGGCTTCAAATTCGTCCACACTTGCTGTAGAAAGTTGCTCCACAACAGCAAGACACAAGCACCTTCTTCTCCAAGCACTCTTCTCTCCAAAACTCTCTCAAACTCTTCTTTCTTTGATGCTTGTTATTGAAAACGAGATTAGGAGTGTTTATATAGGTTTTAGCAACCCCAAAGAGTGTCCAAAATAGGCTACAATTCGTTTAGAAAGAGTCCCAAACGAATTACCAAAAATTCCTAACTTTTAGCAAAAGACTTCTAATTCTGCAATACTTGCTGTCTGCGTGTGCTCGGTCGACATCATACTTTGCTCGGTCGACCGGGTGAACTGGGCGCCTGACGAACTTTCAAAAGTTGTAAGTTGTCAAATTCTGGAACCCGAGCTCGGTCGACATCCTGGAAGCCTCGGTCGACCGCGTTGCCTCTGTGTCAAAAAATAACTGTAAGCTCTGATTTTGCACTTTCTTCATGCTCGGTCGACTCGGGAGCTCGGTCGACCGGGTAACTGCACCAGGAAAAACTGATTTTCTTCACTGTTTTCCTTTTTCATTCTTCTTGAGCTCTATCACTTCCACTCTTTCAACACATGATTGAGACATAGTGTTGACAATAATTCCAATACAATTTGATGCTTGAGACACCAAACACACCAATGCTTCAAGATTCAACTCAATGCATCTCAAATTCCAACAATCTCCCCCTTTGGAATTGTTGGCAACACTTGGAACTTCAACACAGACACTTGGAACATGTTGACATCATAGAGCCTTTTTAGAACAATAAACTCCCCTTGGAACATGATCTTCTCATTCACTATCTTGATACCAATTTTCATTCCAATCTTCCATCTTCCTCATGCTATCATATTTCCATCTTCTTAGCATAAGACTAACTTCAACATGCATATAGTCTTTCCTTGCATAATCTTCTCAGCATAACTTGATACCAATCTCCAGATAACCTTCTCAAGATGACATGCATATCAACCTTTCCATGCATAATCTTCTCCCCCTTTGACAATAATTCCAAAGGGACCAATCTAGGAGCAAATAAGATATTCAACGAATTCATTGCTCCCCCTTTCTGGCACATCTCCTAAGGTGTAGGAGAATGAGTAACTCCTAATTTCTTTCGGAGATACTCGAAGACTTCCTTTGGCAAAGGTTTTGTGAAGATATCAGCCACTTGCTCAGTAGTAGGAACGTATTCCAACTTTACCTCACCATCTGCAACTTTATCCTTGAGAAAGTGATAGCGGATTGCAACATGCTTAGTCCTTGAATGCTGAACTGGATTCTTGGAGATATGAATTGCACTAGTGTTATCACAGAGGATCGGCGTAGGATCTGTTGTTGGAACTCCTAAATCAGAGAGCATTTGCCGCATCCATAACACTTGCGTACAACAAGTTGCCGCTGCAATATATTCTGCTTCCGCTGTCGAAAGTGAGACGGAGTCTTGCTTCTTGCTGTGCCAAGCTACCAATCTATCACCAAGATAGAATGCACCACCACTTGTACTCTTGCGATCATCTACGCAACCAGCCCAATCGGCGTCTGAGTATGCGACAAGAGTAAAGGATTTACCTTTAGGATACCATATTCCAAGCTCCATAGTACCTTTTAGATATCGAAATATCCTTTTCACTGCTGTAAGGTGCGTCTCAGTTGGTGATGCTTGAAATCGAGCCACCATACATACTGCTTGTAGAAGATCTGGTCTTGTAGCAGTCAAGTAAAGCAAGCTTCCTATCATAGAACGATAGGTGGTGTGATCAACGGACGAAGCCTTATCATCTTTGCTAAGTTTCGTGTTCGTTGTCATTGGCGTGCTCACGGGCTTGCTGTCTTCCATGTTAAAACGCTTCAGCATTTCCTTTATATATTTCATCTGAGATATAAAAATACCATTTTTCAGCTGCTGAACTTGTAATCCTAGGAAGAACTTTAGCTCTCCAAGCATAGACATCTCAAATTCTTTCGTCATATCTTCAGCAAAAATCCTGCACAATCTCATCATTGCCTCCAAATATTATGTCATCAACATAAACAATAACCACCAGCTGTTTGCTTGAATCAGATTTGACATACAGATTGCTATCAACTAGTCCTTTTCCAAAACCAATCTTGCGAAGATAAAGATCCAGCCTTGCATACCATGCCCTTGGCGCCTGTTTAGTCCATATAGAGCCTTCTTCAGCTTGCAAACTAAGTCTGAATTTTTGCTAATTAGAAAGCCATCAGGTTGCTCAATGTAGACCTCTTCTTCAAGTAAACCATTCAAGAAAGCTGACTTAACATCCATCTGAAATACCTTGAAGGTTTTATAGGCAGCCAATGCAAGAAACATACGAATGGCTTCCAGACGAGCCACCGGTGCAAAGGTCTCTTCAAAATCTATGCCTTCAACTTGTGCATAGCCTTTACAAACCAACCTTGCCTTGTTTCGTATGACCTGACCATCTTCATTCAGCTTGTTCCGAAAGACCCATTTGTACCAATCACATTCTTATCAGTAGGTCTAGGGACTAGTTCCCATGTGGAGTTTTTCTCAATCTGCTCCAACTCCTCATGCATAGCTTTTAACCAGCTTTCATCTAGACTAGCTTCAGCTACTGTCTTGGGCTCAATGGTGGACACAAGTGAGTAATTGCTAACTACACTTTGTCTAGTTTTTACACCGGCCTCAGGATCTCCAATGATTTGATCCTTAGGGTGTTGCTCTACCCAAGTACTTTTCTTTCTAGGAGAAGTATCCTCTGAATCATCTTTTGCCTTTTCAGAATCAGGTTCAGCCACTTCATCATCAATCTCACTCGAGTCCTCATACACTGGACTGTCATTATGAGTTACCTTCTTTGACTCATGGTTTTCATCAATTCTAACATCAGCACTTTCAATAATTTTTCTGGTCCTTTTGTTAAGGCATCTGTAAGCTTTACTAGAGGATGAGTAACCCAGAAAAATACCTTCATCGGCTCTTTCTGCAAATTTGCCCGGATTTTGTTCGAGCCGCTTGATGTAACACTTGCTACCGAAGACTCTGAAGTGCTTGACTGTAGCTTTTCTTCCAAACCATAGCTCATAAGGTGTTTTATCTTCATGTGGCCTGATCAAGCAACGATTCTGAATATAAACAGCCGTATGAATCGCCTCTTTCCAATACTTATCAGCCATCTTACTTTCAACCAGCATGGTGCGTGCCATTTCTTGCACAGTGCGGTTCTTGCGCTCAACAACTCCATTCTGCTGTGGAGTTCTAGGGGCTGAGTATTGTCTTTGGATGCCATGATGTTCACAATACTTAGTGAATTCATCAGATGTGAATTCGCCTCCACGATCAGACCTTAGCGTCTTGATCTGCTTCCCTAGCATGTTTTCAACCTGTGCTTTAAACACTTTGAACCGATCAAGTGCTTGATGTTTATGCTTAAGAAATAATACCCATGTCATGCGAGTAAAATCATCAATGCAAAGCATAAAATACTTATCTCCATTGGTGCTTTGAGTCCGCATCGGTCCACAGAGATCAGTGTGTACCAGCTCAAGAGGTTTCTTCGTATGATGCTCCTTCGTCTTGAACATTACCCTCGTTTGCTTTCCCTTTTGACAAGAGTCACAAATGGGGTTTGAAGGCTTTTCAACTGTAGCCATACCTCTAACAGCCTTTGAATTGCAAATCTTTGACATGTTGCCAAAGCTTAGATGCCCAAGGCGTTTGTGCCACAACCAACTCTCTTCTGACCGACTCAATAAGCATGTCTTTTCAGCTCCATCTGACAAGGTGTAAAGATTTCCAGCTGTCCTTGACCCAGTAGCCACTGTTTTGCCGTTGCTACTCTTCTTGATAGCAAACCCATTCTTTGTAAAAACAATTTCGTGGCCCTTATCACAGATCTGGCTCACACTCAACAGATTGTGTCTCAATCCAGACACATATAAGACCTCTTCAGATCTGATCTTGTTTGCCATCAGCTGAACAACACCTTTTCCAACAATTTTGGCACCATCATTGTTACCAAACTTTACCGAACCACCTTCATAGTGCTGTAACTTGATGAATTTTTCTTTATCACCAGTCATATGACTCGAACAGCCACTATCAAGGACCCATGGTGCTGTCTTCTTTTGTGCATTGAAAGCGGTTTGCACAATGAGAGATTTCTTGCCTTTTTCTGCACTTTTCTTTGCCCTCCAAGTTTTGACTAACTTGGGTTTCTTTTCAACCTGAATTTTTAGCAGTAGGCAGCCTACAATCCCTAGCCATGTGTCCCAAATTATGACACTTGTAGCACTCAATATTGTGGCTATTTAGGATTGAGAAAGGGTTCCTTCTCACAACTGGGCTGTTTCTCACATAGAATTTACAATCTGCCCTTCTATGTCCATACCTATTGCAATGATAACAATAGCCATAAAATTTGTATCTTTTATATGGCTGGTTAGGCTTCATGTCCTTTCTCACTTGAATGGGCTCTTTTCTAGGCAGTGTGGGCTTCACAGAATTGGAAGGTGTAGTAACTTGCTTTACAAACACCGTCTCTACAGAAGGTGTAACCTTAGAAGATTCTCCATTCTCAAATCCTATTCCAAATCTGAAGTGAGGGGGTCTTTGAACTTTCAAAATTTCATTCAGCTTCAATGTACCATTGATAGCTTGAAACTCCTTGAGCTTTTGTTTCATTTGCATATTTTCAGTCCTTGCTCCAAGGATTTCATTCTCAAGTTTCATCACTTCCTCAGTTTTGGTACAGATTTGTATTTCTAGGACATCTACCATTCTTTTATACTCTTCTAATTCAGTTTTCAAAGCAATAACTGAAATTTCAGATTCATGAAGAAGTTTCAGATTTTTCTTACTTGATCTTCGCTCCTTGCTAAGCTCCTCAAGTGCAGCAATGAGCTCTTCTTCAAGATTCACTTCAGCCTCCTCTTCGTTTTCCAGCTCTTGCTCATCGTCTTCTTCAATAGTAACCATGAAGAGTGCTTCAGTCGCCTCGACTGATTCATCATCGTCCGAAGATTCAGACGTGCTGTCATTATCTGACTGATGAAGCTCTTTGCTTTGCCCTTCTTTCTGAAATTCTTCTTCCATTTACTCTTATCAACATAAGAGTCATTATCATTGTCTTCTTTCAGCGGGCACTTCGCAGCAAAGTGGCCAACACCGCCACAATTGAAGCATTTAAAGGGTAGCTTCCCTTTATACTTGCCATTGCTTCCTTTCTTCAGCCTTCTAATAAATTGAGCCTCAAGCTCATCATCATCAGAATCATGACCAGCAATCTCTTTTGCCTTTTTCTGAACTTTGAAGGCCGCTTCTCTATCCGATGAAGACGTCTTACCTATGCGCATCTCATAGGCAGTGAGAGAACCATGCAGCTCATCCATTGAAAACTCGTTCAGATCTTTGGCTTCTTCTATGGCTGAGACTTTAGAATCAAACCGGGGAAGGAGAGATCTTAGAACCTTTTTGACGATGACTGGTTCTTTAATCTCCTCTCCTAGTCCACGAATGTCATTCGTGACTTCATTCACCCGTTGCATGTAAGAATCAACATTCTCGCTATCCTCCATGCGAAGAGACTCAAATTGGGAGCGATGAGTTTGCAATTTCGCTTCTTTGATCTTCTCATCTCCTTCATGGATGCTTTTCAGCTTATCCCAGATTTCCTTGGCTGTCTTGCATGCTATAACTTTGATCAGCTCGCTGTCAACAAGGCCGCTAAAGAGTGCATTCTGCGCCTTAGAGTCGTTGTCTGCTAACTTCTTCGTTGCAGCATCAGTGGGTACAATGGCAGAATTGTAACCGACTCTGACAGTCTCCCAGACATCATAGCCAAGAGATTTGATGAAGGCCTGCATTCTAATCTTCCAAAAGGAGTAATTAGAACCATCAAACAACGGTGCTTTCATATTCGCTGTGCTGGTTGCCATGTGATTTGACAAAGATCACCCTTAGCGTGTTAAGCTTATCAAGGGAAACCTTACGCTCTGATACCAATTGTTAGATCTCGTGATCACTGAGAGGGGGGGTGAATCAGTGATCTCTTTTAAACAGGTCCTTGCTAACAACAATTCAAATCAAACCACACAATTGACACCAGATTTTACGTGGTTCACCAAAAGGCTACGTCCACGGTTCAATCCCGTCCGAACAACAATCCGGTACAGGTCTGAATCTTATTTAGTCGCACCGACGACAAAGAGCCAACCAATCAGAACACCACTTAGACCGATCTTAGGTTCAGATAGCACCAACTATCTAGGAAGCACCGACTCCCTTAGGTTTCAGATAGCACCAACTATCTAGGAAGCTACAACTCCCTTTACAATTTGTCTGCACCCACAGACAGGATCACCAAACCCCAAAACACCAAGCACCAACTTGATGATTACAGCAAAGAAGATAAACTGATCTACAGCCCTTTCCCCTCTACAATTCTCTCTCTCTCAATCCCTTACAAATAGAAATCTAAAGCATAAAAGAGAGACTTATCTTATGAACGAAAATACCATCTTCATGAGGCTTCAAATTCGTCCACACTTGCTGTAGAAAGTGCTCCACAACAGCAAGACACAAGCACCTTCTTCTCCAAGCACTCTTCTCTCCAAAACTCTCTCAAACTCTTCTTTCTTTGATGCTTGTTATTGAAAACGAGATTAGGAGTGTTTATATAGGTTTTAGCAACCCCAAAGAGTGTCCAAAATAGGCTACAATTCGTTTAGAAAGAGTCCCAAACGAATTACCAAAAATTCCTAACTTTTAGCAAAAGACTTCTAATTCTGCAATACTTGCTGTCTGCGTGTGCTCGGTCGACATCATACTTTGCTCGGTCGACCGGGTGAACTGGGCGCCTGACGAACTTTCAAAAAGTTGTAAGTTGTCAAATTCTGGAACCCGAGCTCGGTCGACATCCTGGAAGCCTCGGTCGACCGCGTTACCTCTGTGTCAAAAAATAACTGTAAGCTCTGATTTTGCACTTTCTTCATGCTCGGTCGATCCATGGGGCTCGGTCGACCGGGTACACTGCACCAGGAAAAACTGATTTTCTTCACTGTTTTCCTTTTTCATTCTTCTTGAGCTCTATCACTTCCACTCTTTCAACACATGATTGAGACATAGTGTTGACAATAATTCCAATACAATTTGATGCTTGAGACACCAAACACACCAATGCTTCAAGATTCAACTCAATGCATCTCAAATTCCAACACTGTAACCCTTCTTCCATGGCACCGACCCGCTGTTGGCAACAAACACCTGAGATTACATGGTCATCTGATGTCGATCTACATGAAGATCCATCGATGATCATCGACAGAAGAATCCCAAAAGACGTGGCACGGCCCGCGACTCTTCAGCTGCTCGACGACCACTTAATGCGATTAATAGACTAGCTTTATTACAGTCATTAATCCATTTCTTTGGACGGCCCAATCAGAAGCAAGCATTCGGGAGTTACAAGTCAAGAGATTCATGGCATTTAACCCATGAAACTCCTCCCATCATGGCGATTAAAGGCGATTAAATGCCCTCAATCTCCTCCGGCCAATCAGAAGCCAAGAAAAAGGAGTTACAAAATAAACAATTCAATTTTGTAACTCCTCCCATTATGCAGCTTTATGACAATCAAGGCTCATAAACCCTCCTAAAAGGCTACCTAAAAGCCTATAAATAGGAGAGCTCTCCAAGAAGAAAAGACACAGACACACACAGACACAGACAGACACAGACAGAAAACAAAAATCACAGACAGAAGCACAGAAATCCAGAGAAAGGAAAAAGAGAGAAAACTCTGCGGAAGTTCTACACCGGCCACCGCAACAAGGTGACAAAAGTCCCTTGGGGGGTACCCCCCAAGGTCCTTGCCTTCTCCTCCTGCCTCCAATGGCTTAGATGTGGCTTTTCAGCCCGTCTACTCGGCTTTTTATTGGACATAGGACCTTCTTTTGGTCTTTGTCCTCTAAAAACCTGAGGTTATAGCCAAGCCAAGCGAATCAATAGCATCCTCTGTTCTCATCTGCATGGATGATGGCGAAGCCCACATATGGCTTGCGACCGTCAATCTAAACGAGTCCCCCACAATCTCCTGAGAAGTTAGATCCTCCTTTTCTTGCTTTTCATTGTAGTTTGTATTTTTTCAAAAGAGATAAAAATCACAATTCTTGTCTTTCATTATTGATAAGGATTGTAAATCGGCTATAAACGCCAAAATCGGCTATAAACGCCAAAAATCGGCTATAAACGCCAAAATCGGCTATAAATGCCAAAAAAATCGCCTTTCACGGCAAACCAAGAAAAATGTCTCTTTTCTTAAATATATGTGCAATGGAAAACTTGAAAGAAGTTGATTTCCTTTTTACTTGCGAAGGTTGATCTCCGGATCACCACTTGCAATTCCAAGTAAAAATAGAAAATCTGGCACACCCACAAAAAAAGAAATGTTGATGCACGCCCCTGCCCCCTGGTTACGAAAGGGTCGGAACCAAACGGACTCCCACGTCCGCCGACCTCGGTAGGAACCGAGCATTTGGAGCGCGGTCCATCAAGGCAGACCGGGAACTCCCGTGATAGGGACTTCTGGGTGAGTTCAAGGTACAAACGATCAGGCAAATGCTCCCCTTCCAAGGATTAAGCGACGTGGTTGCCAATTAGAATGTAGTATACTTTCTGTTATTATTGATTTTGTTATTTTTCTCATGATGCACTGTTACCTGACCTTTGATTAACTAACATGTCATATATACTATGTTTTGTACCTGCAAACTATGCATTTTATTTTGAATACTTATCAGGCAATTTGTCTGATCTACGCTTGGTGCTGTAGGTCTGATTTCCTTACCTGTACCCTGGTGATGTGCGATTGAGGTGTAGAGGTTGTCATGTAGACTTTGTTCCTTGCACATGAGATGCGAAATACCCAAAGGTATTATTTTGGGTTTTATATTCTGTTTTATTGGCTTCTGTTGGGCTTTTATTTTGGGGAATGTAATAAATACATCTTTTGTAATTTCTAACCTGAAATATGAGAATGGTTTATTCTTTTTACTTCTCTAGCTCTACTTATGTTTTGTTTATGTTATACCAGTCTGAGGACGTATTGCACAGTATGATTCAGCTAGTAAGACATTAGTGGTGTAACATGAAATTTGATTAGCTCCGGACTTTGGGTTGCATCTAATGCAAGCTTTCGCTAAATGTCCCATAACGATTAAGGATCTTGTAATCCTCACCCATGCGGATCCTGGGGAAAAAGATATATTATGCTCAGTAATCTCCGGTATTACGGCCCCTTAATCCTACCCTGATTTTGGGGTTGTGACACTCTTCAAAATTCATTTTTTTAAATTAGTTTTTGTCTTTTTCTACTTTTGCTAATTTGAATAAATTTTGATTTTATTTTACCTATTATGTCAATTTATAACCATTTGAACAACAATAAATTTATAGGCAAAATGGTTGCATTTAGTAAGAAAAATCGAAGAAAGATTATTTTATTATTTTGTTGGGTTATAAAATTTATTGTTTTAACTTCTTATGACCTTTTTTTTTCTCTTTTACCTATTATGTCAATTTATGACATTTTAAATTCAAATTTTGAAATTTCTTCTCTTTTCTTTAAAGATTCAATTACTTCACCCTTTTATTCTCACACATTTCTCATTTTCAACTACTTCATTTTTTTCCTTCTCCATGGCAGACGAGCTTTGGATGGAGATGCTTTTTGATGACTCTAATGATGAATTGGAGATGTTAGCCCTAGCTACTCTACAAGACGAACAAATTGATATAGAGAAAAGAATGAGACCACGTCATGGTTCCATTCAAGGTCACACGCATATCTAGTGTGACCAACTTCAAGGCCACGATAAACTCTACAAATTACCGAAAATATTATGTACCCTTTAGTCAATCTTAGAGGACATTTCGAATGAACCGATCTCTTTTTCTTCGAATTCAATTTGTAGTGGAAGCTCACGACCCGTACTTTGTCCGAAAAAGGGATGCAGCTGGAATCCTTGGTTTGTCATCTATTCAAAAGGTCATTGTTGCGGTAAGGACCTGTCTCGAAAAATACCTAGTGGAATCCAATTTGATCAAGTCAGCCCTAGGTGATCCTATTTAATAGGTGATTGGTATGAGTAGTTAGTAATTCCCATTAATTAAGCATAGTTTATAGGATTAAGATCCTTGTGAGATTAATAGTTTCATTAGAAGTTTAATTGGATTTCCTAGAAGTAATTAGCTAATTAGAGGCTTTAGTTGTAATCCTAACTATGGATGGACTTTCCTTAGAGAGTTGTGTAATTAACCTTAGAATGACCCAACTACCCATGGCCTAACCCATTAGCCTATTAATTATATGAGGGTACTCTAGTCCTTCCAAAAACACATTTTCCCTCCTTTTTGGAAATCCAAATACCTTAAATGACCTTGACCTCCTTTATTATCAACCAAGCTAACATGGGCACTTTTGTCATTATAAATAGCTTATCTTTGTTGCCCTTAGGCTCCTTTATTTACAACCACTCATTTGAGGATACTTTAGTCATTATATGTGAATACCTAAACTACACTAGTCCTTATCCTTTATTTCTATTAGCAACCAAGGACCCTTTAGCCATTCCATTTTAACCTCCCTGAAAACCCCCATCCTTATCCTAAACTTACACTAGCAAGAGAGGACATTTTAGACTATAACCCAACCAATTCCTATAAAAGTTACCCCTCTCATCTCTCCCTCTCATCACTACAATTTCCCTCCCATCTCTCTCTCTCTAAGTTAGAGATTAGGATTTCTCTCTCTCTCTCTCTAAATCTTAGCTCTCCAATTGCAAGAAGCAAGAGTCTCATCTTACATCTAGCCATCTACAAGCTAATTAAGAAGCTTATCTCATCTCCTAGATTTCTTTTCCCTCTCCAAGTAAAGGTAATCCTCATTCCCTCTTTCCAATTCCCTTGTAGTATAGTTCTTTATCTTAGAATTCCCTTTCTTATATATTTATCTCTTTGGGAATGGGTGTAGAGATGGTAGATTCAGTTATTGGGGGTGATCTTAGAGCTATTGGAGTGACGCCAAGCTATTTGAGGAGCTTTCAATAATTTCTAGAGCAAATTTGGGCTGACTAAGAAAAATTCCTTTCTCAGTTTGGTTAACTTGAAGACCAAGGAAAAATTGCAGGGGACCGACCAGACTCATATCAAAAGTGGAACTCATTAATTCTGAAAATCCTTGAGCAAGTTTTTCTGAAGTAGATCCAAAAACTATATCATCAGCATAGATTTGAGCAATAAGAATGTCTTGATCAATTTTCTTGATAAATAGGGTCTTATCAACTTTCCCACAATCAAAGTTATTTTTGAGCAAATGGTTTGTAAGCTTTTCATACCATGCCCTAGGTGCTTGTTTTAATACATATAGAGCTTTCTTAAGTTTGTAAACATATTTAGGATGATGAGGATTTTCAATCCAAGGCATTAAGCCTACCAAGGAGTACTAACAAGGAGAATATAATGCAATGGAGCTATGTCTCCCACCAAGCATGCAGCAAAAATAGGTGATATAAACGAGTGTGTGGAACCAGAATCAAATAAGACTCTAGCAGGTACATCTAAAATAGAGAGTGTACCTTCTACAACTCCTCCGATATCCTCTCCGTCCTGCATATCCAAGGCATTAAGCCTACCACACTGCTAAGGCCTCTGTTGTTGCCTCTGCTGCTGAAATCCCTGGGGCCTTTGTTGTCCCTTCTGTCCTTGGGGTCTGAATTGTCCCTGCTGTCCTTGGGGTCTGAATTGTCCCCTGCCCTGCGGTGGTGCTGGCAATCAAAGTTGTTGCTATTGCTGCTGCTGCGGGGTGCCTGTCTGAATGGTTGTGCTGCCGCTAGAGGTCTAGGAGCCGTGTTTCGCACACCCTGTCCTTGTTTCTTAGGACAGTCTTTCACTTGGTGACCCTGTAAGCCACACTCGTAGCATGCTCTTGACACCACCCTACAATCTGCTGACAAGCGGTTCTTACCACAGTGAATACACTCCGATCTCCGTGTCTATCAACCTAGGCTTCTTGGCCTGCTGGTGGTACTGCTGCTGTGATCGCTGCTGATACTATTACTGAGAACGCTGCTGATATCCTGAAGTTTGACTCTTGCCATGAGTCTGAGTTTGTCTGAGGTTCTGAACATATATTGCCTTCTCCCTAGTGGTTTCTTCAGCCTAGTAAGCCCGTTTGAGGTCTCTTCGTAGGTGGCTAAAGTAACACTAGTCATCTTTCCTTTGATCTTGGGGTTCAGTCCCTTGATAAACCTCATAACCTTGTCCGCTTCAGTCTTCACCAAAGACGGTGCAAATCGGGACAGGTTAGTAAACTGCTGATCATAAACTTGAACTGTGTTCTCTCCCTGTTGTAGTGTCTCAAACTCTGCAATCTTCAAAGTTGTGACATGAGGTGGAATAAACTTAGAACGAAACAGCGTACTAAATTACTCCCATGCAGTCTCATCCTCAATTGTCACGTATGGTGTCTACACTAACTTCCACCACATCTTGGTTGTGCCCCTAAGCATGTAGGCTGCTAGTTGGACTCTTTCCTTCCTTGGGCACTTAAAACTCCAACTAGCTTCTCTAACTGTACAACCCACTCATGGGCATCGAGTGGATCCTCATTCCCATGGAATTCCGATGAATTTCTCGTCCATCACCCTAGCTAGCATGATGACCTGTGCAGCCGGAGTTGGCTTTTCTAACACTGCCATCATCTGAGTCTGAAAAGTAGCTTAAGCTTCTTGCTTTTTGGTCTAGTTTTGGGTTTGTGCTTCCCGTGAAGTCACAAAGGCTTGCACCAACTTGTTAAATCTGCCTTCGATAGAATCACTGTCACTAACATTAGCATTGCTGCTTTCTGGATTACTAGTACTATGGGAACGCATATTACGGCCAGCCATCCCGAAACATAAGAAATGTTAGTCCTATGGAACACGATCTAACAAACAAACTATACAATCTACAAAAGCTAAGATACCCAAAATAAATCCAATCCTCACACGCCTTAGTTTCTACTTGTTTTTAAATCTAGAAACCAGTAATGCTCTGATACCAACTTGTCACGCCCCAAAAAGTGTAACCGGGATTATCCGTGAGATTAGGGCTAATTAAATTTTCCGAACAATAATTAAATACAACTTAGCCCCAATCATGTCCCAAATGGATCGAAGACTGCTGTGAGGTGTAAACATTTCCTCAAATATCAATAACAAATAGCGGAAGCTTATAAATGCAAGTAGTATCCGAAAGATGTATAGTTTAAGAGCAATAATTAAATAACATAACTAGAGTTCATGTTTAAGACTGTTAACAAAAGTATTAATTACAACCTTAAGCCACATTAAACTTGGGCCTAATTAAAAGGATAAACAAAATACAAACTATGAATCTATCAAGATAAGCATGAAGGCTCTCGTGTACAGGGTCCATACGGTTATATAGCACCATTCGTACAATAGTTGTTGACACCAAAAATGTCACATTGCTTCTTCAAGATTTAAAAAGCTACAAGAAGTCGCATCCTGCCATAAATAGGCTATGCTACTTCCAAAAAATCAAATCTTGTCAGAATCAAACAAAAACTGCAAGATCCTTCAAGACAGCCAAAAGAGGAGTACACACGAAGTTTCGGGCCATTTCAAAATCATTTCGCCTAACTTCGCTTCTCCGGCAGCTGAAAAGGAGCTCCCGATGGCGAAAGCATCGGAGACACCAAATCTTCGATCAGAGCCTGTGGATGGTATCAAATACATCCAAAAGGCTCCACGTCAAGTTTCCAAGTCAAACCGACAACGTTTGACCCTCCATCAACCCTCAAACAGCAAAATCAAGCATCTCGATGGTGAGAACCACCAAGGCCATCACTCATAAAAAAGAGCACATGGACGGCTTTAAAATGCTTATAAAGGGCTACACGTCAAGTTTCAGGTCATTTCGACAACATTTGACCATACTTTGACGCTCGGAAGCCAAATCAGGCCTCTCGGCGACGAAGCTCCCCGAGACCATGGTTTCCAAGACAGAGCCTATGGATCATCTTAAAATGGCTCCAATAGGTTTTCTGTCAAATTTCAAGTCAATAGGACATCAGTTGACCGCACATCAAGCTGCGACATCTTCATCGCGACAAAAATAAGTCTACTGGCAATAGGACCCCAAACGGCTTCAAAACTCAAGAAAAAGCCTATGGTTGGTCTTATTTATTGCTCAGGAGGCTTCACCCCAAATTTCAGGTCATTCCGAGATCGTTTGACCCAGTTTCAGCTTCTGACGGAAAATCGACAGCTCTGCGCGACAAAGTCTTCGGTTTTCTCGAAAAATTGGGAACTTTGCACTCCAAAATGCAAGGATTCTCATTAAGTTTTCTACAAGGAAATCAGGCCAATAAATGATAAAAAATATCAAGAAAAAATACAGAAGAAAAAGAATCGAAAAACATCAAAAACGGCCGCAAAATGGGACAAAATGGGGAAATCCCCCCCCAGGGTCACCAGCCCCTGCGACCCCGGCCCATGGTCGCCTGCGACCATGGAGCCCGGATTCGCCGGAAAGCCCTTTTTCGTCGTTTTTCGCGATTCGAAGCTTCCGACTCTTGGGATTTTCCAAAATTCATACTTTTGAGTGCCAAATCCTTTGACATTCGTCAAAATCACGGGTCAATCGTCAAGAGTATAAAATCAACACTGATCGCCAACCGGTCAACCAAAAAAGTGTGCTTTCTACCCGACCGATCGAGAAATCGACAGGACAGATGGCACTGACCTGCTGTTGGCAACCAATATCGGAAGTTACATGGTCATCCAATGTCGATCTACATAAAGATCTATCGATGATCATCGTCAGAAGAATCCCAAAAGACGCGACACGACCTGCGACTCTTCAACTGCTCGGCGACCACTTAATGTGATTAATTGACTAGCTTTATTGCAGTCATTAATTCATTTCTTTGGACGGCCCAATCAGAAGCAAGCAAATGGGAGTTACAAGTCAATTGATTCATGACATTTAACCTATGAAACTCCTCCCATCATGGCGATTAAAGGCGATTAAATGCCCTCAATCTCCACCGGCCAATCAGAAACCAAGAAAAGGAATTACAAAATCAAGGAATTAAACCCTGTAACTCCTCCCATTCTGTGGCTTAATGAAAATAAAAGCCCATAAACTCTCCTAAATGGCTACCAAGAGCCTATAAATAGGAGAGCACTCCAAGAAAATCCAGATCAGAAAAAATCAAACAACTCCCAGAGATCAAAATCAGATCAGCTTCCGAGCACAGAAAATCCAGAGAAAGAAAAAGAGTGAACTCTGCGAAAGTTCTGCACCAGCCACTACTACATGGTGACAAAAGTCCCTTGGGGGGTACCCCCCAAGGTCCTTGCCTTCTCCTTCTACATCCAATGGCTTAGACGTGGCTTTTCAACCCGTCTACTTAGCTTTTTATTGGACATAGGACCTCCTTTTGGTCTTTGTCCTCTAAAAACCTGAGGTTGTAGCCAAGTTAAGCGAATCTAGAGCATCCTCTGTTCTCATCTGCATGGATGATGGCGAAGTCCACATATGGCTTGCGACCGTCAATCTGAACGAGTCTCCCATAATCTCCTGAGAAGTTAGATCCTCCTTTTCTTGCTTTTCATTGTAATTTGTATTTTTCCAAAAGAGACAAAAATCACAACTCTTGTATTTCATTATTGATAAGAATTGTAAATCGGCTCTAAACACAAAAAATCGGCTATAAACACCAAAATCGGCTATAAACGTCAAAAATCGGCTATAAATGCCCAAAAAATCACCTTTCACGACAAATCAAGAAAATGTCTATTTTCTTAAATATAGGTGCAATGGAAAACTTGAAAGAAGTTAAATTCCTTTTTACTTGCGAAGGTCAATCTCCAGATCACCACTTACAATTCCAAGTAAAAAATAGAAAATCTGGCACACCCACACAAAAAAATGTTGATACCCGCTTCTGCCCCCCGGTTACGAAAGGGTCGTACCCCACGGACTCCCACGTCCGCCGACCTCAGTAGAATCGAGCATGAACGCGCGGTCCATTAAGCTGGCTCCACCCGGTGGGACTCGTTCATTTGAGAACACGATGCTAGAAATGAAATATTTGCATATCATATCTTTTGCTCTATGCTGATACTTCTTTTCTGGATTCATTTTCTACTTTTTAATTGGTGGCCTATGTTGGATTCCGCATCAAAAAAAATGAGATGAGATTTTTTGGGAATTTCTAATTCTTCGAATTTATTTCCACTCTTTATCTTTTCAAAAAAAAATAGATTTTTCAGTTTGAGTTCAAAACTGAGAAACCTTGATCCTTTCCTATCGTTCATCGTACTTGCAGAAATGTTGAGCCTGTTCGACTAAGGTTTTGGGCCATCATTTCTCTTCGATGAGTTCATTAGAGATCTAAGAAAAAAATTAGATTTTTCAATTTGGATTCAAAATTGAGAAATCTTGATCCTCTCCTATCGTTCATCGTGCTTGCAGAAATGTTGAGCCTGTTTGACTAAGGATTTGGGCCATCGTTTCTATTCGATGAGTCTATTTGGGATCTTAAAAAAAAAGACATAGACCACTAAGGTTAAACCAACTGCGTTTTTTGATCACGGTTGATTCAAGAAAAGCCTTGTCCAGAGTGTGGAGACAGCTTGACTATTCTAGGTAAGGGTCCTTCAAACGGGTTCATTAAGTAATCCTACCCTTACCTGGGGGCAATTCTATCAATCGAGATTTCATAAGACCGGGTTAGGAGGCCTATGTGTACTCTCTCGTCTTTTAAATAAAAATTTTCAAAATAAGAATTTTAAAATAATAAATAAAAAATAAAAAAAATTTCAAAAAATAAAAATAAATAAATAAATAAATAATAAAAAAAAAAGAGTTTTTTTCAAAAAAAAAAAAACTTCCGTCATTTTTGGGTTAAGATCGGAGAAATTTTGGTCTCCTCCTTTCTGAACACTGGCGCTCGCGGAAATCGTTGAGCCTGTGTTCAGATTGGAATGCATTTTGCTGTCTTTGATGAACCCGATATTGGCCTTTAAAAAAAAAAACTCGTCATTTTTGGATTCAGATCCGAGAAATTATGGTTCATTCTATTCTGGGTACTGGCGCCCTCGGAAATCGCTGAGACCGTATTTGGATCGGAATACCATTTGCTCTCTTTGACGAATCCAATCTTGACCTTTCAAAACAGAGAATCTCATCTCATGGATGCGGTCTCCAAACATTTGTGTCTAGCGGTACTAGTACGCCCTTTCAGGGTCTACTGTATTCACGACCAGCACATTTGTAATTCCAACCTTATATTCTTCTTACATCGAGCAAGGTCTGCTTCTCGATAAGTCGAATTTAGGTTCACAATTGCTTCTAGCAATCACTGGGACACTCATTCTGGGCTTACCATACCTGCTATCAGAACAATTGTACCCTCTATGGCCTTTTGCCTTCTTCATATTGCTTAGGTCATATCCCTTGAGCGATTTGAAACGACAAAACCATAGAACTCCCCATTTATGATCATTATATTCTTGTGATTACTAATGGATGTGGTCTTGTTTCAGAAATTTTTTGAAAAAACTAACAATGGCAGCTTCGCTAACCATTACTTTCGATGAGAACAAGTACCAGCTCATGCTTCAACAGAAGCAAACCACGCGCACCTGCAAGCGCCCCATCAGTTGCCAAAGCGTCAACTCCCTCGGTAACTCTTTGAACTCCGGGTCGACCTCAACTCCCTGGACTATCGTCTTTGGGACGCTGGGACCATTCTCACTTCCCGAGGAATAAATTGCTCCTTCCAAGAAGTAGAAGCTCGCCTTTCAACGTGTCACTACCGTGACACCAAAGGCGAGCACCAAAAGACCCGAAGCCCGTGGCACCCCCACGAAGCCTCGACCTGCAAACGACCAGGTCTATCCCAAGACTTGGTCCTCAAGACCTTCACCAAAACAAAAAAGGTCCCAAACATCCACCAAGCCAGCATACCTGGCCCCACTCAAGGAGAACCAGTTCTACCCTCTTGCCTACATGAAAGAGGAGAGACCCATCTCCAACCTGACTCCCAAGTCAACCTTGCATGAGCCGGCTTGTTCTTACAAGCCCAAAATCAGATCATGCATCACAAGGCCTTTGCAAGCACCTGCTAAGGCCTATATTCTTTCGGTTCGACCCTTCATATCTACAGAGGCTGAACTCGAAAAATTCAAAGCTTCACTACAACAGGCGAAGGACCGGGTCCGCATCTTGTCCTTGCCTAGCTACAATGAAGACAGGCTCGGCTGCTGCGCTCGAGGGAGCACATCCTTCATTGTCAAAGCCCAGCCAGAGCTGACCGAAGCTCAAATTGCTCGTCGTATATGCCGCCGCATGTCGTATTGACAAAAGAGATTAGAGAAGCAAAGGACCCAGCCTCCTACGCTTCAAGTCTCTCATAAATGGCTCGAAAAAGAAAGACCTAACCAAGTTGTTGCTGTCCAAATGGTTGGAAAAACCAGAAGACGCCAAAAGTCAGCAACAAAAATTCATGTCCGACGTCCGGTGACCCGCAGCGTCTCCAGGACAAGAAGACATTCAGAAGAGTCACCTGCTCCTTCAAGCAAAGGACGACAGAGTGATCCTTCCTCAAGCTCTTCTTCAAAAAGAATGAGCCCCAGCTTAGTCACCAGGACAATTTCTTCGTTCGAATCTCGAAGGATGAACATCCTGGCTACAAATTCTGAGCCACCACCCCACAATCCACCTCAAGATGATGCGCTCACAAGCATTCAGCAGTTGGAACAAGGTCAGCAGAGGATTGAGGCTCTGATGGAAAACCTTCTCCTCGCCTTCCAAAATCAGGCGAACAATGAACCTCCTCCAAATCATCAGGATGATGAGGTAAATGGAGAAGAAAATGAGTCACGCGCCCTTACCAAAAAAGACGTAGACAGTATCCTCGCAAAAGCAAAAGAAGAGGATATACTCAAGGAGCATGGGATCAAGCCACCATTTCCTTTATGGATGGACTCGGTCCCGTTCTCCACAAAATTCAAGCATCCTACTCTCCAAACATATACGGGGAAAGGATCAGCCAGACAGCACGTCATCCACTTCAAGATCTTGACGGGAGCTATCACGGATCAAGATGCACTCAAGATCCGCCTCTTTGCAAGTACCCTAAAAGGTATGGCCTTCGACTGGTACTCCACTTTGCCGGAGGACTCCATAAAAAATTGGGCCATGCTAGAGACACGCTTCCTGACTCACTTCAAAGGTGAGGATCATCCCGCTACTATGGCTCAGCTGTGCAGCCTAAAATAGGGGGAGAATGAGTCAACATATGACTTCATTCATAAGTGGAAAGCAATGGCATACAAATGCTCTGATGTATTGCCACAAGCGTCGCTAATCGACATATGCCGAAACAACATGAGAGCCAGAATCGGCTCCATGATCATCGGTAACAAATCAAAGAACCTGGGAGAACTCCTAGAAGCTTCCATGGAAGCTGAAACGGTGATTAAAGACCTCAACAGTCAGAAATCATTAAGAAAAGAGCCAACCGCCATTGCAACCTCTAAAATAAAGAAAAAAGAGGTCCTCAATGTGCAAACCAAGTCAGCTCCTCAGCCACCAAAGAAAGCTGAAAACAAAGCTGCTGGTAAGAGACCTGAACTCCATATGCCTTCAAAGAGCGAGTAGGAAATACCCGTTCAATGAAGATGTTGATGGAATCTTCGGGGCTCTCGTGGCAAACGGCAAGCTCACCTTGCCTGAACCAAAAAGACCGGGTGATGTTGGCAAAACCAACGATCCTCGGTACTGTCCATATCACCGGATGATCTCGCATCCTCTCAATCAATGCTTCGTTGTGAGGGAGAAAATAAATGAGATGTGGAAAAACAAAGTCATCACCTTTGAGAAAAACTATGGGTCTGCCTCCGTCAACATGGTGGCATGTGGACAAACATCAAAATCACCGAAGAAGAAGATCACTACTTCCTTTAAGGTGATAAACTCAATCCAAGCGTCCGAGGAACAGGTTCCTTACCCGACACCAGATGGACAACCCATATGGGTACATCCCGATATCCTGGAAGA
This sequence comes from Litsea cubeba, assembly GCA_012931725.1. NCBI lineage: Eukaryota > Viridiplantae > Streptophyta > Magnoliopsida > Laurales > Lauraceae > Litsea > Litsea cubeba. Next base: position 23,847,691 of record CM022947.1, on the reverse strand, counting down.
TGAAAATTGGGAGGTCGTGAAAACAAAGCCTACAGCTCAACAGCGAAGGCAGGCTAGGAAATATCTCCTCAAGCTCAAACGGCAAGAGAAGACCCAGCCAAAATAGGAAGTCCAAGAAAAGGCAGAGGCCTCCTCTACCGCTTCATTGGAGGCAACAAAAACGTCCCTTCTGGTGACTTCAAAGGGGGGTAAGAAAATTCACTCTCAGTGATTTCATGGCACCTCAATTCAAAGAAAAAGCCATGCAGCGGGCATCATACTCTTTCAATTCGGTAGTTGGATTCTCCATTGATGGATACGAGTCCAGTGACACCGATGATGGATTCGAATCCAACTACACCGATGAGTGGGAGGAATCCCTTGAAACAGGAGAATATCTCTCCGATGAAGAATGGGTTCCTGAGACTCATCTTATGCCAGTAATCTGGTATTACCCCATACAGCCACAAGGATCCTGGTCTGATGATGAAGAAGACTAAGAGACTGTACAAGAAAATGCTGCTGCCCCAGCACTCGTCATTGCTCCAGTGGAAATCAACTATGTTGAGCCATAAAGAGCTGATGAAGAAGAAGATTTGGCTCCCATGCCTGATCTTGAATAATATGCAAGGATCTTGCAGCGTGCTCTAGAACAAGAGCAAGACCGCGTCAACGAGCTTCCTCGCAATCCAGAGCCTGAAGTCCATGAAGACCACCAAGTACATCCTCCTCTTAACACACACCAAGCAGTTGCTGAATGCCACCAAGTGGTTGGAAGTCGGATTTCAATCCTTCAAACTTCAATTGGCGACTGGAGGGATCTGTTCATTGATTACATTATGTTTGGAATCCTACCTGAAGATCCAAAAGAACGGGTAAGCATCCAAAGGCGAACCCCAAGCTTTCATTTGGATATTCCTTCAAAAATCCTTTACAGGAAATCCTTCAACGGAGTACTTCTACGCTGCTTGTCACAAAAAGAGGTTGAAGAAACACTCAAAGAAGTTCATGCTGGTCTTTGCGGAGCTCATCAGGCTGGTCCCAAGCTCTATGATCAGATAAAAAGGTTAGGTTATTACTGGCCTACCATGGTAGCCGACGTAATGCAATTTGCTAAGCGCTGCCAACAATGCCAAGTTCATGGAGATTACATTCACATGCCTCCAGAATGGCTGCATCTTACAGCGATTTCATGGCCTTTCGAAGCTTGGGGTATGGACATCATAGGTCCTATTTCTCCCTCTTCGAGCAAAGGTCATCGCTTCATCTTCGCCGCTATGGATTATTTCTCCAAGTGGTCAGAAGCATTTGCGTTCAACGAAATGAAGACCTCATCAGTCCTTCTATTCCTGCGCACCAACATCATTTGTCATTTCGGCATACCCAAAAGATTCGTCCATGATAACGGACCACAATTCTGGGATCATCAATTCTACAGGTTCTGCGACAAATACAAAATCCAAAGCTGTCCTTCGACTCCATACAATCTGGCAGCAAACGGATTAGCAGAAGCTTTCAACAAGACACTCTGCAAAATCCTCAAAAAAATGGGCTCTCGTCACAAAAGAGACTGGAGCGAAAAAATGTCTGAAGCATTGTGGGCTATCGAACCACCGTTCGAGGACCAACCCATAGCACACCATTCTCCTTGGTCTATGGATGCGAAGCTGTCGTGCCCTTGGAAGTACAAATTCCTTCCTTGAGGGTATCCTTGCAAAATGACATGACTCAAGAAAGCAATGTCAAATTGCGACTCCATGAGCTGGACAATCTCGATGAGAGACGGCTCGAAGCTCGACAAAGCATTGAACTTTACCAAGCACACATGGCAGGTTCTTTCGACAAAAAGGTCAAGCAACGCGCCTACAAAAAGGGTGACTTGGTTCTTGCGGTAAAAAGACCAATGGTCTTCGCTCACAAGTCCAAAGGCAAGTTTGAGCCAAAATGGGAGGGACCCTAAGTCATCGACAAGGTTTTCTCCAACGGCGCATACGCACTCCTAAACATGGAAGGTGTCAGATGTATGCTGCCCATCAACGACAAGTTCTTAAAGCGGTACTACCCTTGAAGACTTACCCAACTGGGTAAGAGCAATGCCTGTACGGCCAAAACCGGTTTCCAGGGACACGCTCGCTAAACCCACCTTTTTTAGAATTTTCATGTCAAATGTTGAAACTTCTAGAAATTTAAACAATGCTTACTTTCATTGTTTCATTGTTCAAAAAAAACCCAAGGTTAGGAACCTTTCCCTAACTTGACCAAAATTTTCAACCCTTGAACCCAAAATTCATGGTTTGAAACAAAATCCGGATTCAGGGATTTCCACCCTAGTCCACCCTACCTTTTACCGCCTAAATGGTTTTAGGTCAAAACTTATGACCTTCGTGTCTTTAAAAAAAAATGGTTTTTCAAAAAGCCGGGGGGAGCGACGCTTAGTTGATACTCGCACAAATCGGAAGCATACGAACCACGTTTGACACTTCCAAAATCGGAGGGAAGCGACAATTCGTCGATACTTGCAAAATCCAAAACCGTGGAGATGCAAATCTCAGTTGATATCCACAACCCAAATTTCAAAGGTGTGAAAAAACCTAGAAACCATGGAGACGCAACATTTCAATTGATATCCATGACCCAAAGGTTCGAGGAAAACCACAGATTTCAAAAATCGTGGGGAAACAACATCAAGTCAGTACCTGCAAAATCAAAATTTTTGAAAAGCAAGGCGGCGACATTCCATCGATACTTGCACCTAAATCCGCGAGGATACGACATTCCATCGATACTCGCAACCGAATGAGCAAGGATGCGACATTCCATCGATACTTGCAAAAACATTCAGCAGGGAGGCGACTTTTAGTCGATACTTGCATTTTTGAAAACCAAACTGGCTATAAATGCCACCAAAACAGGCTAGAAATGCCACAAACTGGCTATCAATGCCACAAAACAAAACCGTCTATCAATGCCACAAAACAAAAAAATTGGCTTTCAAAAAACCTGGCTATAGATGCCACCAAAACCGGCTATCAATGCCACAGAATCGGCTTCCATGCCACAAACAAAATCTGGCTTTCATGCCAAAACAATCATTTGACAAAAGATTTTCACAAAATGATAAGCTTTTGATCAAATCCCATTTAGCAATTACTTTTATCACAAAAAGATTTAAGAGAGCGTAGGGAAAACAAAAAAAAAAAAAGCATCCCATTTAGCAATTACATTCATCACAAAAAGATTTAAGTGAGCGTAGGGAAAAAAAAGAGTACCAAAAAAATACATGTGGTACCAAAAAAAAGAAAGTGTTCATAAGCACTACAAAAAAAGAAAAGTACAAAAAAATACAAGTGGTACAAAAAAAAAGAAGGATAGTTTCTGTTACAAAAAAAAAAAAAAAAAAGGAGCTCAACCAAAAATGGTCTCCAGCCAAGAGTTCAGCTCCTCAAGCAAACTTTTGGCCTCAACCGTCAGGGATTCCAAGGCACGCTTCTTCAGGAACTTGCCATGAGATGCTGGAGAATGCTGCAATCCTTCTTTCACACCGGGAAGCTTATCCCAATCAGTTCGCCATTGTTTGTTCTCTTCAGACTTCCTTTTAAGAAATCGATCGGCATCTGCAAACCCGGCGAATCAAAGCACTCTCCCTGTCGCGAGCCTCTGTTATTGCAGCCCACTTGGCAGCGACTTGTGCCTGCAGATGTTCAAGACGTTTCCTGGCCTCATCGGCCTCCCTATCAAGGATGTTAAGTTCATGTGCCAGCCCAATGATGTTTAGCTCTTCTAAGTTCTTTTCTTGGACTATCTGCTTCCTGCTTTGTGTAGCCTCATCCAGGTTAGACCGAACCTTATCCGCAGGGTCCAGGAACATCTCCTTGAAGAACTGGTCATCAGCCAAACCCATGGTCTCAAACCATTTGTCACCCAGCTCAATGATCCTATCAACGATCACCCTGGCACCTGTGACATCCAGACCAGCATCTTCGGCATCACTGAGAATCTCCTACACATGCTGGATCATGCCAAATCCGGCATCTAAGTGCCCAGCAAAGAGAGTCTCAATCCAAGAGCTCAGAACCCGCACCACCACCTTCTTCGCAAAAAGAAGAGATGGCCCAGCTGAAGATTTGCCCAACTCCGTTGGTCGGCTGCTCATGTCATCACCCGTTGGAAGAGTAACAAAAGAACTCTTTCCAGTTGAAGCTGCTCGAGAAGGAATCTCAGCACGAGGTATCTCCTCAATAGTGTCAGAACTGGTCCCAGGAGTCTATACCTCTGGATCGACCTTTGGCATCTCTTGCTCTGGTTCTGAAGGAAGCGACGGACTCTCCTCTGTCACCTCAAAACCTGCCAAAGAAACACAAAAAGGTATAAATATGATCCTGTTTGAAAATCATTATCAGGGTTATTACTACAAAATACCTTTTTCGACGAATGGCGGAACACTTTCTTCCTCCATGAACTCATCGGAAGCATCATCAACATTTGCGTCCATCGATGGTTCAAAGTCATCGGAATCTTGTGGCAAGTCAGCTGACAAGAAAAATGTCAGCAAACCAAGTCACAGACACAAAAAAAAAAGCAAAATAAGTTATACCAATTGGAGATTCTGGATTCACTCCAGAGTCTCGGTTCTTCTTCAGGTACCCCGACAGGATCCATCACCATCTCATCGGTTGGAACCTCAGGCATCACCAAGTCTTCCTCTGCTAAAAAAAAAGAAGAAGAAAAGCAGAAACAAGAAGCAAATCAGAACGTGGAAAAATCCCATGAAAAGAAATGGAAAGAGAAAAACGAAGAATCATACCTTCACCAACGGTCTCTTCTTCTCGGCTTCTCTTCTCTGGAGGCTCGTCAGCATCCACTGGTACATCTTCATTGATAGTAAGAGGGACTTCCAAGTCAGGAGAGTCCTCATGCTGCCCCTTGCTGCGATGATGACTCCTCCTCCTCTTACTCCTGCGGGCTCGCTTCTTAGAGGAGCTTGCCCCACTGTCAGAGTCTATTCTACAACTTGACTCCTCACTGGATGGTCTACCCTTATCAGTAGACTCCACGGAAACTTGCCTTTGTGCCGCTTGCATCCAAGCACCAAGTTCGGCTTCCTCCTGTTCTAGCTGCTCTAAAGCCTCATCAGGTATTTCTCAAACAGCTTCAGAACTAATGACGGCCCCTGGTCACCGAGAAAGCCTATCTTGTGCTTCTCTCCAGAAAGGAAGGCCCAAACTTCCTCTCGCGGGACGCCATCCGACTTTCCAAAGCCCTTTATAGATGCCAGCTTCACATCAAGCTCCTTCTTGGAAGCCCCCGATATGCCGAAAAGCTCTCTGCGAACCACTTCGCAAAGCTGACAGTCCGGGAAGTCAACAACACAGGATAAGAGTGTCTTCGGCACTATAGAAACCCCATGCATTTCTCCCGTCATGTAAACCTCCAAAGCGCTTCACCATGCTTGAAGGCGCTCCAACAACGCCATGAGAAAAACCTAACTGCAAAGCAAAGTGAGAGGGTACATACGGCTGGATGTCGACGAAAAGATGTCTGCGGTACACCCTTGTGCCGACACGTATGTTGAAAAGCCACTCCTTCTCTGCGTTCGTCAAGGAGTAATGCCTTCCCGACCCCGCCCTGGTAGAGTCTCGGGAGGCACCAAAATCAAAAGCCTTCTTCCGCAACTCCGGAGAAAACTTCACTGAAGACTGCCCAATTTTGACGTCCTTGAACCGTCGGATTCACATGCGGGCAAACAAAAGTAATTCGGACACGGCTTTGCCCTTAGCCAGCCGAATCATCAGAGGATCATCATCCTGTGCAGCACCCAGCCAGTGGAAGCCAGGACAGTGGTACACGTACCACGAATAAAAGATGTGGGCTGAAAATACCCTATTCATAGGGAGCCCAAGCCGAACCAAAAAGCAATAGCCTGCAGTTCGGTACACAGGTAGGAGTAAAGAGCTGGCACCAAAGCAAGCTGCTCTCCAAACGCCATCTGACAAGCCGGAAAAATACAATGCGGCCTGATGTGCGTTCCATCTCCTCCAGCAAAAATAGCCTCACCAAGCCAATAAGTGAGGTAAACAGCGAGATCTCTCCGCAGTGCAATGTCAGGACATATGGCGTTTGTACTCACACAGAAAATCTCTCAACTCTTCTTGCATAGCCAAGATCTTCTTCGAATTTGGATCCTGAGCCCTGGCTTCCTGGGTCACACTATCAGAAGACTCCCTGCTATCACAAAAGTTGGGGAACGAAGAGCTAGAACTCTTCCAACTGCTGGGATCTAACTTTCAAACCCTCCTTCTCTTCAAAAAATCATAGAAGGCGACGAGCTGAAAGTACCGAAGCCTGAACTCCTCAGACTGCTCCTCAAGGACGCTGTCGATCGGCATAAATTCCTCATAGAGTTTGCCAAGGATGGGCAATCCAGTAATGGCGCTCGGCTCCTTCAAAGAGAAACCAATCTCACCATTCGTCACAACGAAGGTATTGGTTTGTGGGAGGAATGATTCCAGCATTGCCATGAAGGCCTCGTCGGAAAAGATCACGGTCTCCCTAAAGGTGCGGACCGCATCAAAAATCCCGGCTTCCTTCAAAATGGCGCCACCAATCAGCAGGACGCGATTAGTCCACGACTTCCACTCGGAGTCAGCATTGAAACGGCCACGAAGTCGAAAAGGCTTTATCCAATTGCTGCCGTCACCGCTGAAAATACCAAGGCCACCGGTCTCAAATCGACCGGCAGATAATCAGAGCCTTGGTAGCCGCTGGATGGCATCAACAGGTCCATGTCAGCAGGCGACCTCTCCGTATATCCAGGAGAACCGCCAACAAAAACCCCGGTCTTGATTACATTTGTCCTTCTCACCCAGCTTGGAGGATCTTCCCTCTTAGAGCACGTGGGGGCAAGGCTCATGATCGAGACGGTGCGATCAAACGTCGATCGGGTAGCAACAATCTTCTTCTCACCATCTGCTGTGAAAGAGAACTGAAAACATCTCCTCTGGTATGTCATGTCATCAGGGACGGCATCACCAAAGAAGAAGGTAGGCTTGGGTAAAACACTCTGATCTCCCATCACCCAATGGACGACTGCTTACCATGATCTTATAGAATTCCTCTCCCTTGAGAGCGATCAGTCGCTGCCTCATCTCATCTCTATTGAGGGAGTCGCATTCTTCCAAATTCTCTCAACATACTGGACCTTCTCAAAGGCCTGCTGAACGGCCGGATTAGAAGATCTAGTAGATCGATGAGGTATGCTTGTAGCAGGCTCTTTACCCTTGTTCGTTCTGGAAGAACCACCTGCACAGGATGGAAAAGAAAAAGATCAAACATCAAAATGACAGAATCTCGCTAAAAAAAAAATCTGGCAAAATTTTGACATGATGCCGGGGCAATTCCGAAGAAAAGGAACTATCCCGAAAGAAATAGAAAGCTTGAAGATGGGCTCAACATTGCTGCGAGCTCCGAAAATCCAAACTTTCGAAACCTCAAAGTCTCCGCAAAATCAGGAAGGGCTCAACATCGCTGCGAGCTCCAAATTCCCAAATTTGCGAAAACTTTCAGGCATGCTATCACATCATGCTACAATTCAATTTACAAAAAATATACATGCATGAACATCTTGGTTTAAAAAAAATGCATTATCATGATGAGCAAGCAAAGAAAAAAAAAAGAGAAAAGAAACTTTCTAAAAAAAAAAGAGGGAAAGAAAACAAAAAAAAGAAAAGAAAAAAGGGGCTGGCCCACAGGCCACGTGGCCGTACGGCCAGATCCGTACAAAGAAAAAAAAACATGTAAAAAAAAGAAAAGAAAAAGAAAGCAAAAAAAAATGTGTAAAAAAAAAGAGAGCAAACACGTGAGAAAAAAAAAGAAAAGAAAAGAAAGAAAGAACTTTTTTTCCTACAATGGAGTTTTCTTGAACAAGGGAACTTACTTGAAGCCATTGATGGAGAAGAAGAAGAAAAGTCTTGAAGATCTTGAAGAAGAATAACTCTTGGTCTTGAAACCCACTTGGGATTGTTGTAAAAGAAAGCAATAAGAGCAAGAGATCCAACCTCCTCCTTGCTTTTATAGAAGAGAGCAAACCAAAGAAGGAAAGAAGAAAGAGGTAAGTGTTACTAATTAGTAACCTTACCAAAAGAAAGAAATTAAAAAGTTCCCAAAAGAAAGATATCTTGAGGGATTATCTCCCAAAAAGAAATTAATGAGAGATTTTCTCCCAAAAGATAGGATCAATGAAAGATTCTTTCCCAAAGGAAGATATCTTGAAATATTGTCTCCCAAAATAAAGGGAACATGAGAGATTCTCTCCAAGTAAAGATATTCTTAGATATTCTCTATCCAAATGAGATATTTTTGGATATTCTTTACAAAAATGACACCATATGAGATCTAAGCCATTCCAAAAAGCCTAAGGTCCCATGGGTTTGCTCATATGAGCCAGGTTTGACCACCTAGGCAATAAAAAAAAAATTGGGCATTTAGTCAAAGAGAAATCCCTCTTACCAAGAGCATACAAAAATGGTTCCATGCCTCTTTTGAGTTGATTCGACCATACAAAAGACAATTCCAAGCCCCATGAGCTTCCAAAAATCAAACCATCCAGCCTCATCTACAAAATTGAGCCAAAATCTTGAAATTGACATTCCACAAAAATCCAAACCAAATCCTGGTCCCCTAAACTTGCCACATACAGCTTGTTAGGTCACAAGACCAAAACCAAAAACCAAAACCTGATCCCCTAACTTGCCACATACAGCGTGTTAGGTCACAAGATCAAAACCAAAATTGATCCCCCAACATTCCACATACAGCTTGTTGGGTCACAAGGTCAAAACCAAACCCGACCCCCTAACCTGTCACATTCAGCCTGTTAGGTCACAAGGTCAAAACCCAAATCCACATTCCTGATGTCATCTTCAAAACTTTGCCTCAAGATGGTATGTGATCCCTTTCACTACCATAAAATCCCCCCAGAAGCTCAAAAGGCTACAAATACCAAAAGAAAGACTGCTCAAAGGCTCTTGGTCCAGTCACAGGCTCTCATTCACAAATCTCTTCGAGGCACATCGACTACAAAAGTTAAGAAACTCGTCGCTGTACCTCGATGGGGGCATTTGTTGACATCAAAAATGTCACTTCGCCTCTTTAAGATCCAAAGAGCTACACGAAGTCGCAACCTGCCATAATAGGCAATGCTACTTCCAAAAAATCAAATCTTGTCAGAATCAAATAAAAACTGCAAGATCCTTCAAGACAGCCAAAAGAGGAGTACACAAGAAGTTTCGGGCCATTTCAAAATCATTTGGCTTAACTTCGCCTCTCCGGCAGCTGAAAAGGAGCTCCCGGCGGTGAAAGCATCGGAGACACCAATTCTTCGATCAGAGCCGATGGATGGTCTCAAAATACGTCAAAAAGGCTCCACGTCAAGTTCCAAGTCAAACCGACAACGTTTGACCCTACATCAACCCTCGAACAGTTAAATCAGGCCTCTCGGCGGTGAAGCTCCCCGGGACCATGGTTTCCAAGACAGAGCCTATAGATCATCTTAAAATGACTCCAATAGGTTTCCTGTCAAATCTCAAGTCAATCGGACATCGGTTGACCGCACATCAAGCCGCGACATCTTCATCGCGACAAAAGCAAGTCTACTGGCGATAGGACCCCAAACGGCTTTAAACTCAAACAAAAGCCTATGGTTGGTCTTATTTATTGCTCAGGAGGATTCACCTCAAATTTCAGGTCATTCCGACATCGTTTGGCCCATTTTTAGCTTCTGACGAAAAATCGGCAACTCTGCGCGACAAAGTCTTCGGGTTTCTCAGAAAATTGGAAACTTTGCAAAATAAAATGCAAGGATTCTCATCAGGTTTTCTATAGGGAAATCAGGCCAATAACTGATCAAAAATTGTCAAGGAAAAATACAGAAGAAAAAAAGAATAAAAAAAACAGCAAAAAACGGACACAAAAACTGGACAAAAGGGGGGAAAACCCCCCAGGGTCGCCGGCGACCCTGAGGCCCGGGATCGTCGGGAGGGCCCTGGAAACCCCATTTTTCCCCTTTTTTTTCGCGATTCAAAGCGTTCCGGCCTTTGGTATTTTCCAAAATTCATACGTTTGAGACACCAAATCCTCTGACATCCGTTAAAAACACGGGTCAATCATCAAGAGTATCGTAATCAACATTAATCGCCAACCGGTCAACCAAAAAAAAAGGTGTTGCTTTCTACCCGACCTATTGAGAAATCGACAGGACAGATGGCACCTACCCTCTGTTGGCAACTAACACCTGAAGTTACATGGTCATCCGATGTCGATCTACATGAATATCCATCGATGGATCATCGCCAGAAGAATCCCAAAAGACGCGGCACGGCCAGCGACTCTTCAACTGCTCAGCGACCACTTAATGCGATTAATTGACTAGCTTTATTATAGTCATTAATCCATTTCTTTGGACGGCCCAATCAGAAGCAAGCATCCGGGAGTTACAAGTCAAGAGATTCATGGCATTTAAACCCATGAAACTCCTCCCATCATGGCGATTAAAGGCGATTAAATGCCCTCAATCTCCTCCGGCCAATCAGAAGCCAAGAAAAAGGAGTTACAAAAATAAAGGAATTAAATCATGTAGCTCCTCCCATTATGCGGCTTAATGACAATAAAAGCCCATAAATCCTCCTAAATGGCTACCAAAAAGCCTATAAATAGGAGAGCACTCCAAGAAGAAAAGACAGCAAAGAAAACACACAACAGACCGCAGAAAATCCGGAAACTCAGACAAAAAGGCATAAAAGAGAGAAAACTCTGCGGGAATCCTACACCGACCACCACTACAAGGTGACAAAAGTCCCTTGGGGGGTACCCCCCCCCAAGGTCCTTGCCTTCTCCTTCTGCCTCCAATGGCTTAGACGTGGTTTTTCAGCCCGTCTACGTAGTTTTTTTATTAGACATAGGACCTCCTTTTGGTCTTTGTCCTCTAGAAAACCTGAGGTTATAGCCAAGCCAAGCGAATCAATAGCATCCTCTGTTCTCATCTGCATGGATGATGGCAAAGTCCATATATGGCTCGCGACCGTCAATCTGAACGGGTCCCCCACAATCTCCTGAGAAGTTAGATCCTCCTTTTCTTGTTTTTCATTGTAGTTTGTATTTTTTCAAAAGAGACAAAAATCAAAACTCTTGTCTTTCATTATTGATAAGGATTGTAAATCGGCTATAAACGCCGAAATCGGCTATAGATGCCAAAAAAATCGCATTTCACGGCAAATCAAGAAAATGTCTCTTTTCTTAAATATATGTGCAATGGAAAACTTGAAAGAAGTTGATTCCTTTTTACTTGCGAATGTTGATCTCCGGATCACCACTTCCAACTCCAAGTAAAATAGAAAATCTGGCACACCCACATAAAAAATGTTGATGCAGGCCTCTGCCCCCCGGTTACGAAAGGGGCGGACCCAAACGGACTCCCACGTCCGCCGACCTTGGTAGAACCGAGCGGAAGCGCTGTTCCATCAGCTACAACATCCGTTTCGGACGCCCCTGGATCCATGAGAATGGTGTTGTCCTTTCAACTCTACATCAATGCATCAAGTTTGTTGGCGACGACGGCATGATACATCGAGTCTTTGCCGACAAAAAACTCTTCAAAGGTAAAGAAGTCACCTTTGTAGACTCACAAATGTATGAAGGTGAAAAAGAAGAAGTGGAGAAGCACACAGCACCTTTTGCCGAATATCTCCAGAAAGATAAAGGCAAGGCTCCTCAATAATCACCGGAAAAAAAAACAAACCATTCGATAAATTCGAAGAGAGCATTCAAACTCCCTTCATCATCTCCCTCAAACCTTCGAAGCCTTTTGTCATCACGACTAAAGTGAAGAAGGCAAAACAAAGTCTGGGGGCAAATTTATTGTCTCTTTCGTGTCTATCATGCAAGACACGGATTCGGATTCAGAGCCAGAAGACGACACATCGTCAAGCCAAGTTGACACTCAGCAAGTTTAGCCTACTCTTACTCCAATGGAGACAACTTCTGACATAGAAGATCCTACGTCAGCTTCCTTCGTTGTTCCAGCACTTCAGCAAAGGAAAGCCAATCTTCTTCCATAGATTCGATGTTTCTTCATCAAACTCAATGCTTGAACCTTTCTAAAATAAAGGTATGCCTCAACTATCCTTATATAGAGCTGCGGCACAAGCTATTATGAAGAAAATGGGCTATGACGCTCAAAACCAAGTCGGTTTGGGAGAAGGACGTGATATTCTCATGCCATTGGGGCCCATCTTGACCAAAAGCCAGCTGGAGGATTGGAGACTCTACGGCCATGTAGGAAAGTCTTCACACGGGCTATGGTATGATCCCGACACTCCTCTGAGACAGTTGACACAAAGGCTTAAAAGTCGACTTACTGACCAAGCCTCAACATCTCAAGTCCATGAAGACATCGATCTCCCTGGATATCTCTTCGATGAGTCACCTGACAAAGATCAAGGAAGCTCATCCAATTGGTACGATTTCTCTGACAATGAAGAGGAATTGTCCGATGGCACAGACATGTGGTCTTCTAACCCAGAAGAACCCTCGTCTCCAAAAGAAGTACCTTACTTCGGCATGGTTTTCAACAGGCGATTGGGATCAATCTAATAGCAAGGCTTGAGAAAATTGCCGATCAAGAAGACTCGTGGAAAGGAACAAAACCTTGGTCTGGAAATGCCCTTGAAACCCCAGATGATTTCATAGAGTTGGTAGCCTCCAAAAATATTGTGGAGGAACCACCTTCGAACCTTCCAACAGAAGATCCTGTTCAAAAGATAGACTTGAGAACACCAGATAACCCACGTCCTGTATTCATAAGTAAGAATATAAAGGATGATGAGTTGCCCGAGTATATTGCCTTTCTTCATGAGTTCGTTGAATGCTTTGCATGGTCTTACGCTGAAATGCCTGGCTTAGACCCCAAAATAGCAGTCCACAAACTCAATCTTCAAGAAGACATCAAGAATGTCAAGCAGGGCTAAAGAAGATTCCTTCCAGATGTGATGGATAAAATTGAACAAGAAGTTCAAAAACTCAAAAGCGTCGGCTTCTCCGTGAGGAACAACATCCTGAATGGTTGGCCAACATTGTCCCCGTGAAAAAAAAAATGGGTAGATCAGGGTCTGTATTGACTATAGAGACCTGAATGGCGCATGCCCCAAAGATGAATTTCCGCTCCCCATACCAGAGGTAGTGATTGATAATACCTGTGGATTCGAGCAAATGACATTCAGGGATGGTTTCTCTGGCTACAATAAGATAAAAATGCATCCTGAAAATGAAAAACATACATCTTTCGGACCCCATTTGGCATGTATTGCTACACTGTCATGCCATTTGGTCTGAAAAATGCTGGTGCCACATATCAGAGGGCTATGATGAAGATATTCCAAGATATGCAGCACAAGACGGTCGAATGTTACGTTAATGACCTCGTCGTCAAAAGTAAAGAAAAGAAAATCATCTCGAAGACGTTCGAGAAGTCTTCCTCCAGCTTCGCGAGCACAAACTGCGAATGAATCCTCTAAAGTGCTTCTTCGGGGTCTCGTCGGGTAAGTTCCTCGGATTCTTAGTTCGAAAAGCTGGAATTGAGCTTGAACCCATAAAAGTCAAAGCCAATCTAGAAATGCCTTCTCCAAGAACCTTGAGAGAACTCAAAGGGCTTGAAGGGAGATTGGCCTACATCAGACGGTTCATCTCCAATCTTTTTGGGAAATGCCGTCCATTCTCCCGGTTGATGAAAAAAGGTGTAAACTTTGTCTGGGATGCTGACTGTGAAGCTGCATTCCAAGATATCAAGTCATACCTGACCAAACCTCCAGTGTTAGCTGCTCCTACCACCGGAAAACCATTCATTTTGTACACGAGCCCTTGATCACTCTCTAGGCACTCTGCTTGCACAAGAAAATGATGAAAGAAAAGAAGCTGCTTTATACTACCTCGACTGCATGCTAGTAGGTGAAGAGCATCGCTACTCTCCAGTCGAAAAAGAATGCCTTATAGTGATGTTTGCCGTACAAAAGCTGCGTCACTACTTGCTTTCCAACACAGTCTACCTGGTCTCGAGGATCAACCTCTTGAAGGTCCTTGTCACAAAAGTAGGTTCTCTTAATGCCTGAATGGCAAAATGGTCCATCCTTCTATCACAATTTGATATTAGGTATATACCACAAAAGGCAATCAAAGGGCAAGCTCTAGCGGACTTTCTCGCAGAGCATCCATTGACTAAAGATTCTTCACTCAGAGATTATCTCCCAGACGAACCAGTCTACAATGTGGAGACTTTCTCACAAAATGCTTCCTGGGACATGTACTTTGACGGTGCAACCAGGACAAATGAAAAAAGACAGCTGATCTCGGGAGTTGGCATCCTCTTTGTTAGCCCCGACAAATACATGATTCCACATGCTTTCTCGCTACTGGAACCATGCACAAACAATGCAGCTGAATATCAAGCTCTGATCCTAGGATTGGAACTCGCCATCGAATCCGGTATCACCATGCTGGAAATCTTTAGAGACTCTCAACTGATCGTCAACCAGATGAATCAGAAATTTGAAGTCAGGAAGCCTGATCTGCTGCCTTACTACAACAAGGCACAATCGCTTCTGTAAAAGTTTGACATCTGTCACATCACCCACATTCGTAGAGGTGAAAACATACGTGCAGATGCCCTGGCTGGACTTGCCGCATCTATGGCAATCCAGGAAGGGGAAAACATGCAAATCACAGTGTGCGAAAGAAGAATCCTTCCTCCGCTTAACACACACCAAGCAGTTGCTGAATGCCACCGAGTGGTTGGAAGTCGGATCTCTATCCTTTAACCTTCAATCGGCGACTGGAGGGATCCGTTCATTGATCACACTATGTTCGGAATCCTACCTGAAGGCCCAAAAGAATAGGTAAGCATCCAAAGGCGAACCCCAAGCTTTCATTTGGATATTCCTTCAAAAATCCTTCACAGGAAATCCTTCAACGGAGCACTTCTACGCTGCTTGTCACAACAAGAGGCTGAAGAACACTCAAAGAAGTTCATGCTGGTCTTTATAGAGCACATCAGGCTGGTCCCAAGCTCTATGATCAGATAAAAAGGTTAGGTATTACAGGCCTACCATGATAGCTGACGCAATGCAATTTGCTAAGCGTTGCCAGCAATGCCAAGTTCACGGAGATTATGTTCACATGCCTCCAGAATGTCTACATCCTACAGCGATCTCATGGCCTTTCGAAGCCTGGGGTATGGACATCATAGGTCCTATTTCTCCCCATTTGAGCAAAGGTCATCGCTTCATCTTCGCCGCTACGGATTATTTCTCCAAGTGGTCAGAAGCATTTGCGCTTAACGAAATGAAGACCTCATTAGTCCTTTAGTTCCTGCGCACCAACATCATTTGTCGTTTCGGCATACCTAAAAGATCCATCCATGATAACGGACCACAATTCCGAGATCATCGATTCTACAGGTTCTGCAACAAATACAAAATCCAAAGCTGTCCTTCAACTCCATACAATCCGGCAGCAAACGGATTAGTAGAAGCTTTCAATAAGACACTCTGCAAAATCCTCAAGAAAATAGTCTCTAGTCACAAAAGAGTGTGGAGTGACAAACTGTGTGAAGCTTTATGGGCCTATTGAACCACCATTCGAGGACCAACCCATAGCACACCATTCTCCTTGG
This sequence comes from Litsea cubeba, assembly GCA_012931725.1. NCBI lineage: Eukaryota > Viridiplantae > Streptophyta > Magnoliopsida > Laurales > Lauraceae > Litsea > Litsea cubeba. The sequence continues at coordinate 23,831,997 of CM022947.1, read as the reverse complement.
TCTATGGATGCGAAGCTGTCGTACCCTTGGAAGTACAAATTCCTTCCTTGAGGGTATCCTTGCAAAATGACATGACTCAAGAAAGCAATGTCAAATTGCGACTCCATGAGCTGGACAATCTCGATGAGAGACGGCTTGAAGCTCGACAAAGCATTGAACTTTACCAAGCACGCATGGCAGGATCTTTCGACAAAAATGTCAGGCAACGCACCTACAAAAGGGTGACTTGATTTTCCTGTAAAAAGACCAATGGTCTTTGGTCACAAGTCCAAAGGCAAATTTGAGCCAAAATGGGAGGGACCCTACGTCATCAACAAGATTTTCTCCAACGGCCCATACGCACTTCTAAACATGGAGGGTGACAGATGTATGTTGCCCATCAATGGCAAGTTCTTAAAGCGGTACTACCCTTGAAGACTTACCCAACTGGGTAAGAGCAATGCTTGTACGGCCAAAACCGGTTTCCAGGTACTCGCTCGCTAAACCCACTCTTTTTAGCATTTTCATATCAAATGTTGAAATTTCTAGAAATTCAAACAATGCTTACTTTCACCGTTTCATTGTTAAAAAAAGTCCAAGTTAAGGAACCTTTCCCTAACTTGACCAAAATTTTCAACCATTGAACCCAAAATTCATGGTTTGAAACAAAATCTGGGTTCAGGGGTTTCCACCCAAGTCCACCCTACCTTTTACCGCCTAAATGGTTTTAGGTCAAAACTTATGACCCTCGTGTCTTTAAACAAAAAAAATGGTTTTTCAAAAACTGCGGGGAAGTGACGCTTAGTCGATACTCGCACAAATTGGAAGCATGCGAACCATGTTCAACACTTCCAAAATCGCAGGGAAGCGACATTTCGTCGATACTTGCAAAATCCTAAAAAAAAAAATGTGAAGACGCAACATTTTTAGGTGATATCCACAACCCAAATTTCAAAGGTTTGAAAAAACCAAGAAATAGTGGAGATGCAACATTGCTGTTGATATCCACAACCCAAATTTCAAAGGTTCAAAAAAAACCAAGAAATAGTGGAGATGCAACATTGCAGTTGATATCCACAACCCAAAGGTTCGAGACAACCGCAAAATTTCAAAAATCATGGGGAAACGACATCAAGTCAGTACCCGCAAAACCAAAATTCTTGAAAAGCAAGGATGCGACATTCCATCGATACTTGCACCCAAATCCGCGAGGATACGACATTCCATCGATACTCGTAACCGAATGAGCAAGGATGCGATATTCCTTCGATACTTGCAAGACCATTCAGCATGGAGGCGAATTTTAGTCGATACTTGCATTTTTTGAAAACCAAAACCGGCTATAAATGCCACCAAAACAGGCTATCAATGCCACAAAACAAACCGGCTATCAATGCCACAAAACAAAATCGGCTATCAATGCCATAAACCAAAAAGTTGTCTTTCAAAAAATCCGGCTATAAATCCACAAACCGGCTATCAATGACACAAAACAAACCCGCTATCAATGCCACAAAATAAAACCGGCTATCAATGCCACAAAAAACTGGCTCTCATGCCAAAATCGGCTTCCATGCCACAAAAAAAAATGGCTCCCATGCCAAAACAATCATTTGACAAAGATTTTCAAAAAATGATAAGCTTTTGATCAAATCCCATTTAGCAATTGCTTTCATCACAAAAAGATTTAAGTGAGCGTGGGGAAAACAAAAAAAGAAGCATCCCATTTAGCAATTGCTTTCGTCACAAAAAGATTTAAGTGAGCGTAGGGAAAACAAAAAAAAATCCCATTTTGCAATTGCTTTCATCACAAAACGATTTAAGTGAGAGTCGGTGTTACACCTCGTCCCGAATTAATCTTGATTAACTTTAATTAATCGAGATTAATATGAATTAAGTGTGATTAGTCAAATTAAATGGTGCTTGATGATTGAAATGATCCAATTAGTCTTAGAAGACTGAATTAAACCTAATGAAATGATTTGGAAGGCATTTAGTTAATTAAGTTGAGGTTTAGATTCAAATTAATGGAATGAAGGATTTTTCTGTAAATACGGATTTATACGTATTTTGTTAGATACGGTAAAACTTTATACCATCATGTGTATTTCAATAAGTGTATCAATTTTTATAAGACATACATTTTCATTTGACTTAAGATGAGGTAAGTGGGTTTTAATGTGACTTGAACTTGAAATAAGGTAAATGAATGGGTTAAAATGCAAATTTCTGTTATAATTAGATTGGAGACACAGTTAGAACCCATTTGTAGTCGGTGAGATATTCAGAGCATAGCTGAACCGATTTCAGCTTCTTCCTTTCTTCTTCTTTTTGGTTTCTAGCTTGGTAATCGTTCAAGAGAGGTGGTATACATGTGGGTTTTGAGAAAAGGAAGCCTAGGACTTTGTTTCTCCATCATCTTCTTCAATCTTTTTGGAGTTAAAGTTTGGGGAAAAATCTCAAGTTTCCATTTAACAAGCTGTCAAGTAAGTATTTAGTTGTTCTTATAGAACTTTTGAGTTCTATTAAGTGATTTGGAATGATTCTTAACATGATCAATTCAAGAATTTCATTTTTGGGGTTATATTTGATATTAGGTTGAAGAAAGGGTTTCAAATCGGTGATTTTCATCTCAACCCTCAAGCTAACAAAGGGGTTTTTGTGTTAGACATCTATTAAGGCAAGTATAATAAGTATATATGATTAGATGCTATTGCATGTTAACTTCTCTTAGTTGAATTGTCAAATTGAGTTCAGCCCTTATGGTTATGTGCTTTATTGTGTTGGTATTCATTGAATGGGCTGAAAGGTGTTTGATTAAATGATTGAATGGTGAAAGAGAAGATAGGTCAGAATTTGGGCAAGTATAAATAGTAATTTATATTTATATGCTAATCAATGTGATTCTTATAAGTTTGGTTGTAGTTTTGATTCAACCATGTTCATAGAAATTGATTTATGTATATGAATTGATTGGAAAAGAATATAGATAATGGTATTGAAATGGATTGAGTGCAAGTATAAATACTGATTGTACTTATATGTTAATGAATATGGTTTTATCTCTAATTTAGAAGAGATAGGGTGTTGAACCCTAGTTATGATAGAAACTGATTTGATATGACTGAATGAAATTGATTTGAAATGAAATAGAAGTATATCTCTGTGTTTAAATGATGTTTGGAGGAGGGAACAGGAGGTTCCAAATATTTTATACAGGTTGAAGATGAAATGGGGGGAACAGAATTCTGAGATGAATTCTGTAGAATATTCTGGGCAGTGTCGGTCAGCCGAGAAGCTGACCGACAACTTGACTGACAGTGTTAATGCAATAAACAGAAAAGAAATGCGTCTTTGGATTGTGAACCGAGCCTGACCGAACTTGGTTCGGTCAGCCGACAAATGTAAGTCGATTAACCGACAGGTTAACCGAAGTTAGTAAATTTCATGGATTAGTTCTCTCTGGTTTTCGAACCGAGAGTTAACCGACAACTGAACCGATGAATGTCGGTTAACCGACGAGCTGACCGACAGTTAGAAATTTTCAGAATTAATTTCTGGATTTTTAAGATTAAGAGCATATTGATTTAATCAAGGCTATTCATATTGTGTATACCTCCATAGGTGATAATTAAGGGGACTTTAATGTACAAAGTTTATATTAACTGTGATGTCCATCGAGAATAACACAAGTACATTAAATAACTGAGGATTACACCCAATTGGATGGTAGTGTTTCATTGAATTCGAATTGTTAAAGGTGTGTTCTTTATTGTCTTAAACGACACTATATGGTATAATCAAACCCAGATAGGGTAATTATTGATTTGTATATTGAAACGAATCCTGAAAGGATTATGTATTGATTTGTCTCCGTTCATTCATTTATAACTAAACGAAAATTAAGTTAAATGAATTGTATTATATATTGAGTCTGGCACTACAAAGTGATTTCTGTCTGCTGCAGCAGATTATCTGGGAGTGTTCCGGAGCTCCGTGGTGATGCCAGTGATCTCTGATCAAGACACTGAGTAGATGCCATTCATTTGAGAAGTCCTTGAGGCCTGAGTCATGAATGATGCGCTCTTCAGTCCTGAGCCAATAAAGGCAATTCTTCATTTTTAGGGAGATATCATTTGATCTGGAAATGCTATGGTAGTTTGCCAAGTTATAAAGACTCACATTGTTACTGGTTACGTAATTCTTCCTGTTTAGGAAGATGGTAATCCTTCCTGTTTAGGAAGATGGTAATCCTTCCCTTTGAGGAAGATATGAAACTGATTTGTAAATTGTAAAAAAAATGTTGTTGGTTTAATCTAACGTTGAATTAGACAACAGGTTATTGTTTATTGTTTAGGTCAAACGATGAATTAGACATATTGGAATTATGATTAGCATATGTAATCATATATTTGTTTGTACATTGCTGAATTGTGAATTCACAGTGTTATTGATGGCATTACAGGCACAGCTGCCATTGCCGGTCCTTCGGTGGTTATTGTACTAATGGAAACAACTAATATAGTTCCTTCCGAAGAGTATTGTAATAATGACATAAGACTTTTTGAAATGTCTTGTTCATAATGTAAATTCAATTTTGTTTTTATGAACAATGTAAATTTGTTTATGTTCCGCATAATGTGTAATTTGATATCCCTTGTGAATTTTATGTTCAAAGTTCACGGGAGTAAGTATGGTCGCGACTCGGGGTTAAACTCGATTTAAATTTTATCTCGGGCTCGGGTCGTGACAATAGGGAAAAAAAAAGAGAACAAAAAAAAATACATGCGGTACAAAAAAAAGAGAGTACAAAAAAAAAATTATATGCGGTCCAAAAAAAAAAGTGTTCACAAGCACTACAAAAAAAAAGAGTACCAAAAAATACATGTGGTACCAAAAAAAAAGAAAAAGAAGAAGGATAGTTTCTGCTACAAAAATCAGGAGCTCAACCAAAAATGGTTTCTAGCCAAACTTTCAGCTCCTCAAGCAAACTTTTGGCCTCAGCCGTCAGAGTTTCCAAGGCACGCATCTTCAGGAACTTGCCATGAGATGTTGGAGAAGGCTGCAACCGTTCTTTCACACCGGGAAGCTTATCCCGAGCAGTTTGCCATTGTTTGCCCTCTTGAAACTTCCTTTCAAGAACTCGATCAGCATCTGCAACCAGGCGAATCAGAGCACTCTCCCTATCGCGGGCCTTTGTTATAGCTGCCCACTTGGCAGCGACTTGTGCCTTCAAATGCTCAAGATGTCTCCTGGCCTCATCAACCTCCCTATCAAGGATGTTAAGGTCATGTGTCAGCCCAATGATGGCTAGCTCTTCTAAGTTCTTCTCTCGGACTAGCTGCTTCCTGCTTTGTGTAGCCTTATTCAGGTCGGACTTAGCCTTATCAGCAGGGTCCAGGAACATCTCCTTGAAGTACTGGTCGTCAGCAAAACCAATGGTCTCAAACCACTTGTCACCCAGTGCAATGATCCTATCAACGATCGCCCTGGCACCTGACATCCAGACCAGCCTCTTCGGCATCACCAAGAGTCTCTTGGACATGTTGGATCATGCCAAATCCGGCCATCAAGGAGAGTCTCAATTCAAGAGCTCAGAACCCGCACCACCACCTTCTTCGCAAAAAGAAGAGATGGCCCAGCTGAAGATTCGCCTTGCTTCGTCGGTCGGCTGCTCATGTCATGCCCCGTTGGAAGAGGAACAAAAGAACTCTTTCCAGTTGGAGCTGTTGGGGAAGGAATCTCAGCACGAGGTACCTCCTCCACCGTGTCAGAATTGGTTGCAAGAGTCTCTACCTCCGGATCAACCTCTGGCATCCCTTGCTCTGGTTCTGAAAGAAGCGACGGACTCTCCTCTGTCACTTCAAAATCTGCCAGGGAAACACAAAAAAGTATGAATATGATCCTGTTTAAAAAATCATTATCAGGGTTATTACTATAAAATACCTTCTTCGACGACTGGCGGAACACTCTCTTCCTCAATGAACTCATCGGAAGCATCGTCAACATTTGCGTCCATCGATGGTTCAAAGTCATCGGAATCCTGTGGCAAGTCAGCTGACAAGAAAAATGTTAGCAAACCAAGTCACAGACAAAAAAAAAAAGAGAAAGCAAAAGAAGTTATACCAATTGGAGATTCTAGATTCACTGTAGAGTCCCTTGGTTCTTCCTCTGGTGCCGCAACCGGATCCATCACCGCCTCATCGACAGGAACCTCAGGCATCGCCAGGTCTTCATCCTCTACTAAAAAAAAAAGAGAAGGAGGGGGAGAAAGCAAATCAAGACATGGAAGATTCCATGAAAGAAACAGAAAGATAAAGAGGAAGAATGATACCTTCACAGGCGGTCTCTTCTTCTCGGCTTCTCTTTTCTGGAGGCTCGTCAGCATTCCCTGGCACCTCCTCATTGATAGTAAGAGGGACTTCTATGTTAGGAGAGTCCTCATGTGGCCCCTCGCTGCTACGATAACTCCTCTTCCTATTACTCCTGCGGGCTCGCCTCCTAGAAGTACCTACCCCGCTGTCAAAGTCAGGTTTCCCACTTGACTCCTCACTGGATGGCCTACTCTTGCCAGTAGACTCCACAAAAGCTCGCCTCTGTGCCGCTTACATCAAGCATCAAGCTCAACTTCCTCCTGTTCTAACTGCTCTAAAGCCTCATCAAGTATTTTTCGAACAGCTTCAGAACCAATGATGCCCTGGTCACCGAGAAAGCCTATCTTGTGCTTCTCTCCAGAAAGGAAGGCCCAAACTTCCTCTCGCCGGATGCCATCCGACTTTCCAAGGCCTTTTCCAGACGATAGCTTCACATCAAGCTCCTTCTTGGAAAGCCCTCGATATGCCAAAAAGCTTTCCACGAACCACTTCTCATCGATTAACTCAAGCATCGGTACGCCCCTTACTATAGTCCTGACTTACCTCAGGAGATAAAAGAACTCAAGGGCAACTCCTAGAACATCACTCTCGTAGCTGCCTTAGGCTCGATAGCTCTCGGAATCAGTAGCCCATAACATATCATGTCATACCGGGCCTAGGCGTATACCGTCCCATACCGTATCATATCGCCCGGGGAGCTACGTTCCCGAACCTCACATCAGATTCAATAGCAATTTACATTGCCTCCATTTGCCTGCTTTAGCCGCTTCAACCCGAGAGTCGCTCAATCAACTACTAGATCCGGAAGTCGAAGCCTAGAAGCGAGCACATTTGCCTTACGATGGAAGGTACGTAGGTAGATAGACCGATTGCCATGAATGAATGAACTTGCCCGTAGATACGTAGATAGACGGAACATCTACTATATTAAGTATGAGCGGGACAGCACCGATAACAACCACAACGCCAAAGCCGGTTAATGAACATCCAGTCTTCCATGCATTTCTCCCATCCTGTAAACCTCCAAAGCGCTTCACCATGCTTGAAGGCGCTCCAACAACGCCTTGAGAAAAGCCCAACTGCAGAGCAAAGCGAGAAGGTACATACGGCTGGATGTCGACGAAAAGATGTTTGCGGTACACCATCGTGCCAATATGTATGCTGAAAAGCCACTCTTTCTCTGCATTTGTCAAGGAGTAATGCCTTCCCGACCCTGCCCTGGTAGAGTCTCGGGAGGCACCAAAGTCAAAAGCCTTTTTACGCAACTCCAGAGAAAGCTTCACTGAAGACTGCCCCATCTCGACATCCCTGAACCGTCGGATCCTCATGCGGGTAAACAAAAGTGATTCGGACACGGCTTTGCCCTTAGCCAGTCGAATCATGAGAGGATCATCATCCTGTGCAGCTCCCAGCCGGTGGAAGCTACGACAGTGGTATACAAACCACGAATAAAAGATATGGGCTGAAAATACCCTATTCATAGGGAGCCCAAGCCGAACCAAAAAAGCAGCAGCCTGCAGTTTGGTACACAAGTAGGAGTAAAGAGCTGGCACCAAAGCAAGCCGCTCTCCAAACGCCATCTGACAAGCCGGAAAAATACAATGCGGCCTGATGTGCGCTCCATCTCCTCCAGCAAAAATAGTCTCACCTAGCCAAAAAGTGAGGTAAATAGCGAGATCTCTCTGTAGTGCAATGTCAGGACATATGGCGTTTGTACTCGCAAAGAAATTTCTCAAATCTTCTTGCATAGCCAAAATCTTCTTCGAACCCTGATCCTTAGCCCTGTCTTCCGGGGTCATGCTATCAGAAGGCTCCCCACTTTCAAAGAAAATGGGAGACGAAGAGCTAAAACTTTTCCAACTGCTGGATCTTACTTTTGAGCCCTCCTTCTCCAACATAGCCATGAAAGCCTCGTTGGAAAAGATCACGGTCTCCCTAAAGGCGCGGACCGCATCAAAAATCCCGGCTTCCTTCAAAACCCCGCCACCAATCAGTAGGACGCGATCAGTCCAAGACTTCCACTCGGAGTCAGCACTGAAACGGCCACGAAGTAGAAAAGGCTTCACCCAACTGCTGCCGTCATCACTGAAAATGCCAAGGCCCACCGGTCCCAAACCTACTGACGGACAATCAGAGCCTTGGTAGCCGTTCGCCGGCATCAAAATGTCCATGTCAGCAGGCGACTTCTCAACATATCCAGGAGAACCGGCAACAAAAACCCCGGTCTTGATTACATTTATCCTCTTCAACCAGCTTGGAAGATTTTCCCTCTTAGAGCACGTGGAAGCAAGGCTCATAATCGAGATGGTGCGATCAAATGTCGACCGGGTAACAATAGTTCTCTCCTCACCATCAGCTGTGTAAGAGAACTGAAAACATTTCCTCTGGCATGTCACATCGTCAGGGATTGCATCACTAAAGAAGAAGGTAGGCTTGGGCAAAACCCTCTGATCGTCTATCACCCATGGACGACTACTTACCATGATCTTATAAAACTCCTCTCCCTTGAGAGTGATTAGTCGCTGTCTTATCTCATCTTTGTTGAGAGAGTCGCACTCTTCGAGATTTCTCTCAACATATTGGACCTTCTCCCAGGCCTGCTGAATGGCCGCATTAGAAGATCTAGTAGATCGACGAGGTACGCTTGTAGCAGGCTCTTTACCCTTGTTAGTTTTAGAGGAACCACCTGCAAAGGATGGAAAAGAAAAAGATCATCATCAAAATGACAGAATTTCACTAAAAAAAATCTGGCGAAATCTTGACATGACTCCGGGGCAATTCTGAAGAAAAGGAAATACTCCGAAAGAAATAGAAAGCTTGAAGATGGGCTCAACATTGCTGCGAGCTCCGAAACTCCAAACTTTCGAAACCTCAAAGTCTCCGCAAAATCAGGAAGGACTCAACATCGTTGCGAGCTCCAAATTCCCAAATTTAAAAAAAAAACTTTCAGGTATGCTATCACGTCATGCTATCAATTCAATTTACAAAAGAATGCATGCATGAACATCTTGGTTTGCAAAAAAATGCATTACCATGATGAGCAAAAAAAAAGAAACTTTCTCAAAAAAAAAGGGGAGAAAGAAAAGAACAAAAAGAAAGAGAGAAAGATTGGCCCACAGGCCGTGGTCGTACGGCCATGTCCGTACGCCCCCCCCCCCCCCCAAAAAAAAAAAAAAAAAGTGCAAAAAAAAGGGAAAGCACGAGGAAAAAAAAAGAAAACACGTGTAAAAAAAAAGAAAAAGAGAAAACACGTGGAAAAGAAAAGAAAAGAAAGAACCAAAAAAAAAAAAACACTTTCTTTTTATACCATCCTACTTTCTACAATGGAGTTTTCTTGAGAAAGAGAACTTACTTGAAGCCATTGATGGAGAAGAAGAAGACAGTCTTGAAGATCCTTGAAGAAGAAAAACTCTTGGTCTTGGAGCCCTCTTGGGATTGTTGCAAAATAAAGCAATAAGAGCAAGAGATCCAACCTCCTCCTTGCTTTTATAGAAAAGAGCAAACCAAAGAAGGAAAGAAGAAAGAGGTAAGTGTTACTAATTAGTAACCTTACCAACATAAAGAAATTAGAAAGATTCTTTATCAAAAGAAAGATATCTTGAGGGATTCTCTCCCAAAAAGAAATCAATGAGAGATTTTCTCCCAAAAGATAGGAGATTTGAGATATTCTCTCCTAAAGAAAGATATCTTGAGATATTCTCTCCCAAAATAAAGGGAATCTGAGAGATTCTCTCCAAATAAAGATATTCTTAGATATTCTCTATCCAAAGGAGATATTTTTAGATATTCTTTTAAAAATGACACCATATGAGATCTAAGCCATTCCAAAAGCTTAAGGTCCCATGGGCTAGCCCATATGAGCCAGGTTTGACCACCTAGGCACTTAAAAAAAAAGGGCTTTCAGTCAAAGAGAAATCCCTCTTACCAAGAGCATACAAAAATGGTTCCATGCCTCTTTTGAGTTGATTGGACCATACAAAAAAGAATTCCAAGCCCCATGAGCTTCCAAAAATCAAACCATCCAGCCTCATATACCATCCTGCCATAAAAAGGCTATGCTGCTTCCAAAAAATCAAATCTTGTCAGAATCAAACAAAAACTGCAAGATCCTTCAAGACAGCCAAAAGAGGAGTACACAAGAAGTTTCGGGCCATTTCAAAATCATTTGGCCTAACTTCGCTTCTCCGGCAGCGAAAAGGAGCTTCCAGCAGTGAAAGCATCGGAGACACCAAATCTTCGATCAGAGCCTGTGGATGGTATCAAAATACATCCAAAAGGCTCCACGTCAAGTTTCAAGTCAAACCGACAACGTTTGACCCTCCATGAACCCTCAAACAGCTAAATCAAGCCTCTCGGCGGCGAGAACCACCGAGGCCATCACTCACCAAAAAAAGCACACGGATGACTTCAAAATGCTTACAAAGGGCTACACGTCAAGTTTCAGGTCATTTCGACAACATTTGACCATACTTTGACACTCGGAAGCAAAATTAGGCCTCTCGATGACGAAGCTCCCCGAGACCATGGTTTCCAAGACAGAGCCTATAGATCATCTTAAAATGACTCTAATAGGTTGTCTGTCAAATTTCAAGTCAATCGGACATCGGTTGACCGCACATCAAGCCGCGACATCTTCATCGCGACAAAAATAAGTCTACTGGCAATAGGACCCCAAACGGCTTCAAAACTCAAAACAAAAGCCTATGGTTGGTCTTATTTATTGCGCAGGAGGCTTCACTCCAAATTTTAGGCCATTCCGACAACCTTTGACCCAGTTTCAGCTTCTGATGGAAAATCGGCAGCTTTGCGTGACAAAGTCTTCGGCTTTCTCGAAAAATTGGAAACTTTGCACTCCAAAATGCAAGGATTCTCATCAAGTTTTTTACAGGGAAATCAGGCCAATAAATGATAAAAAAATGTCAAGAAAAAATACAGAAGAAAAAAGAATCGAAAGACATCAAAAACGGCCGCAAAACGGGACAAAAGGAGGGAAATCCCCCCAAGGTCGCAGACCCCTGCGACCCTGGCCCAGGGTCGCCGGGTACTCCCTGGAAAGCCCGTTTTTTCTTCGTTTTTCGTGATTCGAAGCTTCCGACTCCTGGGATTTTTTCAAATTCATACTTTTGAGGTACCAAATCCTTTGACATCCGTCAAAATCACGGGTCAATCATCAAGAGTATCAAAATCAACATTGATCGCCAACCGGTCAACCAAAAAAGTGTGTTTTCTACCAGACCGATCGAGAAATCGACAGGACAGATGGCACCGACCCGCTGTTGGCAACCAATACTTGAAGTTATATGGTCATCCAATGTCGATCTACATAAAGATCTATCGATGATCATCGCCAGAAGAATCCCAAAAGACGCGGCACGACCCGCGACTCTTCAACTGCTCGGCTACCACTTAGTGCGATTAATTGACTTGCTTTATTGCAGTCATTAATTGATTTCTTTGGACGGCCCAATTAGAAGCAATGAAATGGGAGTTACAAGTTAATTGATTCATGGCATTTAACCCATGAAACTCCTCCCATCATGGTGATTAAAGGCCCTCAATCTCCACCGGTCAATCAGAAGCCAAGAAAAAGGAGTTATAAAATAAAGGAATTAAACCCTATAACTCCTCCCATTATGTGGCTTAATGACAATAAAAGCCCATAAACTCTCCTAAATGGCTACCAAGAGCCTATAAATAGGAGAGCACTCCAAAGAAGTCCAAATCAGAAAAGATCAAACAACTCCCAGAGATCAAAATCAGATCAGCTTCCAAGCACAGAAAATCCAGAGAAAGAAAGAGAGAGAACTCTACGAAAGTTCTGCATCAGCCACTACTACAAGGTGACAAAAGTCCCGTGGGGGGTACCCCCAAGGTCGTTGCTTTCTCCTTCTGCCTCCAATGGTTTAGACGTGGCTTTTCAGCCCGTCTACTTAGCTTTTTATTGGACATATGACCTCCTTTTGGTCTTTGTCCTCTAAAAAACTGAGGTTATAGCCAAGCCAAGCGAATCTAGAGCATCCTCTGTTCTCATCTGCATGGATGATGGCGAAGTCAACATATGGCTTGCGACCGTCAATCTGAACGAGTCCCTCATAATCTCCTGAGAAGTTAGATCCTCCTTTTTCTTGCTTTTCATTGTAGTTTGTATTTTCCCAAAAGAGACAAAAATCACAACTCTTGTCTTTCATTATTGATAAGAATTGTAAATCGGCTATAAACGCCAAAATCGACTATAAACGCCAAAAAATCGGCTATAAACGCCAAAAATCGGCTATAAATGCCCAAAAAATCGCCTTTCACGGCAAATCAAGAAAATGTCTCTTTTCTTAAATATATGTGCAATGGAAAACTTGAAAGAAGTTGATTTCCTTTTTACTTGCTAAGGTTGATCTCCGTATCACCACTTACAATTCCAAGTAAAAATAGAAAATCTGGCACACCCACACAAAAAATGTTGATAACCGTTTCTGTCCCCGATTACGAAAAGGTCGTACCCCACAGACTCCCACGTCCACCGACCTCGGTAGCACCGAGCATGAACGCGCGGTCCATCACCTTCCTACTGAGAGCATTTGCTACCACATTCACCTTTCCAGGATGGTACTTGATCGGAAAATCATAATCCTTTATGTACTCCATCCATCTCCTCTGCCTGTTATTCAGATCTCCCTGTGTAAACAGGTATTCCAGACTCTTGTGATCTGTATGCACCTCAAATCTCTCTCCATACAAATAATACCTCCACAACTTTAATACAAACACCACTGCTGCTAGCTCTAAATAATGTGTGGCATACTTCTTCTCATGATCCTTCAATTGCCTCGACCCATAAGCTATCACCTTATCATTCTGCTTGAGAACACATCCCAAACCAATCCCTGATGCATTTGTGAAAATCACAAATCCTCCACTTCCAGCGGGTAAGGCAAGTATGGGTGCTGTAGTCGATCTGGTCTTCAGCTCTTGGAAACTCTTTTCACACCCTTCCGTCCATACAAACGGAATATCCTTCCTGGTCAACTTAGTTAACGGAGATGCTATGGTAGAGAATCCTTTCACGAACCTTCTATAGTAACCTGCAACTCCAAGGAAACTGCGAATCTCCGCTACATTCCTCGGGCTACTCCAATTAACAACTGCTGCAATCTTCTTGGGATCCACTGTCAGTCCTTCCTTAGAAATAATGTGACACAAAAATGCCACTTGCTCCAACCAAAACTCACATTTGCTTAACTTAGCATATAGTTGGTTATCCCTCAAAAGCTGTAAAGATGTTCTCAACTGATGCTCATGCTCCTTAGTCTTCGAGTACACTAATACATCATCTATGAAGACAACTACAAACTGATCCAGAAAAGGAGCAAATGCCTTATTAATCAATGCCATAAAAACTGCTGGAGCGTTCGTCAATCCAAAAGGCATCACGAGAAACTCGAAATGGCCATATCTCGTCCGGAATGCAGTCTTAGGAACATCCTCGTTTCTGACTTGCAATTGATGGTAACCGGAACACAGATCTATTTTTAAAAAAAAATGGGCTCCCTGCAACTGATCGAATAGCTCATCGATCCTTGGTAACGGGTACTTATTCTTGACAGTCACCTAATTCAACTGTCTGTAATCAATACACATCCTCATTGTCCCATCCTTCTTCTTCACAAATAACACTGGAGCTCTCCACGGTGAAACACTGGGCCTATTGAAACCCTTATCCAACAGATCTCCTATTTGAGTCTTAAACTCCTTCAATTCTGCTGGTGCCATCCTATAAGGGGCCTTTGAGATAGGTGTTGTACCTGGCTGTAATTCTATCGTGAAACCCAACTCACGGACAGGTGGCAAACCAGGGATCTCATCTGGAAACACATCTGGGAATTCTCGCACCACTGGAATCTCATCAACAGACTTGGACTCCTTATCTTCCACAATAAATGTGATAAAGCCTTCGCAACCGTTTCTCATCAACTGCTCTGCCTTCAATGTAGAAATCATCCGAGTGGAGATGGGCTTTTCAGCTCCAATAAACTCAACACTACGGTCTGCACTCTGCAACTTCACAGTCTTGTTAAAACAATCTAACACCGCTCAGTTAGTTGCTAACCAATCCATACCAAGTGTCACATCAAACTCCGCCATTGGTAAGATGATCAAAATGACGGTCAGCTGAACTTCTCCAATCTGAATACTACACCTAAAGTAGATAACATCACAAGCTACATGTCTACCTACATGGGTGGCTACTATCAAATCTTATGGTAGTATCCCCTTATCCTCCCCCAAGTAAAGTGCAAAAGCTGGTGCAACAAACGAGTGTGGATGCAGGATCAAACAGAATTTTAGCATCAAATCCACAAACTAAAAGTGTACCTTCAATGACATTCCCTACAGCCTCTGCTTCCTCATGCGTCAGAGCATAAGCTCTTCCTGCCTGCTGGGGATGCTGCTGATGATACTGCTGTGTTGGTCTCTGACCACGACCCTGGAAACTGTGTGCTGGGTGTCTCTGCTTAGGTACTGGAGGGCGCTGATATGGAGGCTGGGATGGTCGGACAATCATCTGCTGCTGCTGTGGCCTAGCCTGTGCAGGAGGCATCTGTCTCAACGGCTGCGCAAGATGTGGTGGCCTGGGCGTTAGAGCTGGAAATACTGGTGGTGCCACTCCTGTCTTCCTGGGGCAGAAAAGAACCTTATGCACTGGGTCTCCACAATGGAAACAAGCCCCTGACTGCTTCCTGTAATCAAGGCCAAAATGATTTCCCCCACAATGGATGTAAGAGACTCGCTGTGGCTGCTGTCGGGGTGCAGGCTCGAACCGTAGCCTCTTGGGTGCTGGCTGCTGGTAGTACTGAGAAGAAGAAGAACCCTGTGACTTGGGCTGAGGGATCAATGCCAAGATCCTCTGCTGCTCCAATACAATCACCTCTTTCAAGGACTCCTCTGCCGAATATGCTTCCTTGAACACATCATCATAATCGGTCAACTTGCTGCGTTGAACCTGCATCTTGATGTCTGCTCATAGCCCCTTAATAAACCTCCGAACTCTCTTTGATTCAGGCTAAATCAAACTCTCAGCAAACCGGGATAAATAGGTGAAGGCAATCTCATAATCCTACATTGGTAAGTCACCCTATATCAGCCGCTCAAACTCCTCCATCTTCTGATCCCTATAATGCTCTAGGATGAATTTCTTCTGGAACTGCTCAGTGAAGGTCTTCCAGGCTACATCCTCATTGATTTCCTCATATGGGTGCTTGACGGCCTTTCACCATCTCTCTACTGCCCCACGAAACATGTGAGCTGCAAGCCGCACCTGCTGGATACCCGTGCACCGAAACACCTCATAAATCTTTTCCATCTGAACTACCCACTCATCTGCAACAGCGGGGTCCTCTTTACCATGGAACTCAGGTGGAAATCTCTTCCTGAACTTCTCAACCAATTTGTTGAGATCATACTCTTTAGCTTGTGGCTGGCCCACCTTCTGTGCGACCTCAAGCATCTGTGCTTGGAATACAGCTTACTCCTCGTTCTGCTATTGGCTTTGCTCAGCCATATCTTTCTTGGACTGGATGAAGGCTGCCATGAACTAATGAAATTAGTTCTCTGCACCATTCTGAGAGGAGCTACCCTCTCCTCGGGTATTATGTCTACCAGCCATAATCCTGTAAAATTATTTAAGGTTAGTTCCAATATGCCCAAGATAACAAACAATACTAGAAACAAGGCTAAGAAATCCACCTACTGACTAACGGAATCCTCACACGCGTCCTATGGTTTCTACAAAATTTACCCTAAGAAACCATCCACTGCTCTGATACCATCATGTCACGTCCCCCGAACCCGATTAAAGAATAAACTGGATCCGGAGAGTGAATTTTAGGACTAATTAAAATTTTATCTTTTAATCCCAAAGATCGTAAGTCCGCCGTGAGGATATTACATTTCAAGCCTCAAGACATTAATGAATTGCGGAATTCATACTAATCTAGGCATATGGAATGTCAAAACGATGAATAATAACTTCCATCGAATTTAAGGTTGCAATAGTAAATAAACAAAACTAAAGAGTTAAGTAATTTATTACATTGGCCAATTCAATAAACAAGGCCAATATAATACAACCAAATCAATGTAAAAAAGATCCAACGAGAGAAATAATGAATAAAAGAATATATCTACTGAACCCCAATGTATCTCTCTCGTGCTAGGTATGATGACGCTACTCTACGTAATCGGCACGCCACTCTCGTGCCTCCTCTGCTTGTTGGAGATCCTCTGGGATCTCTTTACCGGCCTGCTCCTCATAGTAGTACTCATCTGAGGTGTCTGCACACCAAGGAACAGAGTCAACAACATGTTGAGCAATAGATAAGCAATGCATAATAACATGACATGCATCAAATATAGATTAATGACAAGTACATGATCATATGAATACTAGGAATGAGATGCTAGGCATAAAGCAAGAATATTAATCAATAGAAATAATAATAGGGATCCTAACAATCATCTAATAATAACCACTATTTATGCAATGCAAAATAAGAACAAGAGGGAGACTCCGAGGATGTCTAAAGCCACCTCCCGGGGTACTAGTAACAATCCAATCCGGACTACTGATACCAAAGTCCGGCTCCAGTAGGATCCTAGCTCCCAGTCCTGGGAATAGCAGCACGGTCCTAGCCCACTCCCAGCTATTCAACGCCATGGATGCTGTCCTATGCCGACTGCCCACCCCGACAACCAAGTAACCGGTTCGTCATTAAAATCCTAAACTGCAGATGGCCATGATATGCAAACAATAATAGAGTGGTTTTGACACAAGGACAAACAGGACAAGCAAGTCTGGCTAGTTCCATGTACAAGACAAGATAATAAAGATTATCTCATTCAAGACAATACAAGACAAGCAAACCACGTGATAATTCCCTTTCATTGCTAGCCAGTATGTTTATCAATACATGACACAAGTTTCTAAGTACACTCTAAGTCAGGTCCAAGTCCTAAATTCGATAAGAATTTATGTTTCACATATAATTAAGTATTTTATGCCAAGAGAGTGTACAAGGAATATAAACGACGGATACAAGTCACAAGTCAAGAAGGAATTACATTCCAAACCTAGGCAAACGGTGTCATCCCTGTACCTCACATGTTCTTCGGAGTACGTGTGGAAATTGGATCAACGATGCCTCGAGGGAAATCCCTTGGTGTACAATCATGTTAAACATCTATTGGTTCAGTTCCATACGCATTTGGTTATAACATATGTAATACACAAATACCTAGACATCCCATCGAATTCACACCAAGCCACGTGTTTCGATTTCAATCTCCATTAATGGTCAAGTGAGAGTAAGTTTATGGTTTCCAATATCTAAGGCCTAAACCTAAGTTAAATAGCCTCTTTCCTAAATAAACAAGAGTTGGATCATAATTTAAGTAATAACATCACTTCTCAATCTCCGATCGTAGTGAAAGTAGAACCATTGAATTCTACATACCGAGGGCTTTCTAACGGTATACTATACGTAGAAATCCAACGGGCGGATTAAAAATTACAAGTCTCCGAAGTTTCAGTGACCATGCACCCTCCGATCGATCGAACAGAATGTGTGATCGATCGGCACTGAACACCCCTCAGTTAGTGCACAGTGCGATCGATCGGATTGTGCGACCGATCGATCGGCACTGGGCACCTCCCAGTTAGCTGTGATCTTTCACAGAGCGATCGATCGGACTGTAAACACTCACACTTAATTGGGGATTGTTCACTGTCCGATCGATTGCACAAGGCGACCGATCGATCGGACAGCTAACCTGTAGCCCGAAAATGGGTTTCCGGCCTCTTCCTCCTTAGGCCATTCCAAGACCAAACCTGCAGAAAATGAGCCTCCGTACTCCCCATTCATCACATTCATCCATTCCATTCCATTGAATCAAATTAAACAAATTCTATTCAACCTAATATCATCAATTTATCCAAAAACCTAACCTAGCATATAATTTCCAATTAAAATCAGAAATGCTTGGAATTAATGGGAAATCTATCAAGAATCATAGCCAGATCAATAAGAACAATACAGACATATATATTATGAAATGCATATCTACTTGCCTCAGCCAAAAAGAAGATAGGAATTGGGTGAAACTTGAGGAGAAGTCTTTCTACCTCGAAATCCACAATCTAACCCAACCAAACACAACCTAAAACACCAAGGAGAAGAAAAGAGAGGAAAAGATCGATATCAAACCTAAATCTAACCAAAAGAGAAGATGATTGAAAGATGAGCGTGAGGAAAATCTTACCAAACTAGAACCGACGGAAAGAGAAGTTCGCGATGAAGAAGATGTGCGGTTCGGATCTTCGAGATGATCTCTCCCAAAAACTATGGGCTTGAGAAGATGAAGAGGAAGAAGAAAAGGCTGCTGTTCTCGTTCAGTTGTAGATATGAGAATGCAATTAGGGTTAAACTTGTTTAAGAAGAAAACAGAGAGGAAGAGACTAATTTGTCCCTTAAGTGGGTCTGGTGAATAATGGACCACTTGACTTGAAGGTTTTCTGATCGTCGGATCGCGACGAGTCAAGAGACAAAAATAATCAGTGCGATGAAACCTTTCCAACGAACCCAAAAATCACAGCGTTTGGAATATTTCAGAAAAACACTTAATTTTTCCTAAATTGCAAACTACCCCCTACTAGGATCAAACGAACTCAGAATCATACGAAACTTCGCAGATACTATTCTAATGCTAAAAGAAACTCGCTCATGATCTAAACCCACTTAAATATCTAAAATATAATTAAAGAAAATAATACTAAATTAAACGGGTCAACGGGCTGGGTTTTGGGCCCAACTGACCCAATAAGGTCACGGACCTTACAATTTACCTTTCTATGAATTTACCTACAACAACAGCCACCATTCGAGCATAGGGATGGCTCCTTTCGAAGCGTTGTATGGCAGGAAGTGTAGAACCCCAATGTGTTGGGAAGAAGTCGGAGAACGCAGTTTTCATGGACCTTCTTTGGTTGAGGAAACAAGTGATAAGGTCAAGCTCATTCATGAACGACTGAAGATTGCGAGAAGCCGACAGAAAAGTTATGCTGATGTTCGAAGGAAAGATCTACAGTTTCAAGTTGGAGATAAGGTATTTTTGAAAGTATCTCCGGTCAGAGGAACACTGAGTTTGGACAGAAGGGTAAATTATCAAAGAGATTCATTGGACCGTACGAAATCTTGAGTCGTGTTGGAGAAGTGGCATATAGATTAGCTTTGCCTCCAGAACTTTTGGGTGTGCACAATGTGTTTCATGTATCGATGTTGAGAAAATATATTTCGGACCCTTCACACGTGCTACATCACGAACCGTTGGAAGTTCGGGAAGATGCCTCCTACATCGAGAAACCGGTCAAAATCATTGACACAAAAGAGCAAGAGTTGAGGAACAGAACAATTCAGTGGGTAAAGGTTCGTTGGGAGAGTCATGAACTGGAAGAGGCCACTTGGGAACTTCGTGATCAGGTCTAGAAGAAATACCCTCAGCTTCTATTAGAGGTTAGTGATCATTTGGAGGACCAAATGTGGTTTTTAGGGGTGGAGGATGTCAGACCCCGATCCAGGTTCGGTATTTTTAATTAATATTTTAATCATGATTAGTGTATTAGTGGGTTTAGAGGATGATTAGCTTAATTTTAAGCTAGAATAGAATTTTGAATAGCTTTGGGGATTTTTGAGATTCGATAGATTTAGTTTGACGCGGGCCGGGGCGCCCGTGTGTCGCGTGTGAACATGGGGGGAATTTATTTTTATTTTGAAAAATTCTGATTTTTACTTCTTTCGACTGATTTTATTATTTTTGACAACTTTCATGTTTTATCGAATTTCGTTTGAGGCTCAGAAATTGCGTTTTTTTGAGAAAAAGGGCAAAAATATTTTTTTACACAAAATCTGTACCCAAATTTTGAAAATTACAAAATATGTCAAAAATAAACTTTTTGGAAAGCAAAAATTTCGTTGAACAATTTTATCTTCTTCGTCGTCTTCGTTCGGAGCCCGCAAATGCCTTTTTCAGCCTTAAGAGATTAGGACCCCACTTGCCCAACTTATTATAAAAGGGCTCTTATTCTTCTCTTCACTTCCATTTTCCTGCAACGTTGAAGAGAGGCTAGGGTTTCTATTGTTCCTGCACTTTCTCTCTCCTCTAGAACACTCATTTCTTGAAGGCAAAACAAGGGATTGATCTCCTAGACTTCTTCTTCACTCTTCAAGCTTCTCAAAGATGTCTTTTTCAAAGGTTTTGAGCTAGGACAAGGTTCTCTTTCAAGCTCTTCTTTCTTGTTCAAGCTATATAAGGTTGGCCATTGTCTTCCTTTCATGAAATCTTGGTTTTTCAAACCATTTGAGATGTTTTTCTCACACATGCAAAGAAGTTACTTGGAGTTTGTCAAATGATTGATTTTTCTAGTGTTTTCACTTGGCTATTTTTGGGGCTTTTGTAGGATTGGGGCTAGACACCTATTAGAGACCATTCTTGAGTGATTTTCACTTCATCTTGACTTGAGGCAAGTGATTGATTCAGCTAACTTGATGGTTTTTGTTCAATATCAATGACTTCATTTCATTTCATTCTATGTCTTATTTTCATATGATATATGGAATTGTTTATTTGATGTTCTCAAGCTATAGTTTTATGTATTTCATCTTTAGATAATGTCTTGCAAGAAACTAAGTCTTCACTCTCTCTTTGATTATATTGGCTCAACTTTTATTCTTTACAATTTTAGTGTTCTCTTGAATGAAGAAATCCTTGTGTTTATGAGAATGATTTGGCTTAATTGGAGGGTTTAGTGTATGATCGATGTTAATGGAAGTTTGTAGAGGCAAAGGAGGCCTATTAGTTGTTAATTTTTGTAAGAAAGGAAGATAGGGAAAGAGAGGCTAAAAAGAGGGCTGAAGAGTGTGTTTCTACACTCTCCACGGACCCAGCAGAACTGGGTCCGCTCGAGCAACCCATTGGGCCGCTCGAGCGGCTCAGGTTCTAGATGGGGTCTGCTCGAGCGGACGCTGCCTAGTTTTTGGGCCTTTTCAGGGCCTAGTCGGGGGCTGTTTTCAGGCCTTTTCCAAGGCCTGATTCTGGGCCTTTTTGTGGGTCCTTTTTAGATCTATCATAGGCCCTTTCTGTCCCGTCTTTCCTCCTTACTTTGTGGCCTAATAATCTCTTATTGATTGCTTAAGAGCCCATGAAAGAATTGTATAATTCGTGATGCTTGAAGTTGTGATTAGAGAATGGAAACATGAGAGAAAGTTCGACATGAGGTTTTTACCCGGGAATTCTTTAGTCTTAAAGTACACTTATAAATCTCAAGTATTGAAGATTTTCATTGGTGCCAAACGCAATATTATAAATCAATCTTTAGATGCTAAGTGTGCATTGAGACTTTCCCTCGATAAATCATTAATTCATCATACACTATCTCTTTTCCAAATTATCGAGAATGTATGTGCTTTCGCATGTAAATTGATTTTTGAAATGAAGTGAGTGGTTCGCCATGATTTGAAAGTATCGATAAACTACTCCATTGAGTGAGTGATATGTTCGTTTACAAAATGTTTAGAGTAGTTGCTTTATCGATAAAATTGCTTTGAATGATTTTGAATGTATCGATTTATGTTTTTGTTCGGCACAACTAAGCTTGGGACCCTTGTTGGATTGATCACCCGACTTGGAATCCTTATTTGTACTTTGCCAACTGCAGTTTGGCACCCTATAATGAGTGAGTGTTTCCGGCCATGGCGACTGTGAGATCTTTTCTTCCATTTTGCATGGTTTATATTTGATCAAGTACTTTCATTGCTTCGGTAAATGAAGTACGTATTGATTGAGTACTTTTACGGTACGTTTTTGAGTGAGTGCCCCTTTTACCTCGGTAATAGGGGAATGTAGCATATGTGGTTGCCAATTGTTTTATTCGATTGTCATCATTTTATTTGAATGCCATTGTTTCACTAAATTGCCATTGTTTCTTCGAATCTTTATACTTTATGAATAGTTTAATGTTTTGTAAGTGTTCCTTATATTGTTTCTATCATTGATTAGGATTTTGAATGTATTTATATTCTTTTTATAATGTTTGAAAAATCCTATCATTTTGTTACCTGATTGATTTGCTTGTCGGACGGTTGTGTCTGACCCCCCTTTCCTTGTTTGGTACCATATCTTGACCCCTCAGCCATTGAAGCGTAGCTTGAGGAGGATGCTAAAGCTCAAACTGAACGTGAGTGGCAACCCGATGATGTTGTAAACATCGAGTAGCGCCTTGAGCTACGAATCACTTTTGGGGTTGGATGTTTTGATGGGTTTTGTTCATAGCCATTGTTGGCTTGTTTATTTTGGGATTTGTAATTAAACAGCTTTTATTTATATGAACTTGAATTAAGGGCCCATATATGATATGTTTCTCATTTTGATGCTAGTCTTGAATGTCCATATTATATATATGATTGGATTCAAATGTTTGCTACAATGCTTCCACGAGTTTTATATATTGAGAATGTGATTATTATATAGTGACGGATTGAACTTCGAGGATCCTTACCGCGGAAAACCTGTGGGAAACTAGCATGTGTGGGCGGCATTTTTTGGCTCGCCACGCCATGACCCCGGATTTAAGGACTTGATAAACGGATTCTCGGTTCGGGCGCGTGACAGTATTGGATGACGAATGCATTATCACGAATATTTAATTTAGAGGAATGTGATAAAGATTAAAGAACGCAAGTTTGTTCCTTAAAAGCCCTTCTCTATTAGCCTCAGAAAAAGCCCAACTGCTTCATCGAACTATTCGCACTGGGTACGAGACCCTTGTTAAGGTGACAAATGAAAACATGTTTCTTTCAGGCATTTCATCTAAATGTCTGATAGGCATCCGACAAGAGGTCTAATTTCACATACATATTCAGAACAGAAGTGTATTCTAAGCAAACAAATTCAGGCATAGAGGGACACAGAGGGAGAGATAGTAACATACAAAGAGGGAGAGACTCTTACTTGAGAAGGACAAGGTCGACGAGGAAGAGGTGAGGTTGCCTTTTATTTTTTTCAAAGGTGGAAAGTAGATGACAATAGGTTTTTATGAAGTAAAACATTTTGGGGGTGGGGCGGTGCTTTTGAGATATGTGGGACATGGGCCAGGGGGTCCATTGTGAGTTTTTGGGATTTCCTGAGCTGAGATGCTTAATAAATGGGTCCGCCACTTCCATTGTGGGTCATCAGTTTTCATATTGGTGATTCCACACTTTTGTAATCTTCATTTTTTGTCTATAAAAGAACTTGTTTAATTTTATAAAAATGTGCAGGCTTCGGAAAATATTCATAATTTAGAAAGGGGAGGAAGAATCCATCCCTATATATGCGGATCACCTTTCCATGCGAACAGTGGCGGACCCAGGATTTTCATTTGGGTGGGGTGGACGATGGTCAACTAAAAATTGAAAAGGTCAAAACCAACGCACTTATTACATGGTTTAAAGACGTTATTTTTTATTTTTATTTTTTTAGAAAATTAAATATGAAGAACTCATATCTCACTACCAATAAACATATTGCTTCCCCACATATTGTGTGAAGGTATGGTGAGAGGGCAGAGATTTATGCTCTACTATTGTGTAGAGACTGAATTGCATGAGCTTGAAGTGGAAGAAGGAGAACGATTGAGCAAAGGGTTTCAAGATTTCTCGTTTGGGAGATTTCTGAGACCGAAAGTTCAAGACCTGAGGTGGGGCGATTACTTTATAGGAATGGGGCATGAGCCCTGTGAGGCCCCACCCCTTGTGGGCCCTCAATTTGAATATGAATACTATATTATAACCTAAGTATATTATTTATGCTAATTATGGGGTTTAGTAAGGGTAGTTATGTATTTTCCTAGGTTTTAGCTAGAGTAGTCTAATTGTGTAATTAGTATAGTCAATAGGGTGTCTTTTGTTATTTCTAGAGTGAGTTAGTTTGTTAGAGACCCTAGCTAGAAATTAGTGTTTACTATAGGGGGTGTTCACTTGAGAATCTTCTAGAAGCCCCACCTAAAGACCAAACTACCCCTGACCCTAGCCCTAATCCTATTCAAACAAAAGGGCATTTTAGTACTTAGCCACCCAACACTACCTATATAACTAAACCCATCCCATCTCATACGTACGTAGCAACTCTCCCAACTCATTTCCCTATCTTTTCCCTCTTCTTCCCTCTCATGTCCCTCCAACCCTCTCCCAAATTCCCTCCAATTCTCCCATCTCTCTCTAGAACTCTAAGAAGAAGAAGACCTACAATCTTAGCTACAACTTATATGGGATCTCTCTATCTATCTTGATCATCTCTTTTCTCTTTCTGCCTTCTTGCAATTTCATTAAGGCAAGTACCTTATGCTAGATATCATAGAATGCATGTTTCCTTTCAATTGATTCCTAAATTTTTAATTCATATGATGTTAGAATTTCTAGAAATGAGTAGATCTACCTTTTGAGCTTGGTTTTATGGTATTTGGCCATTGATGGATGAGATCTCTCATTTGGAAGATAAATGGTCCGATTTGATGATGGATGGATGGTTGTAGAAGTGTTTTTCTTGTTTGTTTATGCTTCTGTGTTGGATGGTAATTGGGCTGAGGAGAATTCAAAAATTGGGTGAACTGTATCAGGTTCCCAGAGGCAGAACCATGGAGACCTGTTTGGTTTGCGTCGATACAGGGACCCAGGTGGGCCACTCGATGGCCGATCTGACCCTTGGATCTGATAGAGAACCCACGAGCGACCCAGTAGGTGGTGGACCCGTGTGAGGTGGGACCTGTTTGACCCACCATCCAGCACTTGATCAGGGAGAGGGAGAGGACGAGTTTTATGAAAACCGTTCTGGCAGCGGATGATTGCGGGACCCACTAGATGATCTGATTGTAGATCGGGTCCCCACATCTGATAATGGACCCAAGAACAAACCTGATGATGGTGGACCCATGGGGATTGGGTCCCATCTGACCCCACATCCTAGGATTTCACAGTACTGGGGCGTCATTCACAAAGGGGTTTTTCTTATATAAACACGGGTTGTGGGGCCCAATAGGATCACTTGATGCCAAATCAGGACCTTAGGATCTGTTGTGGGGCCCTGGGCAACCTTGGAGATCAGGCCCCATCATGGATTGGGCCAGTGGACCCCACCATCCAAGCCTCCTAGTTGTTGCAAGTGTGAGGCGGATGGATTCTGTGTGGACAAATTTCTCAGGGCCTGACGAGTTGGAAAAGAAAAGAGAGCAGAGAGATGATGGTTATGACGTGGTGCTATAGAAAGAGGGGATGAGAAAGAAGGAGAATGGTGATGTCATCCCATGTGGATATGGTAGTACTGTGGAGTACCTACTTAGACCCATTAGTTTTAGAAAATAGGAAAAAGACACTTAGCCTTTAGTGAACCCTAGTAGAATTCTTGTGTATAACCTGGTATTTTCCCTCAGACCCAGAGTTCAGTATACACGGTGGACCGGACACACTGAAAACCGCAGAAGTTGAGATTTGGCCTGGAATCTATTGATTCATGTAGACCTGTGTACTAGGTCGACCAGCTGGCCACTTGGTCGGTCGGATACACTGGGAATTCCAGGATCCAAACCAAGTCCCAACACAGATTTCCGGTGGAGCAGGTCGACTGGACCTTTGCTAGGTCGACCTGCCACACTGTAGTAAGTAAGTTGTGGGTTTAGCCTTTGTTTTGTGATTGATCGATTGTGGGCCCATTGACCATCCAAACGAACTTCCATTAATGTGCCAAGCACGAGTCAATGGTGTGGCTCGACCTTGATTCGTGTTGACACAAAAAATGTCACTTTGCCTCTTCAAGATCCAAAAAGCTATATGAAGTCGCAGCCTGCCATAAATAGGCAATGCTACTTCTAAAAAATCAAATCTTGTCAGAATTAAACAAAAACTGCAAGATCCTTCAAGATAAACAAAAGAGGAGTACACAAGAAGTTTCGGGCCATTTCAAAATCATTTGGCCTAACTTCGCTTCTCCGGCAGCTGAAAGGAGCTCCCGGCGGCGAAAGCATCGGAGACACTAAATCTCCGATCAGAGCCTGTGGATGGTCTCAAAATACATCCAAAAGGCTCCACGTCAAACTCCAAGTCAAACCGACAACGTTTGACCCTACATCAACCCTCGAAAAGCTAAATCAAGCCTCTCGGCGGCGAGAACCACCGAGGCCATCACTCATCAGACAGAGCACATGGACGGCTTCAAAATGCTTACAAAGGGCTACACGTCAAGTTTCAGGTCATTTCGACAACATTTGACCAGACTTTGATGCTCGAAAGCTAAATCAGGCCTCTCGGCGGCGACCTATGGATCATCTTAAAATGACTCCAATAGGTTCCCTGTCAAGTTTCAAGTCAATCGGACATAGGTTGACCGCACATCAAGCCGCGACATCTTCATCGCGATAAAAAATAAGTCTACTGGTGATAGGACCCCAAACGGCTTCAAAATTCAAACAAAAGCCTATGGTTGGTCTTATTTATTGCTTAGGAGGCTTCACCTCAAATTTCAAGTCATTCCGACATCGTTTGACCCAGTTTCAGCTTCTGAAGGAAAATCGGCAGCTCTACGCGAGAAAGTCTTCGGCTTTCTAGGAAAATTAGAAACTTTGCAATCCAAAATGCAATGATTCTCATCAAGTTTTTTATAGGGAAATCAGGCCAATAAATGATAAAAAATGTCAAGAAAAAATACAGAAGAAAAAAGAATCGAAAAACATCAAAAACGGCTGCAAAACGGGACAAAAAGGGGGAAATTCCCTCCAGGGTCCCTGCGACCCTGGCCCATGGTCGCTGGCAACCATGGAGCCCGGAATCGCCGGGTGGGCCCCGAAAAGGCCGTTTTTCGTTGTTTTTCGCGATTTGAAGCTTCCGATTTCTGGGATTTTTCAAAATTCATACTTTTGAGACACCAAATCCTTTGACATCCGTCAAAATCATGGGTCAATCATCAAGAGTATCAAAATCAACATCGATCGCCAACCGGTCAACCAAAAAAGTGTGCTTTCTACCCGACCAATCGAGAAATCGACAGGACAGATGGCACCGACCCGCTATTCGCAACCAATACTTGAAGTTACATGGTCATCCGATGTCGATCTACATGAGAATCCATCGATGATCATCGCCAGAAGAATCCCAAACGACGAGGCACAGCCCGCGACTCTTCAACTGCTCGGCGACCACTTAATGCGATTAATTGACTAGCTTTATTGCATTCATTAATTCATTTCTTTAGATGGCCCAATCAGAAGCAAGCAAACGGGAGTTACAAATCAAGATATTCATGACATTTAAAACATGAAACTCCACCCATCATGGCGATTAAATGCCCTCAATCTCCACCGGCCAATCAGAAGCCAAGAAAAAGGAGTTACAAAGTAAAAGAATTAAAACTTGTAACTCCTCTCATTATGCGGCTTAATGACAATAAAAGCCCATAAGTCCTCCTAAATGGCTACCAAGAGCCTAAAAATAGGAGAGCATCCCAAGCATTTGAAAAAAGATCAGAAAATCCAGAAATCCAGACAGAAAAAGACATCAGAAATCTAAGAGAAAGAAAGAGAGAAAACTCTACGAAGTTCTACATCGGCCACCGCTACAAGGTGACAAAAGTCCCTTGGGGGGTTACCCCCCCCCCCCCCCCCCCCAAGGTCTTTGCCTTCTCCTTCTACCTCCAATGGCTTAGACGTGGCTTTTCAGCCCGTCTACTTAGCTTTTTATTGGACATAGGACCTCCTCTTGGTCTTTGTCCTCTAAAAATCTGAGGTTATAGCCAAGCCAAGCGAATCAAGTGCATCCTCTGTTCTCATCTGCATAGATGATGGCGAAGTCCACACATGGCTTGCGACCGTCAATCTGAACGAGTCCCCCACAATCTCCTGAGAAGTTAGATCCTCATTTTCTTGCTTTTCATTGTAGTTTGTATTTTTTCAAAAGAGACAAAATCACAACTCTTGTCTTTTATTATTGATAAGAATTGTAAATCGGTTATAAACGCCAAAATCAACAATAAACGCCAAAAATCGGCTATAAATGCCAAAATCGGCTATAAATGCCAAAAATCGGCTATAAAGGCCAAAAAAATCGCCTTTCACGGCAAATCAAGAAAATGTCTCTTTTCTTAAATATATGTACAATGGAGAACTTGAAAGAAGTTGATTTCCTTTTTACTTGCAAAGGTCGATCTCCGGATCACCGCTTGCAATTCCAAGTAAAATAGAAAATCTGGCACACCCACACAAGAAAATGTTGTACCCACTTCTGCCCCCCGGGCGCGAAAAGGGTCGTACCTAACGGACTCCCACGTCCGCTGACCTCGGTAGCCCCGAGCAAAGAATGCGCGGTCCATCAAGCTGGCACACCCGGTGGGACTCGTTCATTTGAGAACACGATGCAAGAAATGAAATATTTGCATATCATATCTTTTGCTCTATGCTTATACTTCTTTTCTCGATTCCTTGGCTACTTTCTAATTGGTGGCCTATGTTGGATTCCGCATCTAAAAAAATGGGATGAGATTTTTTGGAAATTTCTAATTCTTTGAATTTATTTCCACTCTCTCTTTTCAAAAAAAAAATTAGAATTTTCAGTTTGGATTCAAAATTGAGAAACCTTGATTCTTTCCTATCGTTCATCGTGCTTGCAGAAATGTTGAGCCTGTTCGACTAAGGTTTTGGGCCATCGTTTCTCTTCGATGAGTTCATTAAAGATCTAAAAAAAGAAAAAAAATCAGATTTTTTTGTTTGGATTCAAAATTGAGAAACCTTAATCATTTCCTATCATTCATCGTGCTTGCAGAAATGTTGTGCCTGTCTAACGAAGGTTTTGGGCCATCGTTTCTCTTCGATGAGTTCATTAAAGATCTAAAAAAATTAATAATAAATAAAAAAACAAAAAATCAGATTTTTCAGTTTGGATTCAAAATTGAGAAACCGTGATCCTTTCCTATCATTCATCGTGCTTGCAGAAATGTTGAGCTTGTTCGACTAAGGATTTGGGCCATCGTTTCTCTTCGATGAGTCTATTTGGTATCTAAAAAAAAAAAGACGTAGACCACTAAGGTTAAACCAACTGCATTCTTTGATCACGGTTGATTCAAGAAAAGCCTTGTCCAGAGTGTGGAGACAGCTTGACTGTTCTAGGCAAGGGTCATCCAAACGGGTTCATTAAGTAATCATTTACCTATGGGCAATTATATCAATCGAGATTTCATAAGATCGGTTAGGAGGCCTATGTGTACTCTCTCGTCTTTTAAATAAAAATTTTCAAAATAAGAATTTTTAAAATAAAAATTAAAAAAAAAGATTTTTCAAAAAAAAAATCTTAAAAAAATAAAATTAAAAATAAATTAAAAAATTAAAAAAAATATTTTTTCAAAAAAATATCTTAAAAAAAGAGATTTTTTCAAAAAAAAATCTTCAAAAAAAAAAAAACTTCCATCATTTTTGGGTTCAGATCGGAGAAATTTTGGTCTCCTCCTTTCTGAGCACTGGCGCTCGCGGAAATCGTTGAGCCCGTGTTCAGATTGGAAAGCCTTTTGCTTACTTTGATGAACCCGATCTTGACCTTTAAAAAAAAAAAAACTCGTCATTTTTGTATTCAGATCCGAGAAATTATGGTTCATTCCCTTCTGAGTACCGGCACTCGCGGAAATCGCTGAGACAGTATTTGGATCGGAATACCATCTGCTCTCACTGATAAATCCATTCTTGACTTTTCAAAACAGAGAATCTCATCTCATGGATGCGGTCTCCAAACATTTGTGTCTAGCAGTACTAGTACGCCCTTTTAGGGTCTACTGTATATGCGACCGGCACATTTGTAACTCCAACCTTATATTCTTCTTACCTCGAGTAAACTCTGCTTCTCGATAAGTCAAATTTAGGTTCACAATTGCTTTTAGCAGTCATTGGAATGCTCATTCTGGGCTTACCATACTTGCGATCAGAACAATTGTACCCTCTATGGCTTTTTGCCTTCTTCATATTGCTTGGGTCATATCCCTCGAGCGATTTGAAAACACAAAACCATAAAACTTCCTATTTATGATCATTATATTCTTATGATTACTAACGGATATGGTCTTGTTTCATAAATTTTTCGAAAAAACTAACAATGGCAGCTTTGCAAACCATTACTTTCGATGAGAACAAGCACCAGCTCATGCTTCAATAGAAGCAAACCACACGCACCTACAAGCGCCCCATTAGCTGTCGAAGCGTCAACTCCCTCGACAACTCTCTGAACTCCGGGTCGACCTCTACTCCACGGACTATCGTCTTTGGGACGCTGGGACCATTCCCACTTCCTGAAGAACAAACTGCTCCTTCTAAGAAGCAGAAGCTCGCCTCTCAACGTGTCACTACCGTGACACCAAAGGCGAGCATCAAAAGGCTCAAAGCCTGTGGCACCCCCACGAAGCCTCGACCCGCAAACGACCAGGTTTATCCCAAGACTTGGTCTCCAAGACCTTCACCAAAACAAAGAAGGTCCCAAATATCCACCAAGCCAGCATACCTGGCCCCACTCAAGGAGAACCAGTTCTACCCTCTTGCTTACATGAAAGAGGAGAGACCCATCTCCAACCTGACTCCCAAGTCAACCCAGCATGAGCCGGCTTGTTCTTACAAGCCCAAAATTAAGTCATGCATCACTAGGCCTCTACAAGCACCTGCTAAGGCCCATAATCCTGCAGTTCGACCCTTCATCTCTACAGGGGCCGAACTCAAAAAATTCAAAGCTTCGCTGTAACAAGCGAAGGACCGGGTTCGCATCCTGTCCTTGCCTAGCTACAAAGAAGATAGGCTTGGCTGCTGCGCCCGAGGGAGCACATCCTTCATTGTCAAAGCCCAGCCAGAGCTGACCGAAGCTCAAATTGCTCGTTGTATACGCCGCCGCGCATCGTATCGACAAAAGAGACTAGATAAGCAAAGAACCCAGCCTCTTACACTTCAAGTCTCTCCCAAATGGGTCGAAAAAGAAAGACCCAACCAAGTTGCTACTATCCATATGGTTGGAAAAATCAGAAGACGTCAAGAGTTAGCAATAAAAATCTATGTCCGACGTTCGGTGACCCGCAGCGTCTCCAGGACAAGAAGACACTCAGAAGAATCCCCTGTTCCTTCAAGCAAAGGACGGCAGAGTGATCCTTCCTCAAGCTCTTCATCAAAAAGAATGAGCCCTAGCTCAGTTACCAGGATAGTTTCTTCGTTCGAATCTCAAGGGCTGAACGTCCTGGCTACAGATTCTAGCCACTACCCCGCAATCCACCTCAAGATGATGCGATCACACGCATCCAGCAGGTGGAACAAGGCCAACAGCGGATTGAAACTCTGATGGAAAATCGTCTCCTCGCCTTCCAAAATCAGGCGAACAATGAACCTCCTCCGAATCGTCAAGATGATGAGCTAAACGGATAAGAAAATGAGTCACGCGCCCTTCCCAAAAAGGACGTAGACAATATCCTCGCAAAAGCAAAAGAAGAGGATATACTCAAGGAGCATGGGATCAAGCCACCATACCCCTTATGGATGGACTCGGTCCTGTTCCTTACAAAATTCAAACATCCTACTCTCCAAACATATATGGGGAAATGATCAGCCAGACAGCATGTCATCCACTTCAAGATCTTGACTCACGGATCAAGATGCACTCAAGATCCGCCTCTTTGTAAGTACCCTAAAAAGTACGGCCTTCGACTGGTACTCCACTTTGCCGGAGGACTCCATCCAAAACTGGGCCATGCTAGAGACACGCTTCCTAACTCACTTCAAAGGTGAGGATCATCCCGCTACTATGGCTCAGTTATGCAACCTAAAATAGGGGGAGAATGAGTCAACATTTGACTTCATTCACAAGTGGAAAGCAATGGCATACAAATGCTCTGATGTATTGCTACAAGCATCGCTAGTCGACATCTGCCGAAACAACATGAGAGCTAGAATCCGCTCCATGATCATCGTCAACAAATCAAAGAACCTGGGAGAACTCCTAGAAGCTTCCATGGCAGCTGAAATGGTGATTAAAGACCTCAACAGTCAGAAATCATCAAGAAAAGAGCCAACCGCCATTGCAACCTCAAAAACAAAGAAAAAAGAGGTCCTCAATGTGCAAACCAAGTCAGCTCCTCAGCCACCAAAGAAAGCTGAAAACAAAGCTGCTGGTAAGAGACCTGAACTCTCAGATGCCTTCAAAGAGCGAGTAGAAAAGAAATACCCATTCGATGAAGATGTTGATGAAATCTTCGGGGCTCTCGTGGCAAACGGCAAGCTCACTTTGCCTGGACCCAAAAGACCGGGTAATATTGGCAAAACCAACGATCCTCGGTACTGTCCATACCACCAGATGATCTCGCATCCTCTCAATCAATGCTTCATTGTGAGAGAGAAAATAAATGAGATGTGGAAAAATGGAGTCTTCACCTTTGACAAAAACTATGGGTCTGCCTTCGTCAACATGGTGTCATGTGGACAAACATCAAAATCATCGAAGAAGAAGATCACTACTTCCTTCAAGGTGATAAACACAATCCAAGCGTCCGAAAGACTAGTTCCTTACCCGACACCAGACGGACAACCCATATAGGTACATCCGATCTCCTAGAAGATGAAAATTGGGAGGTCGTGAAAACAAAGCCTACAACTCAACAGGACGGCACACTAGGAAACATCTCCTCAAGCTCAAACGGCAAGAGAAGACCCAGCCAAAATAGGAAGTCCAAGAAAAGGCAGAGGCCTCCTCTACCGCTTCATTGGAGGCAACAAAAACGTCCCTTCTGGTGACTTCAAAGGGGGGTAAGAAAATTCACTCTCAGTGATTTCATGGCACCTCAATTCAAAGAAAAAGCCATGCAGCGGGCATCATACTCTTTCAATTCGGTAGTTGGATTCTCCATTGATGGATACGAGTCCAGTGACACCGATGATGGATTCGAATCCAACTACACCGATGAGTGGGAGGAATCCCTTGAAACAGGAGAATATCTCTCCGATGAAGAATGGGTTCCTGAGACTCATCTTATGCCAGTAATCTGGTATTACCCCCTACAGCCACAAGGATCCTGGTCTGATGATGAAGAAGACCAAGAGGCTGTACAAGAAAATGCTGCTGACCCAGCACTCGTCATTGCTCCAGTGGAAATCAACTATGTTGAGCCATAAAGAGCTGATGAAGAAGAAGATTTGGCTCCCATGCCTGATCTTGAAGAATATGCAAGGATCTTGCAGCGTCTCGCTCTAGAACAAGAGCAAGACCGCGTCAACGAGTCTCCTCGCAATCCCGAGCCTGAAGTCCCTAAAGACCATCAGGTACATCCTCCCTTAACTCCTGAAAATGGAGAAAATTGCTGGATATACGATCCTCTTACATCCGAGGATGAGTCTGACTCCGATCAGGCACCTGTCAGAGCTTCCTGTAATGTGATAATTCGGGATTATAGCTCTTCCGAAGCATCGTTTGACGAGATCACTTACACGACGCCTAGGAATGTAACCTCTGGAGCCACCTCATCTCAAGTGACTTTCACTGAGACGGCACCCTCTCAGGTTTCTTCTCCTGAGACTGTAACTTCAAAACTCATACCCTTCCTGACTGAAGAATCCCCAGCTATTGATGCTTGGGACGATGAATTGGTCAACGAGGAAAAAAGGTTGCTGGATGCTGTTCAGGACTTGTTCCCGGAAAATGCTCCGTGCAACACAATCACTGAGGATAGCAACTCTGCTGCAGATACATCCTCAGCAAATGAAAAACGACAGCCTCTTGATCCTGAAGAGAATTTTCCAAACGAAGACCCTTCTCAAGAAGCTCTCGAAGTTGGTAGAGGCACCCACTCTGGCCGGGTCTACCACAAGAATTACAACCAATCTTCATTTACATATGTAAATCCTTCGGGAAAAGATGTTGTAAGTGCCCCTAGGGGTAACAATGATGAACATTCAAGCCCTAAGGAGGCTTTCAAGTATGACTTGATTGAACATTTCAAGTACATACCTGCACGTCTGCACATCCTAGATTTATTACGAATGTCTCCACGCACTCGTGATAATCTCATTTCAGAATTACAAAAACTGAATGAGTATGTCAACAAACATGCCCCGCAAGTTCTCCAAATTGAAATGGACTACCGGGTCGAAAACTCAGAAGCTTTCTCAAAGGGAGGAAAGAAAAAAACTGAGGGATCATGCATTGAATGCCTCTCGGTTCAAAAAGCAGGCAGTGCAACCATCGCCTTCACTAAGGACGGCCTCCTACTTGGCGAAACAAGGCACAACCGACCCCTGTACTTCACAGGGTACATCAAGGAAATGCCTATGCACAGAGTTCAGATCGACCCAGGTTCTGCACTCAACCTCGTCTCCACTTCGGCTCTCGAAGAATTGGGCATCCCACCCAGCAAACTGAGCCACACATCTGTATCTATCTTTGGATACGATGGGAGTACTCAAAGGCTTATCGGCAAAATCAGGTTCAAGTTGCAGATCGGTGATCTTATCTCTGAGGTCACTGTATATGCAATAAAAACCCCTTCATGCTACAACATCCTTCTCGGACGCCCCTGGATCCACAAGAATGGTGTTGTCCCTTCAACTCTACATCAATGCATCAATTTTGTTGGCGACGACGGCATGATACATCGAGTCTTTGTTGATAGAGAACCCTTTAAAGGAAAGAAGTCCACTTTGCAGACTCACAGATGATTGAAGGCAGAAAAGAAGAAGAGGAGAAGCACACAGCACCCTTGGCCGAAAATCTCCAGAAAGATAAAGGCAAGGCTCCTCAACAATCACCGGAAGAAAACAAACCATCCGGTAAATCCGAAGAGAGCATTCAAACTCCCTTCATCATCTCCCTCAAACCTTCAAAGCCTTTGGTCATCACAACTAAAGTGAAGAAGGCAAAGCAAAAGTCTGGGGGCAAATTTGTTGTCTCTTTCGTGTCTATCATGCAAGACATAGATTCGGATTCAGAGCCAGAAGACGACACATCGCCAAGCCAAGCTGACACTCAGCAAGTTTAGCCTACTCTTACTCTAATGGAGACACTTTCTAACATAGAAGATCCTACGTCAGCTTCCTTCGTTGTTCCAGCAACTTCAGCAAAGGAAAAGCCGATCTTCTTCCATAGATCGGATGTTTCTTCATCAAACTCCATGCTTGAACCTTTCCAAAAAGAAGGTATTTCTCAACTATCTTTATATAGTCCTGTGGCACAAGTTATTATGATGAAAATGGGCTATGACGCTCAAAACCCAGTCGGTTTGGGAGAAGGCCGCTGTATTCTCACGCCATTGGGGCACGCCTTGACCAAACGTCAGCTGGAAGATTGGAGACTCTACGGTCATGTAGAAAAGTCTTCACATGGGTTAGGGTATGATCCCGATACTCCTCTGAGATAGTTGACACAAAGGCTTAAAAGTCGACTTACCGACCAAGCCTCAACATCTCAAGTCCATGAAGACATCGATGTCCCTGGATAACTCTTCGATGAGTCGCCTGACAAAGATCCAGGAAGCTCGCCCAATTGGTACGATTTCTCGGACGATGAAGAGGAATTGTCCGATGGCACAGACGTGTAGTCTTCTGACCCAGAAGAATCCTTGTCTCCAAAAGAAGTACCCTACTTTGACCCGATTTCAACAGGCGGTTGGGATCATCTCATAGCAAACCTTGAGAGAATTGCCGAACAAGAAGACCCGTGGAAAGGAACAAAACCTTGGTCTGGAAATGCCCTTGAAACCCCAGAAGGTTTCGTAGAGCTGGAAGCCTCCGAAAATATTGTGGAGGAACCACCTTCGAACCTTCCAACAGAAGATCCAATTCAAAAGATAGACTTGGGAACACCAGATAACCCACGTCCTGTATTCATAAGCAAGAATATAAAGGATGATGAGTTACTCGAGTATATTACCTTTCTTCGTGAGTTCGTTGATTGCTTTGCATGGTCTTACGCTGAAATGCCTGGCTTAGACCCCAAAATAGCAGTCCACAAACTCAATCTTCAAGAAGACATCAAGCCTGTCAAGCAGGGCTAAAGAAGATTCCGTTCAGATGTGATGGATAAAATTGAACAACAAGTTCAAAAACTCAAAAGCGTCGGCTTCATCCGTGAGGAACAACATCCTGAATGGTTAGCCAACATTGTCCCCGTGACAAAGAAAAACGGGCAGATCAGGGTTTGTATTGACTTTAGGGGCCTGAATGGCGCATGCCGTAAAGATGAATTTTTGCTCCCCATACCAGAGGTAATGATTGACAATACCTGTGGATTCGAGCGAATGACATTCATGGATGGCTCTCTGGCTATAATCAGATAAAGATGCATCCTGAAGATGAAAAACATACATCCTTTCGGACCCCATTTGGCGTGTATTGCTACACTGTCTTGCCATTTGGTCTGAAAAATGCTGGTGCCACAAATCAGAGGGCTATGATGAAAATATTCCAAGATATGTAGCATAAGACGGTTGAATGTTACGTTGATGACCTCGCCGTCAAAAGCAAAAGAAAAGAAGATCATCTTGAAGACCTTCGAGAAGTCTTCCTCCGGCTTCGCAAACACAAACTGCGAATGAATCCTCTGAAATGCTTCTTTGGCGTCTCGTCGGGTAAATTCCTCGGATTCTTAGTTCGGAAAGCTGGAATTGAGCTTGACCCCATAAAAGTCAAAGCCATTCTAGAAATGCCCTCTCCAAGAACCTTGAGAGAACTCAAAGGGCTTCAAGGGAGATTGGCCTACATCAGACGGTTCATCTCCAATCTTTCAGGGAAATGCCGTCCATTCTCCCGGCTGATGAAAAAAGGTGTAAACTTCATCTCGGATGTTGACTGTGAAGCTGCATTCCAAGATATCAAGTCATACCTAACCAAACCTCCAGTGTTAGCTACTCCTACCACTGGAAAGCCATTCATCTTGTACACAAGAGCCCTTGATCACTCTCTGGGCGCTCTGATTGCACAAGAAAATGATGAAAGAAAAGAAGTTGCTCTATACTATCTCAGCCGCATGCTAGTAGGTGCAGAGCATCGCTACTCTCCAGTCGAAAAGGAATGCCTTGCAGTGATGTTCGCCGTACAAAAGCTGCGTCACTACTTACTTTCCAACACAGTCTACCTGGTCTCGAGGATCAACCTCTTGAAGATCCTCGTCACAAAAGCAGGTTCTCTCAATGCCTGACTGGCAAAATGGTCCATCCTTCTGTCACAATTTGATATTAGGTATATACCACAAAAGGCAATCAAAGGGCAAGCTCTAGCGGACTTTCTCGCAGAGCATCCATTGCCTAAAGATTCTCCACTCAGAGATGATCTCCCAGACGAACCAGTCTACAATGTGGAGACTTTCTCACAAAATGCTTCCTGGGACATGTACTTTGACGGTGCAACCAGGACTAATGAAAAAAGACAACTGATCTCGGGATTGGCATCCTCTTTGTTAGCCCCGACAAATACATGATTCCACACGCTTTCTCGCTACTGGAACCATGCACAAACAATGCAGCTGAATATCAAGCTCTGATGCTAGGATTAGAACTCGCCATCGAATCCGGTATCACTATGCTGGAAATCTTTGGAGACTCTTAACTGATCGTCAGCTAGATGAATCAAAAATCTGAAGTCAGGAAACCAGATCTGCTGCCTTACTACAACAAGGCACAACCGCTTCTGTAAAAGTTTGACATCTGTCACATCACCCACAATCGTAGAGGTGAAAACATACGTGCAGATGCCCTGGCTGGACTTGCCGCATCTATGGTAGTCCAGGAAGGGGAAAACATGCAAATCACAGTGTGTGAGAGAAGAATCCTTCCTCCTCTTAACACACACCAAGCAGTTGCTGAATGCCACCAAGTGGTGGGTAGTCGGATTTCAATCCTTCAACCTTCAATCGGCGACTGGAGGGATCCGTTCATTGATTACACTATGTTCGGAATCCTACCTGAAGATCCAAAAGAACGGGTAACATCCAAAGGCGAACCCCAAGCTTTCATTTGGATATTCCTTCAAAAATCCTTTGCAGGAAATCCTTCAACGGAGTACTTCTACGCTGCTTGTCACAACAAGAGGTTGAAGAAACACTCAAAGAAGTTCATGCTGGTCTTTGTGGAGCTCATCAGGCTGGTCCAAAGCTCTACGATCAGATGAAAAGGTTAGGTTATTACTGGCCTACCATGGTAACTGACGCAATGCAATTTGCTAAGCGCTGCCGACAATGCCAAGTTCATGGAGATTACATTCACATGCCTCCAGAATGGCTACATCCTACAGCGATTTCATAGCCTTTCGAAACCTATTCGAAACCTAGGGTATGGACATCATAGGTCCTATTTCTCCCCATTCGAGCAAAGGTCATCGCTTCATCTTCGCCGCTACGGATTATTTCTCCAAGTGGTCAGAAGCATTTGCGCTCAACGAAATGAAGACCTCATCAGTCCTTCAGTTCCTGCGCACCAACATCATTTGTCGTTTCGGCATACCTAAATGACTCGTCCATGATAACGGACCACAATTCCGGGATCATGATTTTACAGGCTCTGCGATAAATTTAAAATCCAAAGCTGTCATTCGACTCCATACAATTCGGCAGGAAACGGATTAGCAGAAGCTTTCAACAAGACACTCTGCAAAATCCTCAAAAAAAATGGTCTCTAGTCACAAAAGATACTGGAGCGACAAACTGTCTGAAGCTTTGTGGGCCTATCGAACCACCGTTCGAGGACCAACCCATAGTACACCATTCTCCTTGGTCTATGGATGCAAAGTTGTCCTACCCCTGGAAGTACAGATTCCTTCCTTGAGGGTATCCTTGCAAAATGACATGACTTAAGAAAGCAATGTCAAATTGCGACTCCATGAGCTGGACAATCTCGATGAGAGACGGCTCAAAGCTCGACAAAGCATTGAACTTTACCAAGCACGCATGGCAGGATCTTTCGACAAAAAGGTCAGGCAACGCGCCTACAAAAAGGGTGACTTGGTTCTTGCGGTAAAAAGACCAATGGTCTTCGCTCCCAAGTCCAAAGGCAAATTTGAGCCAAAATGGGAGGGACCCTACGTCATCGACAAGGTTTTCTCCAACGGCGCATACGCACTCCTAAACATGGAGGGTGACAGATGTATGCTGCCTATCAACGGCAAGTTCTTAAAGCGGTACTACCCATGAAAACTTACCCAACTGGGTAAGAGCAATGCCTATATGGACAAAACAGGTTCCCAAGTACACGCTCGTCAAACCCACTCTTTTTAGAATTTTCATATCAAATGTTGAAATTTCTAGAAATTCAAACAATGCTTACTTTCATCGTTTCATTGTTAAAAAAAAAAGTCCAAGTTTAGGAACTTTCCCTAACTTGACCAAAATTTTCAACCCTTGAACCCAAAATTCATGGTTTGAAACAAAATCCG
Source organism: Litsea cubeba (assembly GCA_012931725.1). Classification (NCBI taxonomy): domain Eukaryota; kingdom Viridiplantae; phylum Streptophyta; class Magnoliopsida; order Laurales; family Lauraceae; genus Litsea; species Litsea cubeba. Next base: position 23,792,157 of record CM022947.1, on the reverse strand, counting down.
GATTCAGGGATCTCCACTTAAGTCCACCCTACCTTTTACCACCTAAATGATTTTAGGTCAAAACTTATAACCCTCGTGTCTTTCAACAAAAAAAATGGTTTTTCAAAAAACAGCGGGAAAGCGACACTTAGTCGATACTTGTACAAATCGGAAGCATGCGAACCACGTTCGACACTTCCAAAATCACAGGGAAGCGACATTTCGTTGATACTTACAAAATCCAAAACCGTGGACACACAACATTTCAGTTGATATCCACAACCCAAATTTCAAAGGTTCGAAAAAAACCAAGAAATCGTGCAGATGCAACATTTCAGTTGATATCCACAACCCAAATTTCAAAGGTTCGAAAAAACCTAAAAAACCGTGGAGACGCAACATTTCGTTGATATCCACAACCCAAATTTCAAAGGTTCAAAAAAAAAAAAAACCTAAAAACCGTGGAGACACAATATTGCAGTTGATATCCACAACCCAAAGGTTCGAGAAAACCGCAAATTTCAAAAATCGTGGGGAAACGACATCAAGTCAGTACCCGCAAAAATAAAATTTTTGAAAAGCAAGGATGCGACATTCCATCGATACTTGCACCCAAATCCACGAGGATGCGACATTCCATCGATACTCGCAACCGAATGAGCAAGGATGCGACATTCCATCGATACTTGCAACACCATTCAGCAGGGAGGCGGCTTTTAGTCAATACTTGCATTTTTGAAAACTAAACCGGCTATAAATGCCACCAAAACCGGCTATAGATGCCACCAAAACAGGCTATAAATGCCACAAACCGGCTATCAATGCCACAAAACAAACCGGCTATCAATGCCACAAAACAAAACCGGCTATCAATGCTACAAAACAAAAACTTGGCTTTCAAAAAACTCGGATATTAATGCCTCAGACTCGGCTATCAATGCCACAAAAAACTGGCTCTCATGCCAAAAACGGCTTCCATGCCACAAACAAAATCTGGATCCCATGCCAAAACAATCATTTGACAGAAGATTTTCACAAAATGACAAGCTTTTGATCAAATCCCATTTAGCAATTGCTTTCATCACAAAAAGATTTAAGTGAGCGCAGGGAAAACATAAAAAAAAGCATCCCATTTACCAATTGCTTTCATCACAAAAAGATTTAAGTGAGCGCAGGGAAAAAAAAAAGAGTACCAAAAAATACATGCGGTACCAAAAAAAAGTGTTCACAAGCACTACAAAAAAAAAGTGTTCACAAGCACTACAAAAAAAAGAGAGCACCAAAAAAATACATGTGGTACCAAAAAAAAAAGAAGAATGATAGTTTCTGCTACAAAAATCAGGAGCTCAACCAAAAATGGTCTCCAGCCAAAATTTCAGCTCCTCGGGCAAACGTTTGGCCTCAGCCGTCAGAGTTTCTAAGGCACGCTTCTTCAGGAACTTGCCATGAGATGCTGGAGAAGGTTGCAACCCTTCTTTCACACCGGGAAGCTTATCCCGAACAGTTTGCCATTGTTTGTCCTCTTGAAACTTCCTTTCAAGAACTCGATCAGCATCAGCAACCCGGCGAATCAGAGTACTCTCCCTGTCGCGAGCCTCTGTTATAGCAGCCCACTTGGCAGCGACTTATGCATTCAAATGCTCAAGACGTTTCCTGGCCTCATCGACCTCCCTATCAAGGATGTTAAGGTCATGTGTCAGCCCAATGATGGCTAGCTCTTCTAAGTTCTTCTATCGGACTAGCTGCTTCCTGCTTCGTGTAGCCTTATTCAGGTCAGACTTAGCCTTATCAGCAGGGTCTAGGTACATCTCCTTGAAGAACTGGTCGTCAGCAAAACCAATCGTCTCAAACCACTTGTCACCCAGTGCAATGATCCTATCAACGATTGCCCTGGCACCTGTGACATCCAAACCAGCCTCTTCGACATCAGCGAGAATCTCCTGCACATGCTGGAACATGCCAAATCCGGCATCCAAGTGTCCAGCAAGGAGAGTCTCAATCCAAGAGCTTAGAACCCGCACCACCACCTTCTTGGCAAAAAGAAGAGATGGCCCAGCTGAAGATTCACCCCGCTCTGTCGGTCGGCTGTTCATGTCATGCCCCGTTGGAAGAGGAACAAAAGAACTATTTCCAATCGGAACAACCGGGGAAAGAATCTCAGCACGAGGTACCTCCTCCACCGTGTCAGAACTGGTTCTACGAGTCTCTACCTCTGGATCAACCTCTGGCATCTCTTGCTCTGGTTCTGAAGGAAGCAATGGACTCTCCTCTGTCGCTTCAAAACCTGCCAAAGAAATACAAAAAGGTATGAATATGATCCTGTTTAAAAAAATCATTATCAGGGTTATTACTATAAAATACCTTCTTCGATGACTGGCGAAACACTCTCTTCCTCCAGAACTCATCGGAGGCATCGTCAACACTTGCGTCCATCGATGGTTGAAAGTCATCGGAATCCTGTGGCAAGTCAGCTGATAAAAGAAAAATGTTAGCAAACCAAGTCACGGACATAAAAAAAAAGAAAGCAAAAGAAGTTATACCAATTGGAGATTCTGGATTCACTCCAGAGTCCCTCGGTTCTTCTTCAGGTGCCCCGACAGGATCCGTCACCACCTCATCGGTTGGAACCTCAGGCATCGCCAAGTCTTCCTCTGTTAAAAAAAAAAAAAGAAAAGCAGAAACAAGAAGCAAATCAGAACATGGAAAAATCCCATGAAAAGAAATGGAAAGAGAAAGAGGAAGAATCATACCTTCACCGACGGTATCTTCTTCTCGGCTTCTCTTTTCTGGAGGCTTGTCAGCATTCCTTGGCACCTCCTCATTGATAGTAAGAGGGACTTCTATATCAGGAGAGTCCTCATGTGGCCCTTCGCTGCTATGATGAATCCTCTTCCTCTTACTTCTGCGGGCTCGCTTCTTAGAGGAACCCGCCCCGCTTTCAGAGTCAGGTCTCCCACTTGACTCCTCACTGGATGGTCTACCCTTGTCAGTAGACTCCACGGAAGCTCGCCTCTGTGCCGCTTGCATCCAAGCATCAAGCTCAACTTCCTCTTGTTCTAGCTGCTCTAAAGCCTCATTAGGTATTTCTCGAACAGCTTCAGAACCAATGACGCCCTGGTCACCGAGAAAGCCTATCTTGTGCTTCTCTCCAGAAAGGAAGTCCCAAACTTCCTCTCGCCGGACGCCATCCGACTTTCCAAGGCCTTTTCCAGATGACAGCTTCACATCAAGCTCCTTCTTGGAAAGCCCCCGATATGCAGAAAAGCTCTCCGCGAACCACTTCGCAAAGCAGGCAGTCCGGGAAGTCAACAACACAAGATAAGAAATCATGGCAGTAGTGTCTTCAGCACTATAGAAAGCCCATGCGTTTCTCCCATCCTGTAAACCTCCAAAGCGCTTCACCATGCTTGAAGGTGCTCCAACAACGCCTTGAGAAAAGCCCAACTGCAGAGCAAAGCGAGAAAATACATACGGCTGGATGTCGACGAAAAGATGGCTGGTACACCATCGTGCCGACACGTATGCTAAAAAGCCACTCCTTCTCTGCATTTGTCAAGGAGTAATGCCTTCCCGATCCCACCTTGGTAGAGTCTCGGGAGGCACCAAAGCCAAAAGCCTTCTTCCGCAACTCCAGAGAAAGCTTCACTGAAGACTGCCCCATCTCGACGTCCCTGAACCGTCGGATCCTCATACGGGCAAACAAAAGTGATTCAGACAAGGCTTTGCCCTTAGCCTGTCGAATCATGAGAGGATCATCATCCTGTGCAGCACCCAACTGGTGTAAGCTAGGACAGTGGTATACATACCACGAATAGAAGATATGGGCTGAAAATACCCTGTTCATGGGAAGCCCAAGCCGAACCAAAAAAGCAGCAGCCTGCAGTTCGGTGCACAAGTAGGAGTAAAGAGCTGGCACCAAAGCAAGCTGCTCACCAAACGCCATCTGACAAGCCGGAAGAATACAATGCGGCCTGATGTGCGTTCCATCTCCTCCAGCAAAAACGACCTCACCTAGCCAAAAAGTGAGGTAAATAGTGAGATCTCTTCGCAGTGCAATGTCAAGACAAATGGCTTCTGTACTTTGAAGAAACCCCTCAACTCTTCTTGCATGGCCAAAGTCTTCTTCGAACTTGAATCCTGAGCCCTGGCTTCCCGGGTCGCACTATCAGAAGACTCCCTGCTGTCAAAAAAGTTGAGAGACGAAGAGCTAAAACTCTTCCAACTACTGGATCTTACTTTCGAGCCCTCCTTCTCCTTCAAAAAAATCATAGAAGGCGACGAGCTGAAAGTACAAAAGCATGAACTCCTCAGACTGCTCCTCAAGGATGCTGTCGATCGGTATAAACTCCTCATAGAGTCTGCCAAGGATGGGCAATCCAGTAATGGCGCTCAGCTCCTTCAAAGAAAAACCAATCTCATCATTCGTCACAACGAAGGTATTGGTTTGTGGAAGGAATGACTCCAACATAGCCATGAAGGCCTCATCGGAAAAGATCACGGTCTCCGTAAAGGCATGGACCGCATCAAAAATCCCGGCTTCCTTCAAAACGGCGCCACCAATCAGCAGGAAGTGATCAGTCCACGACTTCCACTCGGAGTCAGCACTGAAACGGCCACGAGTCGAAAAGGCTTCACCAAATTACTGCTGCTAGCGCTGAAAATGCCAAGGCCCACCAGTCCCAAATCGACCGACAGATAATCAGAGCCCTGGTAGCCGCTGGCCGGCATCAACATGTCCATGTCAGCAGGTGACTTCTCCGCAGATCTAGGAGAACCGCCAATAAAAACCCCAGTCTTGATTACATTTGTCCTTCTCACCCAGCTTGGAGGATCTTCCCTCTTAGAGCACGTGGGGGCAAGGCTGATGATCGAGACGGTGCAATCAAACATCGACCGGGTAGCAACAATCTTCTTCTCACCATTAGCTATGAAAGAGAACTGAAAACGTCTTTTCTGGTATGTCATGTCGTCAGGGACTGCATCACCAAAGAAGAAGGTAGGCTTGGGCAAAACCCTCTGATCGTCTATCAACCATGGACGACTACTTACTATGATCTTATAAAATTCCTCTCCCTTGAGAGCGATTAGTCGCTATCTTATCTCATCTTTGTTGAGAGAGTCGCACTCTTCGAGGTTTCTCTCAACATACTGGACCTTCTCCCAGGCCTGCTGAACGGCCGGATTAGAAGATCTAGTAGATCGACGAGGTACGCTTGTAGCAGGCTCTTTACCCTTGTTCGTTCTGGAGGAACCACCTGCAAAGGATGGAAAAGAAAAAGATCGTCATCAAAATGACAGAATTTCGCTAAAAAAAATCTGGCGAAATTTTGACATGACTCCGGGGCAATTCTGAAGAAAAGGAACTACTCTGAAAGAAATAGAAAGCTTGAAGATGGGATCAACATTGTTGCGAGCTCCGAAACTCCAAACATTCGAAACCTCAAAGTCTCCGCAAAATCAGGAAGGGCTCAACATTGTTGCGAGCTCCAAATTCGCAAATTTACAAAAAAAACTTTCAGGTAGGCTATCACATCATGCTACAAATTCAATTTACAAAAGAATGCATGCATGAACATCTTGGTTTGCCAAAAAAAAATGCACTATCATGATGAGCAAAAAAAAAAACTTTCTAAAAAAAAGGGGAGAAAGAAAAGAACAAAAAAAAGGAAGAGAAGAGGGACTCGCCCACAGGCCGTGGCCCACAAGCCACGTGGTCGTACGGCCATATCCGTACGGATCTGTCCGTACGGCCCCAAAAAAAAAAAAAAACGTGCAAAAACAAAAAAAAGAAAAGAAAGCACGAGAAAAAAAAGAAAAAACGTGTAAAAAAAAAAAGGAAAACACATGAAAAAAAAAAAGAAAAGAAAAGAAAGAAACAAAAAAAGAACTTTTTTTATCATCCTATTTCCTACAATGGAGTTTTCTTGAAAAGGGGAACTTACTTGAAGCCATTGATGGAGAAGAAGAAGACAGCCTTGAAGATCTTGAAGAAGAAGAACTCTTGGTCTTGATGCCCTCTTGAGATTGTTGTAAAAGAAAGCAATAAGAGCAAGAGATCCGACCTCCTCCTTGCTTTTATAGAAGAGAGCAAACCAAAGAAGGAAAGAAGAAAGAGATAAGTGTTACTAATTAGTAACCTTACCAAAAGAAAGAAATTAGAAAAATTCTTTCCCAAAAGAAAGATATCTTGAGGGATTCTCTCCCAAAAAGAAATCAATGAGAGATTTTCTCCCAAAAGATAGGAGATTTGAGATATTCTCTCCCAAAGAAAGATATCTTGAGATATTCTCTTCCAAAATAAAGGGAACATGAGAGATTCTCTCTAAGTAAAGATATTCTTAGATATTCTCTATCCAAAGGAGATATTTTTAGATATTATTTACAAAAATGACAACATATGAGATCTAAGCTATTTCAAAAGCTTAAGGTCCCATGGGTTAGCCCATATGAGCCAGGTTTGACCACCTAGGCATTAAAAAAAAAAAGATTTGGGCTTTTAGTCAAAGAGAAATCCCTCTTACCAAGAGCTTACAAAAATGGTTTCATGCCTCTTTTGAGTTGAATGGACCATACAAAAAAGAATTCCAAGCCCCATGAGCTTCCAAAAATCAAACCATCCACCCTCATATACCAAATTGAGCCAAAATCTTGAAATTGACATTCTACAAAAATCCAAACCAAATCCCGGTCCCCTAACTTGCCAAATACAGCTTGTTAGGTCACAAGACGAAAACCAAAAACCAAAACCTGATCCCCTAACTTGCCACATACAGCCTGTTAGGTCACAAGATCAAAACCAAAATCGACCCCCCAACATTCCACATACAGCTTGTTGGGTCACACGGTCAAAATCAAACCCGACCCCCTAACCTGCTACGTACAGCTTGTTAGGTCACAAGGTTAAAAAAATAAAAACCCAAATCCACATCCCTAATGTTATCTTCAAAACTTTGTCTCGAGATGGTACGTGATCCCTTTCACTACCATAAAATTCCCCTGGAAACTCAAAAGGCTACAAATACCAAAAGAAAGACTGGTAAAAAACTCTTGGTCAAGTTAGAAGCTCTCCTTCAAAAAATCTCTTCGAGGCACATCGACTACAAAAGATAAGCAACTCATCGCTGTACCTCGAGGGGGCATTTGTTGACACCAAAAATATCACTTTGCCTCTTCCAAAAAATAGGCAATGCTACTTCCAAAAAATCAAATCTTGTCAGAATCAAACAAAAACTACAAGATCCTTCAAGACAGCCAAAAGAGGAGTACACAAGAAGTTTCGGGTCATTTCAAAATTATTTGGCCTAACTTCGCTTCTCCGGCAGCTGAAAAGGAGCTCCCGGGGCACAGAAGCATCGGAGACCCCAAATCTTCGATCAGAGCCTGTGGAGGGTCTCAAAATACATCCACGTCAAATTCCAAGTCAAACCGACAACGTTGGCCCTACATCAACCCTCGAAAAGCTAAATCAAGCCTATCGGCGGCGAGAACCACCGAGGCCATCACTCATCAGACAGAGCACATGGACGGCTTCAAAATGCTTACAAAGGGCTACACGTCAAGTTTCAGGTCATTTCGACAACATTTGACTAGACTTTGACACTCGAAAGCCAAATCAGTCCTCTCGACGGTGAAGCTCCCCGGGACCATGTTTTCAAGACAGAGCGTATGGATCATCTTAAAATGACTCCAATAGGTTCCCGGCCAAATTTCAAGTCAATCGGACATCGGTTGACCGTACATCAAGCCGCGACATCTTCATCGCGATAAAAACAAGTCTACTGGCGATAGGATCCCAAACGGCTTCAAAATTCAAAGAAAAGCCTATGGTTGGTCTTATTTATTGCTCAGGAGGCTTCACCTCAAATTTCAGGTCATTCCGACATCGTTTGACCCAATTTCAGCTCCCGACAGAAAAACGGCAGCTCTGCGCGACAAAGTCTTCGACTTTCTCGGAAAATTAGAAACTTTGCAATCCAAAATGCAAGGATTCTCATCATGTTTTTTTACAGGGAAATCAGGCCAATAAATGATAAAAAAATGTCAAGAAAAAATACAGAATAAAAAAGAATCGAAAAACATCAAAAACGACCGCAAAATGAGACAAAAAGGGGGAGATTCCCCCCAGGGTCGCCGAAGACCATGGAGCCCGGAATCGCCGGGGGGCCCCAGAAGGCCCGTTTTTCGTCGTTTTTCGCAATTCGAAGCTTCCGACTTATGGAATTGAGACACCAAGTCCTTTGACATCCGTCAGAATCACGGGTCAATCAACAAGAGTATCAAAATCAACATTGATCGCCAACCGGTCAACCAAAAAAATGTGCTTTCTACCCGACCAATCGAGAAATCGACAGGACAGATGGCACCGACCCGCTGTTCGCAACCAATACCTGAAGTTACATGGTCATCCGATGTCGATCTACATGAAAATCCATCGATGATCATCGCCAGAAGAATCCCAAACGACGCGGCACAGCCCGCGACTCTTCAACTGCTCGGCGACCACTTAATGCGATTAATTGACTAGCTTTATTGCAGTCATTAATTCATTTCTTTAGACGGCCCAATCAGAAGCAAGCAAACGGGAGTTACAAATCAAGAGATTCATGACATTTAAAACATGAAACTCCACCCATCATGGCGATTAAATGCCCTCAATCTCCACCGGCCAATCAGAAGCCAAGAAAAAGGAGTTACAAAGTAAAAGAATTAAAACTTGTAACTCCTCTCATTATGCGGCTTAATGACAATAAAAGCCCATAAATCCTCCTAAATGGCTACCAAGAGCCTATAAATAGGAGAGTATCCCAAGCCTTTGAAAAAAGATCAGAAAAAGACATCAGAAATCTAAGAGAAAACTCTACGAAGTTCTACACCGGCCACCGCTACAAGGTGACAAAAGTCCCTTGAGGGGTTACCCCCCCCCCCCCCAAGGTCTTTACCTTCTCCTTCTGCCTCCAATGGCTTAGACGTGGCTTTTCAGCCCGTCTACTTAGCTTTTTATTGGACATAGGACCTCCTCTTGGTCTTTGTCCTCTAAAAATCTGAGGTTATAGCCAAGCCAAGCGAATCAAGTGCATCCTCTGTTCTCATCTGCATAGATGATGGCGAAGTCCACACATGGCTTGCGACCGTCAATCTGAACGAGTCCCCCACAATCTCCTGAGAAGTTAGAACCTCATTTTCTTGCTTTTCATTGTAGTTTGTATTTTTTTCAAAATAGACAAAAATCACAACTCTTGTCTTTTATTATTGATAAGAATTGTAAATCGGTTATAAACGCCAAAATCAACAATAAACGCCAAAAATCGGCTATAAATGCCAAAATCGGCTATAAATGCCAAAAATCGGCTATAAACGCCAAAAAAAATCGCCTTTCACGGCAAATCAAGAAAATGTCTCTTTTCTTAAATATATGTACAATGGAGAACTTGAAAGAAGTTGATTTCCTTTTTACTTGCAAAGGTCGATCTCCGGATCACCGCTTGCAATTCCAAGTAAAATAGAAAATCTGGCACACCCACACAAGAAAATGTTGATACCCGCTTCTGCCCCCGGGGCGCGAAAGAGTCGTACCCAACGGACTCCCACGTCCGCCGACCTCGGTAGCCCCGAGCAAAGAATGCCCGGTCCATCAATTCGTAGGGACCACCAAGTAGGGTTTAGGGATTAGAATTGTCAGCGATTCGACCCTTAGACGTAGTCAAGGATGCCTGTAACTTCAGGAGCTCCAAATACAGTACATTTTAGCATCTGAGACTGCAGTTAGGGATCCAATTATCTGATGTGGCCCTGAACCTAAGAGTGGATCATTACCTAGGTTGGACCCTTGTTTTAATCCATTTGATTCTATTGCTTTGAGGTTATTATACATTGTTCTTCTCTCATATCCTTGTTATTATTATAAACATGTTAATTAAATGGAAAATGGATAACCTGAACCTAGGACTACTTAGAGGTGACCCGGTGGTATGAATGGGTGAACATTAAATTAACCCGTGTTTGTGGCTAGGCAGGCCCTTTTATTGCTTAAGTTTGGATGTGGATTACCCTAGACTGGAGATGTTGGATTATATGGATTTGTGACTCATTATTAATGTAAATGGACTATATATCATTGGACATGGACTTATTACTTCATTTGGACTGTTATAAATCAGGCCATGTATTTGGTGGGCCTTGGTATGGATCCAATGATTGGACTTGGACCTGGAATGTGATCCATAATTTGTATCGGGCACTTGGACCTCTTAGGGAATTTGTTAGGACCTTGTTCACACAAGGCAAAGCCTAGACAGACACAGTCCTTTATTGTTTCCCGAGTCGGCATAAACATTCACTCAGTTGATCTAAGCTCAACCTTTGGATTGATCATCAGTGGTAGGAGCTACTGTGAGTGTTGAGTGGGCTATCATGATGAGCATTGTTGAAGGCGGACGGTGCGATACCGGATCCTGTCTCTGGATGATGGGTGGTGTGGATGTTATTTGCGGGGCTAGATAATCCTCAGCACGGGTGAAGTTTCTTTACCGTGACTGTGTTCAGTATGGGAGGGCCGCGGCATAATATCATGCGGTATCCAGCTCGTGTGAATGTGCCATATTGTTTAGATTAGATATTTTGATTACTCTGATTCTATATGCTTATCTGCTCAACTGCTTAGTATCTATATCATTGTTACTCTCTTTAACATTATTATTGTCTCTACTCATTTGATGCATACGTCCTATATTTTCTGCATACTGTGACTTGCCAGATCTTTAGATTTGATCCACTCTTGGTGCTTAGGTCTTCATGACCACAAGTATGAGGACACTGAGCTCGCGCTTGTTGAAGCGCCTATACTAGGACACTACGGATGGGGACCGGCCGACCAAGAGGTCGAGCCGGAGGATGGAGAGCCAATACTCGGGGTCTGAGAGTCATCTTTCTTATTTTGGGTTTTGAGCGTCATTTGTAGTGAGCAGGGTTTTAGATAAAAATTTGTAATAAACTTTTGATTTTATCATTTGACATTTATAGGCTGGACTTCAGCCCCATTAGATTTTATACATGTTTCATGATACCTTACGCTTCCGCTATCCTTATAAATGCTTCCACTTTACTCATTATGCTTCCGCAAATTAACCATTGTTATATTATTGTTGAAAAAGTTTTAAATTGGACCTCACTGCGGACCTACGATCTTGAAAGTTCTCGGATTTTTCGAGAAGTAGCGTACCAACTTTGATACCTTGATGGTTTTCTCGGTATTTAGAATTGGGGCGTTACAAGCCCCATGACTATACAACTTTTAATTTTGACCCGCCCCCATGTACGCATAAGGTAAGTCCGCCACCTCATGCGAAAGCTGCAAAAGATGTAGATGTCTTCCAAAGAACGAAAGAGAGTTCCGATCCACAAATTAGGGATCCATGCCCATGCAAGCACGCCACGTACTGTTCCACACGTATTCAACTACGATCGATTCCGGACTTTCTGTATTACAACTGTTGAACATTCTTTACCGTGAAGAGATCAAAGTTTGTTCCCATCTCATCGAATCCAAACCGTTCACTCCCTACATGTTGCCACTCAAAACAATATCAGATTTTATCCACCATTGGATTGTTTAAATGTATTCAAAAGATTTCTTAGTGGAATGTTTTACGTGTGATTAATCTAACAGTTGATATAATTCTAATTAGACTGAAAATTGGTCCAATGATAAAAGACTGGGAATCCAACTATCTTAGTGGCTTAGATTCAAGTATGTGAGATCTATTCAATCAAAACGAAGGTCATCAAATTCACAAGTCTGACCAAAAGAGTGGAACAAGATATGCATGGATCTCTTTCCTTATCTTACTCTTCTTCCACTGGTTAATTGCCTTTAATTGATTGAAAAGCTAATTTCTTTCCTCACATTACTGATCTTCCATTTGGGCATTGGAGTTTGATTGATAAACTCAAGCAAGGAAAGGAGAAGACCTAAAAGAAACAAATACATATATTCCTTTATACATCTGTTACTTCTTTCTTTCTTCTTGTGTGTGTCTGGTGGTGAGTGGTGAGGCGATGGCTAATCTAGTGGATAAGGCGAAGAACTTCGTTGCAGAGAAGGTGGCCAACATGAAGAAACCAGAGGCCAATCTGGCGGACGTATCTGTGAAGGGTGTTAGCAGAGACTCGGCCATTTTCCATGGACAGGTTGCTGTAAACAACCCATATTCCCACGATCTTCCTATTGGAGAGATCACCTATACACTTAAGAGTGCAGACAAGTCAGTATCTCTTTATCTTACTTTTTATTATTTTTCTCTTCTTAGTGGATTTTTAGACCCATTTATCATCCAATCTGTTAATATCAAATTCAGATGATCTGTGGTGATAGACCTTTTCTTTTCTTTTTTTAAAGATGGATTATTTGTGTGAATATTTGCATTGGTGTCTCGTTTTTTTTTTTTTTTTTCTCATTCATTCATTCATTAGATTTGTCCCACTTGAGTAGTTTCATGTAGTTTTGTGAACGACACAGAGTGCCATAAACTGGATCTATTTCTTTAAACCTACGCCAGTTTGTTTGTATAGAATACATAAGAATGAAATACAGAAATTCACCATGTGAAAGGTGAAGGATTTTAGGTAATGATGGTGTATATGGCCCTTTACTTTCTTGGAATTTGAATTACTGGTTGATGGCCATGGCAAGATATTCATTTTTCATCCCATTGACTCAATTTTCTTAGGGGGGACGTTATGGCAGTTTTGGAGAAGAATTTCTAGAAGTTCTTTTAAACAAAACAACAGGCAATTAGAGGTAGGGAATGCTTAGGGATTGGTATAAGGAATGATATGATGGCTTCCTAAATTGAGTGTTGAGACATTAATCTCCTGGGTACATGGGCGGACCCATGTATAAGTTGGTGGGGGCTAAAGCCCCCACATGATTTGGCAAAAGCCCATAAGGGCCTTGAGGACTTTGAGTCTTTCTCCCATAAACTCTCTTTTCGTCGACTTTGAGCCCCCACCAAATTTCGAAAAAGCCCATAAAGGGGCCTTGGGACTTTGTGACTTCTCCAACCGGACCCCCTTTTCTCTTCAACTTCGAGTCTTCTCCCAACCTCATTGTGACTCCAAGTTTTCTCCTACCCTCTAAATCACTCCAACATCGGCGCATCGGCATTGGTCGATCGCACTCTCTTAACTATTTATAATGATATTTTTTATTTTATTTACAACCATCTAAACCTTCTTGACAATGTAGGTTCTCAATGGACTTAAGTCGGGCTATATGTGCTTGAGTTCAAATTCCAATTTTATAAAGGGCCTGCTCCCATTTGTATCTTTAGATATATTATTTTCTTCATATCGTTAGTCATCTTAAAGTTATTTTATATATGGACTATTTCAATTGACCATCATCAGTCCCCCTCCAACGAAAATTCTGAGTCCGCCACTGCCTGTGTATATATTTATCTAATAGGATGGTGAAAAAAAAACCTGATTCGTAGGCTGCAAATCAAGTGAGGAAGGTTAATTAAGAGAATGTTTTGTGACTTGTCGTTGATCCATGCCTCAATTCAATCAATAAATGACTTCGATCATCTCTTAATTTTTTCTTTTACATTTTGAGTCCCGATTGCTCCTGTCAGGAATTGGCATCTGTGATGGGGTCCACTGACGTTTACATATGGGTGGACTCCAATTAAAAAGAGGTACGCCCCTCACAAGGGAAGCCTTGATATGGGATGAGTTAATCCCCACTTACTGATACGTTTAAGAATTCTTTTAAATTTGACTCCCTGTTCCCTATCGTATCATCAATAATACACTTATCGTATTCTCTCAATTATACATTCTCCGCTAGGGTGGAGAATTACCCCACGCAAAGGGTCAAACCGCGAGAAGAAGCACAAAGAAGAAAAGAAGAATAGTGCACCCAAAGTAGAAAAGAACAATAATGCACCTAAGCCAGACCAACAGAAGTATTATAAGCGTAACAAACTCAGGGACTTGTCCCAAACCAAATGCTTTAAAATATCAGAAACTCGGCTATATCGCTAAGAATTACCCGAAGCAAAAAACGGTATAAAGCCCTTTATGTAGATGAAGATTCCAATGGCTGGGTCATTAATTTAGGGGCAACCATACATGTGATAGAAGGATCGGGTTGGATTCCAGGAGCTTCGGTTGATAGATGTAAGTTGCAATAAGCTCTACATGGGGAATAATGCATCCGAAGACATGTTGGGAGTAGGTGATTATTTTCTTTTTACATCTACAGTATAGACTTCGGTGCTCCATGAGATTCCGCTTGTACCTGGCATGTGGCGAACTGTACTGGCTCGCGAATGACCAGTTTTAATTTTCGTTTTATGCATGATAGAGTTTCTATTAGGAAAAGCAATTTTATATATGCATGGGGTTCTATTTTAGGAAACTTATATGTTTTGGATTATCATAATTCTATGATTGGTTTTTCATCATCTTTTATGGTGGATGATATGACTTTCGAGTCCATAAAAATGGCACGCTGGATTGGGCCACATAGGCAAAGATTGGATGATCCAATTAGCTAAGGAAGGTTTCCTTCGATTTCTCACAAAAATTGAGTCGCCACCATGTGAATTATGTGTGATAGGAAAGGCAGGAAGAAAACCATTTCCTAAGGGAAAAAAGATCCAAGGTTACCTTTGAAATCATCCACTCATATATATGTGGACCAGTGAACGTGCCCAATAGACAAGGAAAAAAATATTTCTTTACTTTATTTATATAATTTCTCTTATTATGTTGGTGTATTTTTTATTCCTTATAAAAATAAGGCTGTAGATTGCATTAGAATCTTTGCAAAAGAATTCCAAAACCAATTTGATAAAAACATTAAGACCCTTAGTACCGACAGAGGTGGTGAATACACCTCGAACATTTTCAAATCTTTTTGCATGAAAAATGGAATTTCTCACACCAACTGACTATAGCATATACTCCGCATCAAAACAGAATTACAGGGGGAAGTGTGACAGTCCGGGCCCACTATCCACATGATATTGTTCGCTTTGGCTCATGTCGCACAGTTTTAAAAGGCCTCATGTGGGGTTAAGGTCAGGTCTCACATTATAAGTCCAAGGTCCCTGGGAGACAAGCAAGCTAACAAACAAGACAAGCAAGCCCAGGTAGGTGGGATGTCACAAAAAGGAATATGATTCTATTATATTGTTAGATTCATGGTGGCTCATGCCAATCTATCAGTGTCTTTCTAGGGAGACGCATCACTAACTGCAGTATACATTTGAAATAAAGCCCCTTCAAAAGACCCCATATAAGTTGTAAATCAGTAGAAAACCATCATTGGAAGATCTATGCCTTTGGGGTTCTTTTGGGCATGTGTTGGCCCCACATCTACATAAACTAGATTGTAAAACGATTCAATGTATCTTTGTGAGATACTCTAAGTTGTTCAAAGGTTACGTTCTAGACTATGAGGATGAAAATTGTTATATTTTAGTATATGAGGATGAAAATAGCATGTTACTAGAAATATAATCACTTGATGTAGATTTCTTCGAGTGCAAATATCCCAAAAAAGAAAAGGACAAGGGTATCCATTAAACTATATGAAATGGATGATTCCTCACAAATCGGTGAACCATCGTCACCTGTTGGACTTTAGTGGGAGGGATCCCATAGAGTCAGAAGCTAGTGGGTGTGAGCCTAATACCTTCTTCTTAAGATCTGGTTGAAAGTCCGGGATCTTAACCCTAGAGGGGGGGGTGAATAGGGTGATCTAACTTTGTTGACTAATTATGACCAATTTTAATTTCTTTAAAATAAACCAGTCACATGTGATGATTATGACAATAGATGCAGAAAAGAAACAAATCAATCACCATAACCCAATCACCATAACACAAGGATTTATAGTGGTTCGGCCTCAATGCCTACATCCACTACCGGCTTGTGTATCCAACACCTCACCGGATTTCCACTATTGTGCTTTTCAAAAGGCTAAGCAATAACCTCTACAATATGCTTTCCAAGGATAAGCAATAACCTTTACAATGATGTTTTTCTAGGCTAAACAACAACCCTTACACAATGCTTTTATGTGGCTAAGCAATAACCTTACAATCAAATGATTTCTCTCAAAGAAAGTGTTTTCACAAAACACTCTAAGAGATTACAATTAAGCTTAATAAATTTGCCTCTAAGATAGGCGGATGTGAAATTGTAAATCAACTCACACAAACACACTAAGAATTACAAAGATGAATGCTTATGAGGTGTGTGTGTGTAGAACTTCAATCAAGATAAAATTAAGTCCAATGAATTTTATGCTTAAAGTATTTCAAAGTTTAAAGCACATAAAAGATATGATTGAAGTCAAATGCAAATCACTTGAACAAATACAAACTTGTGAATGATATGAAAATCAAAGATCACAAGTTGTATGAAAATGATTAAGACTAATCAAGTGATGCATGTGCAATGTTGTTTTCAAAAACTAATTTAACTAAGGTTTAAATAGATTGAAAACAACAAAGAGAGTTTCAAACAAGTTAATGTATCATGCTATAAAGAAATCAAAGATTTTAGCTAAGCATGATTGACAAAGTTTAAAACAAAACTTGGTTTGAAATCAAGGGTGAAGAATCCTATGACTTAAATCAAAGATTAAGGAAGTAGAGGATTCAACACTTCATAGTTTATATGCTTAAAAACATTTACCAATAGTTTAGACAAAGCATAAAACATATGAGTAAGGAAATTAAAGCTTACTAGAGTTTAAATTCTTGAGATCAAGCTTTAGCCTTTCCTTTTGACCACACAAGCTTCCTTAGTTCATTCCTTTTGCTTAGGCATCAAAAACACCAACAATGGCCTCTATTCTCATCATTATTTCTCTTGGAATGAACTTGCTTTTTATAGAAAAAGTGGTTCAACGGATGGCTGTCGGTCAACCGATAACTAGCTATCGGTTGACCGATGGCTCAACGGTCATATGCAACGGTCATATTTTTTTAAAGTTCTCCTGACCCTTTTGCATTCGTCGGTTGACCGGCCTTCATCGGTTGACCGATGAGGAACCGACAGCCGAGCCGATAGCACACTGATCATCAAAAAAGGTGCTGTCTGTTTTTGGAACCGATGAGTCTCGGTCTGAGATTTTATGCACTATCGGTGGACCGATGTGAACCGATAGGCTGACCGATGAGAACCGATGGAGTTATCGGTTCACCTTGATCCACTTGTGGGTCGACCGATGGGGACCGATGGCTTGACCGACAGACTGGTCAGGTCAATTTTCTGAATATCTGAAGTTTTGAGAAATGAACTTTTTGACATGATTAAAAGCTCAGATTTGAAGGGTGTCCTTTTGCATTGTTTTCATTAAGAAAAACATGATTAAAATCAAGGTTCAAATCAACCAAGAAAAAGTTTTAAATCAAATCATGAGTAGGTTGAGTTAAAAGATGATTTTCAAGAAGAAATACGCGGAATGGAAATGAACCTAATGATATGACTGTTATGCAAATGCAAGACATCAAATTGCAAATACTTAGGGTCTAACACTGGTTTCAAAAAAACATTCTGAAATTGAAGGAACCTCATATGAATACATTGTTGCTGGCGAGAACGAACCATGTTCTTATCAAATAGCATTAATGGAGTCCGTAGACTCGAAGGAATGGATATTCGCAATCAATGATGAGATTGCCTACATGTGCAAGATCCTTAGTAGCACGAAGCGGGGGCGGGAGAGCGGATGATCACAGAAGTGTGGGAGCGCCGTCGGGAGCGTTCAGGAAAGATTATGAGTATTTTTATATTTTTTTTTAATATAGTTAGATATCAAACAAAAAATATCATTCAACCACTTAAATTAGAAAAGATCAAAAATTTTATAATTTTTATATGTGATTCTAGATGTTCTCTGTATCTTAGTTGCACAAAGGGGGGCAGGAGCGGTATCAGTGCTGATGGATTATAGGAGCTCATCTTTCGGGACAGGAAATGTTTAGGAATAATACATGAAAATATGTAATACAAGTAAACATTATTATGCGTCATTCATACCAATTGCAAAGATTGTCATAGTGACTAAGTAATATTATGGTTATATTAAGTAATTGAGCAAATTTAAGTTGATATTTTTCTAATGTCTTATCATTACTTAATTTTTTCTCTTACTTGGTATCTTTTATATTTGTTTCTTTTGGGATTTATATGCCTAAGAGTTTCTATCTTAGTTGGTGATGGACAGCGCTTCAATTGTTCGGTTCTACCGAGGTCGGCGGACGTGGGAGTTCGTTTGGGTCCGACCCTTTCATAACCGGGGGGCAGAGGCGTGCATCAACATTTTTTTAGTGTGGGTGTGCCAGATTTTCTATTTTACTTAGAATTGCAAGTAGTGATCCGGAGATCAACCTTCGCAAGTAAAACGGAAATCAACTTCTTTCAAGTTTTTCATTGCACATATATTTGATAAAAGAGACATTTTTCTTGATTTATCGTGAAAGGCGTTTTTTGGCATTTATAGCCGATTTTGGCATTTATAGCCGATTTTTGGCGTTTATAGCCGATTTACAATTCTTATCAATAATGAAAGACAAGAGTTGTGATTTTTATCTCTTTTGAAAAAATACAAACTACAATGAAAAGCAAGAAAAAGAGAATCTAACTTCTAAGGAGATTGTGGGGACTCGTTCAGATTGACGGTCGCAAGCCATATGTAGACTTCGCCATCATCCATGCAGATGAGAACAGAGGATGCTCTTGATTCGCTTGGCTTGGCTATAACCTCAGGTTTTAGAGGACAGAGACCAAAAGGAGGTCCTATGTCCAATAAAAAACTAAGTAGACGGGCCGAAAAGCCACGTCTAAGCCATTGGAGGCAGAAGGAGAAGGCAAGGACCTTGGGGGGGGTACCCCCCCAAGGGACTTTTGTCACCTTGTAGTGGTGGCCGGTGCAGAACTTTCGCAGAGTTTTCTCTCTTTCTTTCTCTGGATTTCGGTACTTTTTTCTGATCTGAGATCTGTCTTGTTTTTCCCGATCTGGATTCCTTTGGAGTGCTCTCCTATTTATAGGCTCTTGGTAGCCATTTAGGAGAGTTTATGGGCTTTTATTGTCATTAAGCCGCATAATGGGAGGAGTTACAGGATTTAATTCCTTTATTTTGTAACTCCTTTTTCTTGGCTTCTGATTGGCCGGTGGAGATTGAGGGCATTTAATAGCCATGATGGGAGGAGTTTCATGATTTAAATGTCATGAATCTCTTGACTTGTAACTCCCGGATGCTTGCTTCTGATTGGGCCGTCCAAAGAAATGAATTAATGACTGCAATAAAGCTAGTCAATTAATCGCATTAAGTGGTCGCCGAGCAGTTAAAGAGTCGTGGGCCGTGCCGCGTCTTTTGGGATTCTTCTGGCGATGATCATTGATGGATCTTCATGTAGATCGTCATCGGATGACCATATAACTTCAGTTGTTGGTTGCCAACAGCGGGTCGGTGCCATCTGTCTTGTCGATTTCTCGATCGGTCGAGTAGAAAGCACACTTTTTTGGTTGACCGATTGGCGATCAATGTTGATTTTGATACTCTTAATGATTGACCTGTGATTTTGACGGATGTCAAAGGATTTGGTGTCTCAAAAGTATGAATTTTGAAAAATCCCAGGAGTCGGACGCTTCGAATCGAGAAAAACGACGAAAAACAGGGCTTCCGGGGCCCTCCCGGTGATCCCGGGCTCCATGGTCGCCGGCGACCATGGGCCAGGGTCGCAGGGGTCTGCGACCCTTGGGGGGTTTTCTCCCCTTTGTCCCGTTTTGCGTCCGTTTTTTATATTTTTCGATTCTTTTTTTCTTCTGTATTTTTCCTTGATATTTTTAATCATTTATTGGCCTGATTTTCTTGTAGAAAACTTGATGAGAATCCTTGCATTTTTTTTGTGCAAAGTTTCCAATTTTTCAGGAAAGTCGAAAACTTTGTCGTGCAGAGCTGCCGATTTTCCATCAGAAGCTGAAACTGGGCCAAACGATGTCAGAATGACCTGAAATTTGGGGTAAATCCTCTTGAGCAATAAATAAGACCAACCATAGGCTTTTGTTTGAGTTTTGAAGCCGTTTGGGGTCCTATCACTAGTAGACTTATTTTTATCGCGATGAAGATGTCGCGGCTTGATGTGCGATCAACCGATGTCCGATTGACTTGAAATTTAACAGGGTACCTATTGGAGTCATTTTAAGATGATCCATAGGCTCTGTCTTGGAAACCATGGTCCCGGGGAGCTTCGCCGCCGAGAGGCATGGTTTGGTTTGCAAGCGTCAAAGTCTGGTCAAATGTTATCGAAATGACTTAAAAACTTGACATGTAGCCATTTGTAAGCATTTTGAAACAGTCCATGTGCTCTATCTGATGAGTGATGGCCTCGCTAGTTCTCGCCGCCGAGAGGCTTGATTTAGCTGTTCGAGGGTTGATGTAGGGTCAAACGTTGTTGGTTTGACTCGGAACTTGACGTGGAGCCTTTCGGATGTATTTTGAGACCATCCATCGGCTCTGATCGAAGATTTGGTGTCTCCGATGCTTTCGCCACCGGGAGCTCCTTTTCAGTTGCCGGAGAAGCGAAGTTAGGCCAAATGATTTTGAAATGGCCCAAAACTTCTTGTGTACTCCTCTTTTGGCTATCTTGAAGGATCTTGCAGTTTTTGTTTGATTCTGACAAGATTTGATTTTTTGGAAGTAGCATTGCCTATTTATGGCTGGTTGCGACTTCATGTAGCTTTTTGGATCTTGAATAGGCAAAGTGGCATTTTTGGTGTCAACAGTTGGGAGCGGGTTCCTTTCTCAATGGGAGCGAGGTTCTTAGGATGGGAGTGCGGGAGCGAGGCTCCGAGGTGGGAGCGCCACCCATATAGGAGTTTCCTGCAACGAAGGCAAGAACCATGTATGTGATCTTGTGGATCTTCCAAAGGAGCGAAAAACCATATCAAATAAATGGATTTTGCAAATTAAGCAAAAAGTCAATGGGTCCATTGACAAGTTTAAAGTTAGGTTTATGGCCAAGGGTTTCACGACAGGAAGAAGGTGTGGATTGAGATGAAACTTTCTCTCGTGGTGAGATTTCCTTCCGTCTGCATGGTCTTATCTACTGTGGCCCACATGGATTTGGAATTACACCAGATGGATGTTAAGACCACTTTCTTAAATGGCGATCTTGACGAGGAAATATATATGAAGCAACCAATAGGATATGTTGACAAAGGCCTTGAGGATAAAGTTTATAAACTTAATAAATCGATCTATGACCTTAAACAGTCCTCAAGACAGTGGAAGTTTCATACTACCATTACGTCAAATGGCTTCTGCATGTCCTACAAAGATCATTGTGTCTATATTAAGTGATCTAAATATAAATTTATGTTGTTATCCCTCTATAGTGACGATATTTCGTTGGATTCTAATGATGTTGAGTTCTTGACCGAGACCAAAACTTATAAGTTGTCAACCGTTTTTGAAATGAAAGACTTGGGTGAGGCTGAGTTCATTCAGGGGGGCAAAATCATACTGAATCATAAGTAACACATTCTTGATCGATCTCAAACTGCTTACATCGATAATATTTTAGAAAAATTCAGAATGTACAATGGTGGTACCATTGAAACCCTGATTGATAAGGCCTGCGAGCTAAGTATAATACAATGCCCTCAAACCGATTCCAAAATAAAAACATGGCTTCAGTACGTTATGATAGTGTCATAGCTAGGTAGTCTTACTATGGTTGATAGCCGTTTTTAAAGTAACATAGAAATTGCTCATTGGAGTGTCGTCAAACGAATCTTTCGATATTTAAAGGGAGCAAAAGAAATGATGCTTTGCTATCAAGGTGGTCGCTTGAGCTTATTGGCATACAATGACTTTTCCTTTTCGGATAATCTTGACTATGGAAAAATCACATCGAGATATTTTTTCTTATTGGGTGGGGGAGCCATTTCATTGTCCAGTAAGAAATAAGATTATACGGTCATGTTGACCACGAAGGCCGGATATGTTGCTTGTGTAATAGTCATGAGCCGCATAGATCATTGGTGATCCAATGACCAAACCCTTAGCACGAGAACTATTTGCGACACATGCAAGGCGTATGAGAATACGATATATGTAATTCATTTTTTCAATGGGAATGTAATAAACTCTTTATTAAGATGTTTCTCATTGTTTCTCATTATTTTATGGACACATGTGTCTGATGTTCCATTTACTCATGCATATCATACCATGTATGTTAAAATGGAAAAAAAACACAAAAAGATGCATGCTAATATACATGCATGGCACCAAAAAGGTTAGGTCATTCAATCGCACATATAAAGACCCTCGTTAATGTCTTAGTGAATGAAAGGATGAGTTCGCTAATGCATGCTAATGTACCCGACTCAGTCTTGCATGCATTAGGGTAGTATGGATTGCGAGACTGAATGAGACTTTGTATTAGTAGTTGGACAAGCCACACCCTAGGCGAGTCTGACAACTTATTTTCGAAAATCATGTGTGGTTGTATTTGTGACAGCCTGCTTGCGCAGTGGTGAATAGGTGGAACATTAGCATGGGATCATTTGTGGAGCTAATGTGTATTTCACACTACGACACGTGTCTTTGGACATGCATGTTTAAGGACCTATGTACGAGTGATAGGATAATGCCCTAGAATCCTTGTTGTTGTGAGAGAGTCAATCCCATAGGTGACAATTGAACTTGGAGTTGGTTATTGTGTAAACTAATTAATGAAGCCCTTATGCCCTTATACCAACCTCTATGTTGGAAAGAAGAGATCGGTGACTCTACTTTTATTGTGAATGTGCCACGGCGACATGAGAGCCTACGAGCCGCCGTGCTAGGAAAGCTACTTGGTTGGTTCCGACCCTCACAAGTCCATGGGAAGATCCCTTGACATCACACTCTAATTTATACATGTTTATGATGCTTATCAACCTAGACTATATCAAGTATTTTGATGTTTCTCAAATGGTAAACAATTTTTTAAAAATATATATATGTATAAATATGTTACTTTAAAGGGAAAAGTTTACAAATTAATTTTTACTCGATAAGTTGAATAAGCATGTGTGTGGGTTGAATACGAATAAAGGGTATGAGTTCATGTCCGATTTGGTGTGGTCATGCAAGCGTCTAGGGCAAACTGGCATGTCGGTGAGTTGGTATATTCTACTCAAATCGCGACTTAGTTTAGATTCTCTCCATGGATAAGCATCGTGGAGGTTCCGCCCTTCAAGTGTATTCTTACCTCGTGGAATTTGATGATAGATGTTTGCGATCTAATGGGATGAATCATGTTCAGATGCGAGTGAGAGATGTTGGCATTTGTGATGGGCCCACTAATGTTTACGTGTGGGTGGACCCCAATCAAAGAGGTACCCCCCTCACAAGGCAAGCCTTGATATGGGATGAGTTAATCCCCATTTACGGATAGGGATAAGGATTCTTTTAAATCTGATTAAACACCCTATCCTTATCATCTCTCCTTTCAAAATTCAAAATTGAGAACTTATCACCCAGTAAGCCAAAAAGGCTATATATATGGGAGAGATTTGGCTGACGACCATACTAAGATATAGCACCAACTGAGAAGCCCACAGTAAGAGGAAAGAGAGAGAAATCCTTTGGGAAACCCTATTCTTTCTTTCTTTTACTAGATCTAAACCGTCCGTCATCATCTTCTATGTCAATTGTGTCCATCCTTGCTCTTGGATGATGAAAAGTGAGTCATACGTGGCTGATTTCTCATAGACAGTCATGGATGTGCTTCATTCAAGCTGATGCAATCCTGCCATGGATCTCCGCATCTAGTGCTTCATCCAAGCGATGCAATCCTGATCGTGTTTGTAGCAGCCAACCCTAATCAAATCCGTGCTTCCGCTTCGTCTAAAGCTTACATTTGCATGATTCCATATTTTACTCTGATTGAAATTAACCGTTGAATTGAGTTCGAAGGTGATGACACTTTGCATTTGAAACCATCCAAGTAATACTTGGCTACGGTGCTTCAACTGAGGTGGTTTTTGACACACTCTATTCCTAAATGGAACTAATGATTTTAAAAGTGTAAAGAATTACTTTCTAACTGGTCTTTTCTTATGGCTGATATTTTCATGTGTTTGCGTTAGATTCATTATTTTGTGAACTATAAAAAGCAAAATGAGGTTCATTAAGATCTGATATCCAAACAAAGAAATTTAGGAACATTTTGCTTACTTTGAATTGAACTCCTAGAATTTTATAGTAAACTTCGCTCCAACGACAGAGATGTAGATCAACATAGAAAATAAGAAGGGGATGTAAATCTTCATTTCTACTGCTTCAATTTTAGTCCCTTTGTGGGGAAAAAACTGCTATGAATTCCTCTGAAATCAATACCGAGCAAATAAATGGGCCTTTATAAAATTGAAGACTAACTAGTTTCCTTTTACTTGAAAATATTAAGAGCAGTTACTAGCCTATCGGCCTATTGTTTGCATAGAATACTTAGGAATTGATTACATAGGAATTCACGGTCAAATTAGCTCCACCAAAAGATCATTAATTAGAAATTAAAGGGCAAAGGATATGACCTAAGGGGTGTATGCTATACAAGGTATGATGTAGATGCAATATCCCTTACTTTCCTAGGATTTGAATTATTAGGGGGTGCAAAATAGGGATCCAATTTCTAGAAATTCATATTTATTTCTTCAATTTTAATTGTTTTTAGAAATAAAAATCTTACAATTTTTATAAATTTAATTATGTGGAACAAACAGGCCCTAAGCATTCACTTTTCACGTGATAATAAAATCATTTCAAATCTAATTTGCATCGTTCATTTGTCATCATAGGCCTCAAGCCAGCCTAAATAGATGGGATAAGTGTAAGATGATGATGAAAATACAGATATTTGTCATGATGTTAACACACTCTATATCTTTCTTAGAATATTTAAAAGATTATTCTTTTTTTAAGGAAGGTGTGTTATGACATGTTGCATTGATGTTGATAGGGTAATTGCTTCAGGGACAATGTTGGATCCGGGATCGATCTCTGCTAACAATACAACTGAATTGGATATACCAGTGAAAGTTCCATACAATGTTCTAATCAGCCTTGCAAGAGACATAGGAGCAGACTGGGACATTGACTATGAATTTGAAGTGGGCCTGGTTATGGACCTTCCCATCATTGGGAACCTCACGATTCCTGTCTCCAGGAAGGGCGAGATCAAGCTTCCAACCTTCTCTGATCTTTTCTAACTTCTCTTTGTCATTTATTTTTTTCTGTGCATGGAGCACTGAAAAGAGTACATGATTAAAAACTTTGATTTTATGAGACTTAAAAAGAAGTTTATTCTAAGCTCCAATTTCAAATGCCTTGCTTATTGATTCAAATTATCTTTTATAACCTTTTTCTTTGTAGCTATGTATTCAAGTTGAGTATTTTGCTGCTGCTTTTTTTTCACCTTTTTTTTATAAGTTGGTCGTGATGCAAAATTGTTGAATGGATCAAATGAGAAGTTGGGTCCTCATGATGAATGGCCAAGAACATCATAGTAGTGTGGGCTTCTTTCCATCCTAACCTATCACTCTTCCAGCTTCTTCTGATATTTCAAGCAATTTCGATCAGCATCTAATGAACCCTTTGTGCATGGCCAAGCCAGTTGTATCAGGTTGACCACAATAAGTAACATGTATTTTTTCCACCCGAACCCTAAACTATCAAGTGGAAATTAAGAGGATCAGCCCAAATCCTAAATTACCAAGTTGGGTTCTTGTCAGCTTAACGGGTAGTGCAATGAGTTGGGTTGGATCCACTGGCTGGTCGAATAACAAGTATGGATGTAACCATAATTTGACCCATTAATTAGTTACGTTGAAAATATTTACTCAATTTTACTCCCACTCTGCACCCTGAATTATCAGGTTGAGATCAGTCATTTTTTTTCTTTTTTTGGGAAAACCTTATAATAAAATCATCACCCCAATCATTGGGTTAGATTGGGTGTCCGTAAGGAATATTGCCACCCTAAAATAGAATAAGCATGGTTATTCAATTAAATAGGAATTCATGTTTATATAAGCTCCACGGAAGGATTATTAAAGAGCAAGGGGTACAAGAAATATGGTAGCGAACTAGCGATTGGCTTTCCTAAGTACGTACTAGTGATGGCTGGGTATCCATTTCCCATCTTTTCATGATTTAATTTCCATTGAAGCGAAGGCTATTTGATAATCATTTTTTTATACTCACCTTGGGTTTTCATTTTTAACCACATGTGACATGCATTCATATGTATTCAGTTCCTAAGTATTCTAATTTCTATGCAAACAAAAAGGTCCTAAAATTACAATTTATGGTATAGCATGGACTCTCTCTCTCTCTCTTTCTATTTTGGCTGCAAGACATCAGAATCCGCGTTAACTCATTTGAAAAGGGGTGGGGGTTGGACAATTCCCTAATCCATATCGATTGATATTTTCTAAAATATAAAATTAACTATTGTTAATTAAATATAGTAATTAAATTATTTTATCCATTTTGACTAACAAGGACTATTATTTGGGATAGTACATATATGGCCGGACAAGACCTTTGCCTTGACGGCTGTTAGTGTCAAACTCATCTAAATTAGTTATTTAGTCAAGGTGTTTTTAATCCACAATCATCCAATACAACCCTCCAATTAGAACCAATGAGTTGTTTTGAGTATTAAGAACTTGATTCCTTCCACTCTCCTTGTTGGTTATTTGTTGTCCGGGAAATTCAGTTTAGTGCCTCGTTGGTGTGCAGACTGATTGAGACATTGTATCCAACGGACGAGAGTTCCAACGAGTCCATCTACAATAGTTGGGAAATCACTTTCTTTTTTTTTTCTTTTGTGGATGGAAATCACTATCTTTAAACCGTTGGAAATACACATGAAAATAATCAAATACGCATTTGAAAATAATTAATAAATTGTAAATTAAAAGCGACAATTGGCCTATCACTTAGGGGCACCTTTGTGCAGTCAATTTTCCACAGAAAATGCGAGCATTGAAAAAACTAAATTGCTTAGTGCGGCATTTTTCTTTGAGGAAAAGAGTAAAAGTGGGTTAAGTTTTCAGCTATTTCTCAGAAAATAAATTAACTACAGGGGATGGTTGGGATTTTTTTTCCCCACGAGAATTTTCCGCGCAACTCGCTCTTTGCAGCACGTACACAAACACCCCCTAAGTGCTTCCATAAACACATGACCTCCCTGCTAATGCAGATAATAATTTCGGCTATTGCAGGTACATTGCCGAAAAGCCTTTCGGCATGATACAATGGCTCTTAACAAAGTCTCACTCGGTCAGTCAGCACACAAGGCAGGCACCGAACATAATGCCCAATGCTCACGCAAGAAACCACAAGAGAGAGAGGTAGAAATCATTAAATCAAGTTTGCAATGCCTTTGCTTATTGCCTTCAGGAAAAAGCTGCATTTTCTTGTAATATTCTGAGATTTTAAGGCAGACTTGTGGGAATCAGAAATCACAAATCTAGAAAGTTCCAAAAGGGCAGCGATTCAAACATATCCTCCTCATCTACATACATGGCCTTGACCAGACCAATAGATATGATAAAATCACCATTGAGAAGAGATAGTACTCTCCTCCACTCGGTCTCTGTAAATTAACCTTTTCCACAAGTAAATTTGATTGCCTCAGCTCAGGAAAGTTTGTATCAATCCTCTGAGTCTTCAGAAAACAAAGACACTACAGGATTGAAGGGGAAATAACCCACAAGCATAATTCACCATTAACAATTTGTGATAACATTTAAAAAAAAAAAAAAAAACTCTACACGTTGGAGACCCGAGGCATCTGAGAGGAGGTGGTGCCTGCTAGGCAATGTCAGCTTCACTCCAGCATCATTATCAATCCCCTTTTATGTTTTCACTTATCTTCTGATGCTGCAGTGTACAAGAGAAAGAACCCAACAGAGATTTCCTTCTCCAAAGAAGGAAACATAATGCGGTCAGTCACTAAACCCATCTGCTAACAGTGGCCGTTTGTATCAGGTATCAACCCTTGCTGCCCTGTACAATCAAAGATATCTAATATTAGATTAGGCACATTAATCTGAAAAGTCAGCCTATTGCATCATTATTAGATTTGTTAAATACCGTTTGAAACACAAGCATGTCCTGAGTATGTTGGTGATAGTAACTTCCACAGTTACTGCTCTCAATATCATCGACCAGATCAAAGAGACCATTAATTTGGTAATTCCCACTATACCTTCCGCGGTGGAGTTCCAGGCTTCAATAGTTTGTTGCCAAAACCCATCTTTCCTTTCTTGTCTGATGGTTTGAGGATTTGAAATGAACATGTCAGGGTGTCGTCCACACTCATCATAGCACCAGCATTGTCAAATTCACCACAATAATTTGGAGCAGAAAATATGGTCACAAGCTGACGCTTTGCAAAGAATTCATATCCATCTTCGACAACCTGCCCATACGCATGATTAAGCTAAGAACAGCATAACATGCTACAGAAAGCTACCCTGTAGGTGATATGAATAAAGTGGCAGACCAGCAACATTTTCCATCAGATAGCTCCATGCAGGTAAGTTTTTCAACTATTTTGGCTTCCTATCGATCCTTTCCCATCATCACATTTCTTTCAAGGATCAATTCTAAGGAAAAGCAATGCAAGTTTCCAGCTTCATATCTCTCCTTTCCCATCATCACATTTCTTTCAAGGATCGATTCTAAGGAAAAGCAAAGCAAGTTTCCAGTTGATTCGGCTCCAGTCAGTACAGGTATTAGTCAGGTACCAAAATCCCAATAAAGCACTGATTCGACCGGCACAACCGGCATGGAAGGAATGGCGACCAGCATGGAATGTCACGGGATTGGCACAGGCTAGCATGGGACTGGTACGGAATGATAACACAACAACTTGAACAAAAACATAAAAATGAACATTTTTTTCATTTTTCCTTTTAAGTGTGAAATTTAAAGTGAAATGGACAAGTAATAGGATGGTACCCAAAGAAAACTCTTACTCAACAACATGGTCATTGGCAGCCTACAAGGAGTATTGGTATATGACGGTAGACAGTACTAGATTGATTATCAATTCTACATGTGATTTATCAGTATGACAATGAAGGTTGAGTTGTTTGATACATTTAAGTATTATATCCATAGGAATTTTCCATAAGAATCCAGTAAGGATTGAAGACTATGGTAATGTTGATGAAGACGGGCTAGAGTTAGCTTGAAATGAAACTCAGTGAGATGTTGAAAAATTAATTGCCTCCATGGCCTCAAGGAGTCCCTGCTCATTAGTTAATATTATGCTTTGTGGATTATTATTTTAGTGTTATCATCAATGTCAAGTTATAAATGGTTATTATATATTGGCAATTTGATGCTTTGTATGTGTTAAAAGTATCTTTCCATTAGCTATAATAAGTGATCAACATCATGTTAGCCTTACGAAAAATTGAATATCTCTATAGTTGGTTAAAGATATAATTAAATTATCAAATTTACGCATTCAGCATTTTTCAATTATTTATTAATTTTCCTTATTTTTAGATTTTGTTTTTTGTAATATTTCAAGACCAGAACACCCATACTGATTCAACATGGGCGGCACCAACTCATCTCAATTTTGACCGGTACAAAGACCAGCACCGGGATTTAAAATCTTGAGCGCAGCTTGTTTAATTGTACTTAATTCTCTTTCCAAAGGTAGATTTGGCAAATTCTTGAAGAATTTTTAGGTTAACAGCAAGGTTTACCGGAGACCATTAAGCCCGTTTGGTAATTTTACATGTAAAATAAAGTGTAGTAAAGCATCAAATCAAGAGAGAATAAAATATAATGGGGTTATGATGGTATTTTTTTTTTAGTTGTTTGGTATGGAATCTTTTTTACTTTTTGTATAGAAAAGTGGAGTTTTTTTGTCTTTTAGTGGAGAAAGGAGGTTGCTTTTTTACTTTTTTTAAAAAAGATAGAGGGAATTTTGAATTAAAGTGCTATTGATGTGACCCCTTGTCGGAAAAATGGAGGCTTTACTTGACTCTTATTAATCAAGTAAAGCGCCAAACAGGCCATGATCAATAAAGTTCTTCCCTACAAATGGAAGATCACTACGCCCAGAGTTTTCATATGATTTGTCTTATAAGTTTATGAAATTTAGCATTACATTTTTGTTTAAAGAACATCAAAGTGGTAGATCAACACATTGACTAACCTGAGGTCAATCCATATACCAAATTGGCCTAGTAAATCTGATGTCTAACCGAAATCCCCAATCAGTGTCCATACATAAAACAGAACATGCAATACATACATACATCTATCCTAAGTTACATACAAATCTACGCAAATGATCATCCATTTTTAATGATGATGATGATGATGATGATCCTAGAGTACACTCTATACTTCATCTAATAAATAAATTGATGTATAAAATCCTCATATCCATATCAAATACTCAGACATACCTGAATACTTCTAAGAAAAGAAAGTCGTGCAATGAACAAAATTATACATAATGGCATGTCTCATACTCCATTTTCTTCTCATACTTTAGGAGACCACCAAAGTTGCACATGAAGAAGCTGACTTTTGCAAAGGTGAAAGGACACAGATGAAGAAGTAAAACAAAGAAGTGGTTAAACAAAGGGAACCACTTCCTGAATAAGGCCCTTTTAAAACAAAGAAGTGGTTAGGCAACCACAACTTGAATAAGGCCCTTTTAGCCTTTACTTATGAAAAAAAAAAGACCATAAAACCATGCATACTCAGGCTCAACGCATGGTAATAATCAACTAAGAAAAAGGAAAAGAAAAAGAAAATCCTCACCCTTCACAAATTTATAGCTTTTTTTCCGGCTGATTGCTTCATTAGTTATAGAGTCAAAATTCTATCCTAGCATATACATTGATCATATGAATAATTGTGATGATAACTATTAATATATAACTTTTTGACATGCCAATATATTTGTACATTTGTATCTTCATCAAGCTTCTTTAAGTCCTGGTATCAGACACCCAGCATACGCATCTGATGCTGTACCCATATGTGTCCAAGTTGCATGGATGCAAACAAACAAAACAACATAAAAAAAAATGTTGATCAAGTCAGTTGATTAACATTTACAAGATAAGTGAAATCCAAAAAAAAAAAATGCAAGTTTTCGAGAAAACTGAAATAAACACAGTTTAGAAAGAAAAATAAGCTCAAGTTTACCTGGTGGGCTCGGCAGATAAGGTCAAGATCATGCTTTTGGAGGAATTCAATGACCTTGTCAGGCCCAAATGTGTAGGAGACACCTCTGTCATTCTCGCCCCAGCCTTCTAAATCTTTATCAGGATCAGCCCACAAGAGATCACAGAGGAGACCCTGGTCAGGCACATCAACAGGGCGTGCAATATTGCGGATCTGATCCAAGTTTTTCAGCTCTGGAGACAATCCGCCATGCATGCACATAATTTTTTCATCAATAATTGCAGCAACCGGCAGACAGTTGAAGCAGTCGGTAAATGTCTTCCAGAGACGGACATTAAACCTCCTCTTGCATTCGTCATAAAATCCATAGATACGGTTGATGGAAGCACTCTCATGGTTGCCTCTAAGAAGAAAGAAGTTCTCTCTGTATTTGATCTTGTATGCAAGAAGAAGGCATATGGTTTCTATGCTTTGCTTACCACGGTCAACATAATCCCCCAGAAACAGATAGTTCGCCTCTGGTGGAAATCCACCATATTCAAACAGTCTGAGGAGGTCAGAGTACTGACCATGAATGTCTCCTGTCAAAGCACAATGAAATTAAAAGGACCATGCAGCAAAGAATCTAGTAAAGACAATTTGTGTGTGTGTGTGTGCGTGTGAGAGAGAGAGAGAGAGAGAGAGAGAGAGAGAGAGAGAGAGAGAGAGAGAGAGAGAGAGAGAGAGAGAGAGAGAGAGAGAGAGAGAGCACTTTGAGGTAACTTTCATGGTTCCAATCCCTTGTAGTATGGTTCAAAATAGCGGGTAGCGGCTGCATTATTGGCTGTAGCAGTTGAGGCCTGTAAGACCCCGACCCGTTAATCGCGCAATTAGTTATAATTAATTGTGTTGTTAGCTCATTAAGTGGGTTTAGATATTATTTTACTAAGTTTGTGGGTTGGAATAGCTTTGGAAAGTTTTGAGAGCCTTCGAACCTAGTTGGGTACCTTAGAGGTCCTATTTGTAAATTCAAGAAAGTGTGGGGGTCTATTCATAAATTCTGGGAAAATTCAGTTCTTGAGCCCATTTGATAGTGGATAACATTTCCTACAACTTTCGTGTTCAGCATCCATTCGAAACCCCAACACCCCCAACCCCCTCTCTTTCATGATTTACACTAGTCTTTTCACTTGAAATCTGAGCCAAAATTTTGATGTCCCCAAACCATGTCGAATTTATATTCATTAGAAAGTAGATTTAATTTCATGGACATCCTCTTCTTTGTCGAACCCATCTGAGGCCCAGAAAATAAAGTTTTAAGCCCATCAACTTCCCTTAGTGGTGGGCCCCACACCCCACTAACTATATAAAGACAAACCAGCCCTTCTTCATTTTCATTCCAGCAACTTTCAGAGCTCTTCTTCTCCCTCTTCTTCTTGCTTTTTCACCTCAAATCAAAGGGGAACTCTTGCCAATTGAAGAAATCAACGCCGCCATCATATCCTACGCGTCGTGAGCTTTCAATCTACACCATATTTGCATCATTCCACCACCTGCCGACCTCCAAACAGCCCATGCATCCTTAGAGTATGTACTCTGCTCCCATTTTTTAGTATGTTGATTAGGAGCCCAAATAACCCCATGACTCCAATATGCATTATCTATGGCCCACCCTTTGATCAGGGATGGAGGGAGTGGGGTTGAGGAGGGGCGACTTTTTTTTTCCTCATTAGAATGATGTACAAGTTTCAAATTTGTTATGGTCATTTGTAATTTTGCCCCTCCTCATTGCCCTTTTTACCTTTCAAAAAGAGAGATTTAAAAGGTTTTGGGGTTATCTTTGTCTTTTGCTTTCTCCCAAAAGATAAGTAAATCACTCTCCAAGTTTTATGGAGAGTTTTAAGGAGAGTTACAACCAATTAGCTACAGTGAATCATTCTTTCCATCCCATTTTTTTTTATCAAAAAATGACATTTTAACGATCCACGACACTTTCAAATATCTTCAACTAGTCGATGTGGGCAACTCGGTTATCCTTTGGATTTAAATAGGAGTTGGTCCCACCATATTTCAGCATATATTTAAAATATGATGCGCTCGATCTTATGGTCGGACCAACGCCTATTAGAGTAAA
This sequence comes from Litsea cubeba, assembly GCA_012931725.1. Taxonomy (NCBI): domain Eukaryota; kingdom Viridiplantae; phylum Streptophyta; class Magnoliopsida; order Laurales; family Lauraceae; genus Litsea; species Litsea cubeba. The sequence goes on along the minus strand of CM022947.1, from coordinate 23,758,818 downwards.
ATTTGGGGAAAGTCCACTTAAGAATAGACCTTTTATTCTAAGCAGCATGGATGGATGCCTACCTTAGGCATTGCGGCCCATCAACTTATCACAAGTAACCAGTCAATGGATTTTCAGCCACCATCTTTTCGATAAGCATCATGTCCCAAACAGGTCACAAATAACCAATCAATAGATTTTCATTAATTGATTATGAGTGGAAATATTTACATGTGATCAATGTAATATATGCCCTCTTTGATTAAATTGAGATGCAACTCTCGGTGTTAAAACTAGAAGTAAATGACTATTTTTGAGCAGTTTGGATTCATTATGCTGAGACCTATTATTTTTGTATTTTAAGTGTCCTCAAACTTTTGGGAAGTTATGTCTTTACAAATATTGAAGTATTTTCAAATTTAGGATTTTTTTAATTACATATTAGTAAAACATTATAAAAAACAAATAAATTTATTTTTAAATCATAAGTACAAATTAACAAATATAAAGTATTTTTAATCCCATCTAGAAAATAAATCCTGGCTCCACTGCTGTTAGTCAACTATCGCTCGCCCCATCTGAAAGAAAATCCTTGCTCCGTCAGTACCTCTGATGATTTTCCAATTTTTGGGTGATTTTGAGGTAATTTAAGGGTATTTTTGTTCCAGGAATTCCGGCTGGGTTTAGCGGCTTCGAGAGGTGAATTTGCTAGTGCTTGGACCTAAGGCAGGTGTTTATTATGAGAAATTAGCATGCAAGCATGTCTACTTGTTTCCACAAATTCTACTTCTTGTTTACGCTATGATATTTTTCTTGAATTTCATATTGGTTTGGTCCGTATTTGAGGGCACCTAAGTGTAGAATTTCACCCTTAGAATTCAAGGGAAAACCAGCTTTGAATTCCCCTAAAAATTCCCTAAGTTTCAGGCCTAAAAAATCCCCCAAACAGTGCCCAGAAACTGCCCAACCAGTTGGGCAGTTCTTGCATGGCACAACCGGCCTGGCCGGTTGTCCCATGCAGGGACTGTATGGCCACCTGCTGCCTGGTTGTGCCTGAGGACTGCTGGCAGCCCCCTTGTGGGTTGTTTGAAGCTTGTTTGCATCCACCTTCTGATAGGGCCCTATGCCTAGCTATTTGAGGTCAATTTTCAGAATCTCTGACTAATGGAGAAGGCAGAAGACCTGGTTCTTTGGGTGAGAACCATGAACCATAGACCTTAGAAGTAGAACTTGAATTTTTCCCCGTACCCTTTAGAAACCTAATGGAAAATCCATGTAGGTTTTGGGGGCAATGCCCCTGCACCCCCAGTGAGCTCACCGGAGAGCTCGACCCCCGCTGTGGAGTTTACCATTCGATACTCCCCCGCCCCACGAGGCCGGTATCCAACTTAGAGCTTGGACCCATTTTAACTAATTAGACTTGAGATTAGTTGGGGGTATTATGTGAGCAGGTATTCACCCACAAAGGGTTGTTTGGAGGCATGTAGGTGTAATATAGACTTAGGTATGTGCACAATTAGGATTTTCGGGAGCTGGACACGATAATACAACACTAAAGGATTAATCAACGGTGATCGAACCAAAGTGTGCGTAATGCCAAATTCTACTATCCCGACATGTCAATGGCGACCCAAGGCTTAGTTGTAATGGAACCTTGACTGTATAGTGTATACTAAAATCAACCCGTCTAACATGTTTGTAACTGTTTTACTCGCGTACGCGGTGTGCGCCTTCAAGTGATTTAGCATGTTCTTCTGTACCCCATTTCCACATCCAGACTTTGCTTAGTTTTATAAAGGAGGACCATGCCCGGGATTTAGCGAGTATTTAATTGCCCTGCTTACCCTTATGAGACAGGATCCACGGTTGTGATGTTTTAGGTTGTGATGCGAGCATGAGCATTAATTTGCCCTGCTTTTTTCCGAACACTCGGATCCGCCCATTTTCTTACTCATTTCGGGTTAAGTCATTCCATTCTGGAAAGATGCCCGATTTTCTAGAGGACCTTAGGCTTTGTCCATTCCATGCTTCACCTTCGTCATGTTCAACCTAACCTTTCCAAATGAATTGCAGTATGTCATCTTCGACTCCACGCGTGTGTAATTTATGGCATGTATTATCCTTGAGGGATATACGATCCCCTGTGCATGTTCATGCATCTGTTACCTTGCCCAATGTCTACCCTTCTCCTCTCTTGCTTTCCCAAGTCATGTCACGCATGTGGCCCCCTTGTAGAAGGGCATTGGGTTCCGTAAGGGACTGGGTATGCAGTGAACAATTTCCATTCCAGAGTCAGCACCACTAAGCTTAGGCTTCATGCAGCTTGGACCTGACTGTCTTGGAGACCTTAATTCATAATTTTCCATCTGCAGATTGGTCTAGCATGTTTTACCCGGAACCATGGCCAGTGTCGTGCCTGGCCACCTCCTCCTAGGGTTGGTGTATTATTATTATTATTATTATACTTGCTATTGTGGCGCTTTTTGCTTGCGCGCTCCCCTCACATTGTTTGTTGGAGAGAATATAACTGCGTGTGGTTTGCCATTTTTCTAGGACATGTATGTTAGTGGTATTGTTTCATGATGATTAATTATTATGTTATTCAAATTATGTAATCATTCAGGATATTGCGTAGTTGTATCACTTTATTGAAATTCTGTAAATCTTTTCATGTCATTACTGTTACCATTGCAAGCATGTTATTATTGTTCATTTTTAATCCATGCCAGTTCATTGTGCCTGATACTTGTTAACTTTGGTGATGTAGGTATTGCCCCCGTTCCCGTTGAGGAGCCTACAGAGCCGCAGTACGTAGGCGAGTGGTGTGCTGACGATGTCATCTAGAAATTGAGTCCTACACCTGAGTTGCAATCACTTTTTGGGAGCGCTCGTGTTTTATTTTGGGTTTTATGTTGTACTCGTCGTGTTGGCCTTTATTTTGGGATTATGTAATTAAAACATTATATCGTGTAAATAATCAACTTTCATTGTTTTAATGGGAATGCCACTTAAGTTACCGCTTACTCTGATATTTTTCATTCATTTTATTGTATTGTTATCAGTATGCCGATTTGCTACAAGATTCTGCGAAAAAAATACGTTACTTTGAATTCGTGAGGCAATGTTCGGGATCCTCACTGCAAAAACCTGTGGCAAATCATGCGCGTGGGAAAAATTTTCTATCTCACCCCACATGCACTGCTCGTGATCCCAGATTGTGGGTCGTAATTAGTGCTAACCCGGTCCGATTGCGAGAAGGCTGCTACGCTATTTTAAAAATAGCGGCGCTACGGTCTAAAACCTAATAGAGCCAAGCAGTTTTAATTTATAACATTGTTTCTCCATTTTCTTCTCCTCAACAGCCTTTCATATGGTTGTCTCCACCCTAAATGGTTCGAAATCACTGAAAAAACAAAAGATTTTTTACTACAAAAGATTTTAAAAAGAAAATTAACACTTAAAAAATTCACGCCGCTACGTATCGCCACAACAGCTACATCACACGCCACGTAGCGTGTTCGCGATTGGCCACTACACTCGCCACAACTGCTATTTTTATCCTTGCTTGTGGGACCCACTTAGATGCATCCAAATAGCTAGGGGATAGGATGACAAAACGTAGCATTGATGATTAAACCCAGCCTAATTTGATAATCACAATCCTTGATTCAAGGGTCTCAATTTAACAGTTTCTTAAGTAACATCTTTTTTTTTCAATCTAGTGGTCATGGGTTGGATGTCTCAAATTGGAGCGAGTGCCAATTCCTAGGGGATAGTGAGTGAAGAATGGTTAGATTAACCATAAGTAAATCCTACCGGGACCAAAATCATTACTTCTCAAGTTCTCATAGGAACCATAGGAGTTTTAACTCCCGGGTGAAAGATTTTGAGCATGCACACATGGGGAGTGATAACATAAGGTTCATGTTATCAATGTCAAGTGAGCTCAAGTTGTACACATGCACGGTGGGTGCACCTTCCAAAGAACCGAACCATTCAAAAAATGCATCTGCACATGTTTACCCATACAGGTCTAAGCTTCAATTCAATCATCACCATTTGTTGGCTAGGTCATTAAAAAAAAGAAAAACAACTTTAACAGTCATTTAGTCCCACAATACATTGCTAGATTTTAAAAGTTCGTATCTTTGGAACAATGGGGGCTTACATTTGATTGGGTAGGTCATTAAAAAAAAGAAAAACAACATCAACAGTCATTTAGTCCCACAATACATTGCTAGATTTTAAAAGTTCATATCTTTGGAACAATGGGGGCTTACTTTGCACATAAATCCGTCAATTCAATACCGTCATCCCTAGTTTGATGGGCACCCAAGATTTCTCTCCATTTGAAATGTAGACCATCTGATCAAGAGCATTTAAAAAGCAATCAAGTCAAATTGTCCCATCCAGCTGAGAGTACTGCCCCAATTGAAGCAAAACTTCATATTGTGTTGTATCAAATGGAAGATTCAGTTTCCTAAAAAGTGGGCACTATTGTATGGAAAATCATGATCTATTGAAAAAATCATGTGTTACTAGTTCAATCATGTTTTTCTCATTCTGACTATAATGTTGCTCCTACGAAATGGATCTCAAGTCCATAAGGGTTAAGATATTTGAAAGACGGCCATAAATGCCTAGATTTAATTTGAGTCATAATTCACATGACCGGGGAGGTCATTTCGTTTTATTTGAGACCGATAGATTTTTCTACATCAATTTTGTTTTATGCCAAGGAGGTCAACTATGGAAGCTATTTTCTCACTTAAGCAATTGATGAAAAATATTGAGCGAAGAGGAAAAATCTGCATATAGTCTTTATCGATCTAGAAAAAGCCTACGACAGGATACCTAAAGGTTTAATTTAGTGAGTTTTAAATAAAAGGAATGTTTCAAGAGATTCTATTGAAATTATTAAAGACATGTATGTAGGAGCGGTGATGAGTGAGAAGTACATGTTGAGAGACAGGTAGTTACCAGTGACCATAGGTTTGTATCAAGGGTCAACCGTAAGCCCTTATCTCTTTGCAATGATTATGGATGGATTAATTGCTTATATTCAAGAGAAGGTGCCTTGGTTTGCAAATGATATAGTGTTGGTAGATGAATCAAGAGGTAGGAGGCTTTAGAATCCAAAGGCTTTAAAATAAGCCATACAACGACATAATATATGGATTGCAACTTCAGTGGGAGCTAAAACTACTGTGAGAATTGAAGCCCATGAGATACCACAAAGAGATTTTTTCCATTACCTTTGCTCAATAATTAGTAAGAATGGGGAGATCGATGAAGATGTCGAACATAAGATAAAAGTGAGATGGTTGAAGTGAAAACTTACTTCTGGAGTGCTTTGTGACCGACGGATGCCAAAAAGATTGAAGGAGAATTTTTAAAGGATAACGATTAGACCATCTATGACCTAATCCCAAAATTACCCAATTGTTAGGGTTTCCTTGAATTTCGATCCCAAATAGATGAATTGAGCAATAGGCTCAATTAGGGAAAGATACGATTTGGAATGGTTTAGATTTAATTAGGGAAAAATTGAATAATTTTAGATTTAGTTATTTTATTTATCAGATCTTGGTGGGACCCTATTAGGACCCATTTGAATGATAGTTGATCTCAGTTAAAAGATATAGGTTAGACCATGAGTGGAGAGGGACCCATCAAATAATAATAAATAAGGGTTGTACAACCCTTATTCCTCAAACTCCATATGTGCACAACTCTAGAGGAGGTCTCGGCAGTTCCCTTTGCTTTATTGCTTCAATTCGACATACACTCTCATCTTCCTCTTTCTCCATTGATTCTCTTACTCTCTCAAACCCTTCCCCTAAAACACTAGACTTCCATATTCATCTTTTCCTCTCAACTAGAAGCCCTAAAAAAATAAAACTAGGAGATGAAGAAGACCACTAAAGATTTGTTTGAGATATCAACACAAAAGAACAATCAACAAGGAGGATCTCTCTTGGCTTACCAAAGGCATTTAAAACAATCCAAAATAAGCAAAGCATGCATGATTTCTTCCTTTGATAATTCTACATTCAATTTTATATGCTCTAGAGTAAGTTCTTGATAGAAATCATGACCTGAAAATTCGAGGGTTTTGATTACTATTCTTTCTTTGATTTTAATTCTCCAATGGTATGACTAATCTCGGAGATTCTTATAATCTTTAGTTAATCTATACTTTACCTTGAAACCAATTTCTGTATATATATTTCTGCACCTCGGTTTTTGAAAAACAGTCCACCTATATGGACTGTACCTGTTAACAAAGCCATATACAGGACTGATTAGCATTGCAGTCCATGAACATGGACTGGGTATGCTGGCTGAACCACTTTGGAGACAATTCAAGGACCATTTGACCCTAGTGCATTGGGTGGCATGTGTGTGGGCTTTCTAATATTCAGACCTTTTAATGGATCAATGATATTAAATCTAGTCAGTTGTGCATATGTTTCCAGGAGAGACTCAATTAACTACGTAACCGTTGCCCCTTAGGCTTTTGATGAAATTCTAATTAGTAGAGTTTAACGTTCAGGTACTTTTAAGGATCCCACTTAGTTATCGCTAATTCAATTTCTAAAAAGGAGCCCACAAGTTTCTAGGATAATAAAACACTCTAGGAACTTTAGGAAGCGATGTGAGATTTGGGGTAGATTCTTAATGGGTAGGGATTGTTGATGAATAAATTACTTGGGAATTTCTAACGTTACTCGTGTTACAGATAAATGGTTGTAGGACAAGGTGGCAATCACAAGAATAATAATAACATGGATGACAGATTTGAAATGCTCCTTCAAGCATTCACGGCTTCCCAACAGATAAAAGCATAAAATCAGTTTCATGCACAATTGTTGGAAGCCTTTAACAATGCCACCCAACGATTACAAAATCCGCAACCTCAAAAGGTGGTCTTGGCTCCTCGTGAAACTGACCCATATACATTATAGGAGAAATTTCGAAAAATGGGAGCACCGGAATTTGGGGGAGGTACAGACCCAATGCAGGCAGATGAATGGAGGGTGCGCATAGAGAACACATTTAAGGTATTCAAGTGCACTCCAGTTGTCATTGGCTGCCTACATGTTCAAGGAAGAAACAGAATGCAAGTGGAAAAGTGTTGAGGCACCATATGAAACCATTGAGAACGCAACTACATGGGACACTTTAAAGAAACAATTTTAAAAGAAATTTGTTCCAGAACATGTCAATGCTCAGAAGTTGGTTGAGTTTTGAAAAATTGACCCAAGGGTGCATGACAATAGCAAAGTATGGGCAGAAATTCACTAGATTGTCTCGTTTTGCCGAAACACTCATAAAGCCCGAATTGAAAAAGATTAGACGGTTTGTTCGAGGCCTCAGATACGACATCCAAAAGGATGTGACGAGTACAAAACTTACAACATATGATGAAAACCACAAGAAAGCCTTTTGGTTGGAGTTTAATAACAAGATATCCCGGATGAAGGAATTAAGATGTGGGAATGGACCCAAACTAATGATAATACTAACCAAGTAATGGTACCGGCCAAGAGGCAAAAGACGGAGGGTGAATACACATGTGCTGTTAGATGCGACCATTGTCGTAGAAAGCATGAGACGAGCCAATGCCGACATAAATCCAAAGCATGTTTTGAATGTGGTGAGATGGGACACATTGTTAGGAACTGCCCTCAAAAACAGCAAGCACCTCCTTACACTTGCTCAATTCATCTTTTTGGGGCCGAAATTAAAGGAAACCCTAGCAATAGGGTAATTTTAAGTTTGGAACCTCACACTTGCTTATGGATTGCTTTGTGACTGACGTGATAAATGCCAAAAAGATTTTAGGAATTTTTTTTCAGGATAACGATTAGACCATCTATGACCTATAGAGCAGAATGTTGGGCCACCAAGGGGAAAGGGTAGGCCGAAGAAGATGTGGATGGAGGTAGTAAAAATAGATCTAAAGAAGTGCAACTTATTTGAAGATTTGGCTCAGGATAGATCGGAATGGAGAAACAAAATTCATGTAGTCGACCCCAGTATAGTTGGGACAAGGCTTTGATAATGATGATGATGAAGACGGCGACAAATTACATGACCTTATCGATAAGATTAATCCGCTCTCTCTCCATTTAGTATATTTATATGGAAAATCTTCCTATGAGCATGGTGCTCTCCATCTTATGGTAAGGGCAACACTATGGGTCCCACCTTATGATCCATACAAATGGAACACACACGCAACCCATGACAGTCATAGATCCTTGGACTTTGCACCCATCTAAATGGACTAGACCGTTCGATCAAGGATCAATTATATATATATATAAAGTTGTTAACCTTGTGGGCTATGGATGAAGGGTTTAAAGACATTCTTTTGAGCTGAAATTTGTTATGTGAGCCCTAAACACATTGACATTTCCATCCACTCTGTTCCATGATCTGTGGGGCCCAGGTGGGTTCTACTAGCTAGTGGCAAGGTAAGCCTGTGATGTGAAACCAGGCTCATAGGAAAATTGCCGCACACACATAAATGATCTAGTGAGATGGTGCGGTATGTGGGTTCTGCTCACTTGCAAACCCTCGATGTAAACACACTTTTGGGGCCTACCTGAGACCATGTGGATCATGGTGGTGGGGATAGAAATATTTGGATGAGACCTACATGTGTGCAAAATTTCAACTACATTAGACCATCCTAACCCCTTCATCTGTGGTCCTCATGTTTAATGGCTTTAGAAGGTATCCCTTTTTTTTAGGATTTCAATCCAACTATGAGCAACAATTGAATGTGTCAAATTTGGGTCTATGCCAATTCATGGGGGTAGTGAGTGTGATGAAGGGGTTGGATTGATAAAAGGGGGTCGCACATGCTGGAAAAAAAAAAGGCTCCGCACGGAGTCTCTCATGAGAAAAAGCACTTTTTGTAATAAAGATGACAAATAGTGTTGGATCATTTAGAACTTGAGCACAGCCAAAGAAAATAATAATAATAATAATAATAATGAACTCAGAAAACCATGCACGAGGTGTTTGTATTAGCCAGATATGGCTATCAGAGACGGTAAACACATCATAAGGATGTAAAAAGACCAGCTGGATTCATGTAAACTTTTTCTTTATGATCACCAATTAAAAAGGCAGTCTTAACCTCTAACTAAGAAATTACACAATGTTGGATGGAGGTAACCACAATAAAAAGACAAATAGAAGTCATTTTGGTGACAGGAGTAAATGTTTCCTCATAGTTTATGCCACTAGTGAAAACATTTCGGCACGAGATGAACCTTCTGTCAATTTCAGTCAAGAGAACCATTAGAGTCGTGACCCGATCGATCCATCTACACCTAATAAGCTTTTTCTTTATCTTTTTTCCTTTTTTTTTTTTTTATTGAAGAGCTATCATGGCTCGTATGTGAGTTGTGTCAAGAGAAACCAGTTCATCATCCAGAGCTTGTTTCCACTCAAGCAATGAATAAGCTTTCTTGAAGCATTTAAGTACATAATGATTAGAGCGAATGCTTAGAAAAGACATGAGTGGGATGCTAAAGAGGAGGAAAAATAGCCAAATCTGAGACAAACCATTGTGGAGCGTGTCCATCTCGAATTGGATGGTGACAATCAATACTAGCAAAGACTGTAACATTTGCAGAGTTGCAGCTTTTTCGCAACAGAATCATGGGATTTGAAATCTTTTGGATTTATGTCATATCTAAGAAACAAAGACATTCAGATTTGATTTTTTTCTATTGACGGTTAGTCTTCCATTCTTTGGGAGAAAAATAAACCAAACACAGCCAATTACCGCAGTCTAGAATAATTAGGAAATTTGTAAAACATATCATGGAAAAGGAAGAATTCATGACCAAAAACACTGGAAGGCATCTGACTGATGAGTAAATAGATGTAAGAATGCTCTTCTTTCGGAGATACCATTCTGTCAAGGGGAATAAAGACAAGATGTTTCATGGGTAATACCATATAATCAGAAAGGAATACTTGTATTCTCCAAGAAAAACGAGTACGAACCAAAGTATTCAATTCTTTATAAATTGTGAGTAACCTGGAATGAGATTCCATCATGTAAATCTAATAACAAGAGTAAATCATCAACAAGAACAGAGAACAAGTTCCAAGACATAGGAGTAACTGGTGCAGGTCCCCAGACATCTTAGTGAATCAAAATTCAAAAACAAATGCATCAAAGGCAACAACATCATTTCTATGATAAGTTGATTGCAAATGTTCAAGCAGCATGACCAATTAACTTTGTCCCATGCCTAGAGATTACTGATGGGTATACAAGTTTACAAAACTTGGAAGAAATAGGAATTACCACAGATTTTGATGGGTGCTTCCAACTCCAAGAGATTAGGCTGGCTGATGAAAATCTCCCTAGATGTGACGCAGAGCTGGCGGATCTCCACCTCCGTAAGATGGACCTGCTTCGGCGTCCTGCCGTTCTTCGCATCCAGAAGCCTTCTTATGATGTCGTCCAAAACACTCTCTTCCATTTCCTTCTCCTTCTCTGTCACCCTAAAAAAAACAACCCTAAAACCCTAACTTTTCTCAGTCCTTATACATCCGTTCGTTTTCCACCTTTTTCCTCCCCTCCAAACACGGAAAATCCAGATCGTGGAAATCAAGAATTATCACACTCACAACAACAAAGAAAGAAGAGGGGAAGATTATCGATCAAAAGAGGAGGAGGAGACGAGGAAAAGATGAAAGCGACTTTTGAAGCGGAGAAGAAGAGAGTCCACCATCTTTCTATTCTTCTTCCACTATCTATGCTAATGCTAAATGCATTTACGGAGGCCAAGCACGAAACAAAAGGAAAACCGTTAGACGTGACGCCGTTCCGCTTAGTGGTGTGCATCGGTCGGTCGGTTCGGTTATTGACATATTTTTAACCTAACCAAAATTTTTCGGTTAATTTCAATCATTTAACCAAACCAAAATTTTTTAGCGGATTAACCATCGGTTCGGTTAACCTAAAATATCGGTTTGGATTTCGGTCGGTTCGGTTAATTCCAATTATTTTGGGCCAAAGTCAAAGCCCAAAAGCTAAGTTCACAAAAGCCTTATATTTTCATTATTTTGGGCCAAAGCCCAAAGGCCACTCTATATACATGCAACCTGCAGCAACCATGCAACCATTAATTGTAAAGGAATTGAAAACATTAGTTATACAATGGTGCAACCATTAGTTCTGCAATCTTGATAAATATAAATATATAATATATTGAATGTGCTACATTACATGGTAACTTGGTAAGTTACTAGTTGATACTTGATAACATGAATTAATACTTATTAATTGATGTATGTTATATTTATTTTGAATTTTTTATATAAGTATTAATAGATTCTCATATTATATACGTGTACACATTTTATTATATATATTATATATTTATATAGTATGTTATAATTTCGGTTCGGTTCGGTTAATTTGGTTAATTTTTTTCTGTTAACCGAACCGTTAACCGAAAACCGAAATATTCAAACATCTTTAACCGAACCGCCCGATCGGTTAAGAATAACCGGTAAATTCGGTTAACGGTCGGTCGGTCCGGTTCGGTTAATCGGTTTTAACCAAACTATGCACACCCCTAGTTCCGCTAGTGGAAAAGAGTCGTAAGACGCAGGGCCTCATGTACAGAGGATTATTCCGTCTGACCTCCGTCATAACGCAGGGTCCCCGAATGGGTCAGTCAACGGGGAGAGGGAGGGGGGGTTAGGGAGCGCAGTGGGAGCTTATCCATGACTATGAGTCTAAAAGGCTTTGAGGTCAATTTGTCTGCACTGAATTTTAATAATATTTACATATCAATCATGTTTGTTTATAATTATCTACGTATTTTGTGTGTAAATTAGATATATAAATAATGTGAAAATAAGCTCATTTTCACACTAAAATTTAAACACCTATTGAGGTGGGCTTTTGAAGAATACCCGTTGTTTGAGATGGACCGTTTGGTACATTTCCGTGAAATAGGTTCCAAGTTCGAAACCCCCTCTAATGTATTAGAAAAATAATAATAAAAAAGGTTTCAAAGTTTGGGCATTTCCATGGGTTCGAAACCCCCCTCAACCCATTAGAAAAATAATAATAAAAGAGGTCTCAAAACGGATAATTTTAAGGGACAAGAAGATTAAAGTGGCTCCAATGATTTTAAGGGACAAGATCTGTAAGACGAAATACATATTGATAATAAAAAAATTTTAAAGGACAATTTATAAGATAAATATCTCAATAATTTTTCTATATCAACTTTTAACTGGTTAATTACCTTATTATTTTAGTTTTCTTATCTCAATGATTTTTTTAAAGTAATTTATTATTGCAATACTTGAAAAATCTTTAAACATCTATATATATGAATGTAAAAGAGAAGGAAGAATGTATTTTATATAGCATTATGGCATCATTCAAAAATAAATATTAGCATAAAGCCTATGAGATGCATGGGTTAAGTTTTATGCAAACTGAATAATGATTTAAGATTAATATTGAATTGAATATCAATTAATAAAAATATTAATAATAATGCTATTTGCTTAACCATCAAAATATAAATTCATATTTAATTAACCAAACATGTTGGAATGTATTTTTGTGAAGGTGATCACTGATAGAAATATATTTTTTTGAAAAGTATATTTCATGTTGAAAGATATGCTCTTTTTGAAGGATCTAAAATGCAAATGAAAATTTTGATATAAAATGGACCTTTTTTCTCCTTTTCAAATCATTATATTATAATTTAATTTAATAAATAATAAGTATCATTTACAAAATCTTTTACTTCATTTACACATATCATTGAAACAAATATAGTAAAATAAATCACATATGTAAATGATGCGAAAATAGTATTATTAGACAAAAGTTGTAAAAAAAATACATGTGTAAACGTTACATACTTAAAATCTGAATATTCATCATTTACATGTATAAATTGTATTTACATATCCCATGTGTAAAAGACAAACGACCCCTAATAACGATTTAACCTAGAGAAATCTTGGGTTAAAAGTGGGATCACAAGGGTTCCTATTAGAAGTGAGTTTGGTAGCGAGTTGATAGGTCAGGTTCGAATATGATTTTTAATTCATTAATCCAAGTCCAATTCATAGTGGGTTTAGATCTTATGGTTCGTCAACCCGACTCGTCCCGTGCATCTTTGCTTCTTATATTAATGAGTCCATTGGTAATGAAGACGGAAACTTTTCAGGGCAAATTTGGTACAATAGAAATACCGATTGGGCTGAGTTGGAGTCTACCTAAATCCGAACCTGACCCGCTTTATTGCCATCCTAGTTAAAAGTAGTGGAACTCTACAGTGGGCCCATTTATTAAAATCTCAACTATATTCAAAAGAAAAGAAAAAAAAAATGCCCTCCAGATGTGTTTATTTTAACAGTTCGGGTTTCAATTGAAGGCCCAATGTGGAGGAAACTTGGACTTAATACTTGAGGATGCATCATGTACCTGGACAGAGTTTATTTTTGAACCATTTAGATTTCAATTGGAGACCCCATTAGAGGAAATTCAGTTCTATCTAAAACTTGAGGATACACCATGTACTTGGGTGGAGTTTATTATTTTGAATGGTTCAAATTTCAATTGGAGTCCAACTAATGAAATTAAACTTGCGTCCAACTTGATTGCACTGCTTTTGGTATTCGGTATTGGTTATAAGATTACAGTGGCCCAACTTAGGTTGAATTGAAATTTGGCTCGTCACCACAATACATGATGATGCAATGGTGAATTTTTTAGGAGAAATTAGCGAAAGGTCCCTATAAGTCCATGTTTCCAGCCTCCAGTCCAAGGAAAAACTTTTTAAGGTCTTTGGTCCATTCAGCTAGACTTTTTCCAGCCTTAGGTCCCTGTGCACACATGTTTTCATTTTTTAAGACAAAAATGCCCCTGTAACTGACGCAGCATGGAATGAAATCGTCCCAAACTTGTAACATTATTTCAGCAACGTGTCACGATAATGTAGCCTGAGATTTAGGTGATAACTCATCGACTGTTACTGATATGCCCTTGTAAGTTACCGCAAATCTCTTATTTTGAATTTCAAATGGCAGTCACGGTAGAAAACTTCTGATGGAGATTTTATTGTTTGTAGATTGCAGACGAGTCGGCTGTGTTGCAGATTATAGATCTAGCGTTGTGGAAACATGTTGCTGCTCTGAATCGAATCAGATGGTAATTCATATGCAACGATTATTTCAAATCAGATTGTAATTCATGTGGGAAGATTGCGAGCATATTTCAGAGATTACAGATTAAAGCAGTTCGTAGATTCACTGTGAATCAGATCTGAGTTTCTGTGCGTAAGAGATTGCAGATTCAACTTTGGACGGAGGTAGATCTGAGTTTCTGTGCGTAACAGATTGCATATTCAACTTTCGTCGGAGGTAAGGAAGGTTTTATATTCATAGCAGAGTGTATTCAAGTTTTCTTGTTTAAATTGTAGATTTATATTTCTGATACTCATTTTCATTTTTATTTGAGAAGTTATTTATTTTGTATAGGATTCTGATATGTTGTTCAGATTTATTATTTGATTTTGTTATTTGTTTTTATTTTTTATTATAGTTATATTTTTTAATTAATTTTTTTATTTGATTTGATTCGTATAGATAAAGCCTGATGTATCTAGATGTCAAATAAGTTACTTTGTTTCTCATAAAATTGTTTAATAGTTTGAAATTCTGTTCCAAGCTGCAATTTTGATGGAATCATGTAATCGAATATATGTGACTTTTTGAATCAAATGTATCAGTGTTTCTAATACACATATGCGATTTATAAAGTTAGTTCAGTTTGTTTAAAAATTATCTGAATTCTATATCGAATTTATCTGAGTTCTTAAGATTTTATCTGATTTCTGAATCAAAGTTATCTGAATTAGAATGAGTAATTATATATAACTTTTATATAAATTCATATAAATTTGTTCAGAAATAAGATAAACGTGTACAGAATTCAGATAAATTTAGATAAATGTTTGTTTTTTGTTGTTTTTTTTAATATTCTGCACAATTTTAAAGATTCTGATGACTTTTGAACTTCGTTGATTTTAGTAAATTCAAAGATGGCGCAACCGGTAATGCTTCTTTGTAAGTATGACATGTTTACTGCCGTCATTCATTTTAGTCTGGGCATGAGATTTGATGATTTAATTCGTCAAGTTTGTAACAAATGGAAGATGTTGGCAGTAAACATGGTATGTCTGACTTACACATTGCCTGGCCATCCAAAGTGCTTGCTGGACAGCGACTCAGATTTGTTGAGCTTATCAATGTTGGCGTCTTCAATGGGTTTGGGAACAGTGGATGTTTTCGTATCAGAAATGCAGGAATCAGATGATGATGATCAAGAGGAAAACGTTGATGATTTTGTTGAAGATGCCATTCAATTAGTGGGTTATGAGGGCACAGATATTGAGACAGATCTACTTCCACAGTTCTGCACACACAAGGAGAAGATTTTGCTGTCTTCAGGCTGGTCAAGTGGTATTAGAGAAGTGGGACAGAGGTTTGAGGGCGGTGTTGTAGAGTTTAGAAGTGTTCTGTGTAGATATTCAATGGAAGTTGGGTTTGAGTTTGTATATGTGAAAAATGATAAAGTTAGGGTTACAGCTGAATGTTCTCGCAGTCGTTCGATGGGTTGTAAATGGCGTGTTCATGCATCGATTGAGAAGTCATCTGGACATTTTTATATCAGGACATTAGATAATGAGCATACGTGTGGTGCAGCAGTCCGAACTTCGAAGAACGGCCGTATGAGATCTGAGACGGTTGCTGATTTAATGATTGATCATATTCGTGAGAGGCCACTCACTAGACCCATTGATGTTGTGCACCACTTTAAGGCGAATTATGGACTTACAATTACATACCATCATGCATGGTGGGGCGTGGAAAGGGCTAGAAATAAGTTGTATGGTGATTCGTCGCTATCTTTTGATCATCTTCGTTGGTACATTAAGGTGGCGGAGGATGTGAATCCAGGAAGCCTTTTTGTGCTAGATTATGACCAGTCAACTATGTGCTTTAAAGCGGCTGTTTGTTTCATTCTATGCTTCAATTTCTGGTTTTAATCATGTCCATCCTTTGTTATTTTTGGATGATACTTTTTTGAAAGGGAGATACAAGGGAAACTTGTTGGCAGCAACAGGGAAGAATGGAAATCAAGGTATGGCAGTTGCTTTCGATTCTTTTATTTCTGAGATTATTTTTATTAATGATTACCATTTACTGTTTTATATTTATTTTTTGGAGTATAAAACTTTATTTTTTTATAACACAGGTTTATTTCCCCTTGCTTTCGCTGTGGTGGACTCAGAGACGGAGGACAATTGGAAGTGGTTTTTGCAGAATTTAAAGAAAGTTCTGGTTTCGGATCGCACTATTACTTTTATTTCCGATAGAAATCCAGGTCTGATAGAGGGTGTTTCAAGTGTTCTCCACTATGCTCATCATGCTTTTTGCCTACAACACTTGAAGGCAAATTTGAGAGACAAACTGTCAGGTGGATACACTAACGAATTTAGAGAGAGAATGGTTATGATGCTTCGGGAATGTGCATATGCCCCGACCATAGCTGCATTCCATGCCAAGTTGCAGGCGTTGAGGCATCAAGGTGGTAGCAACGTAGACAGATTTCTTTCTGGATTGCCTCATGAAAGATGGAGCAATGTCTACTTTAAGGGTCAACGGTATGGTGAGATGTGTTCAAATGCAGCTGAATCTTTCAACTCCTGGATTAGAGAAGCTCGTCATCTTCCAATTACAAAGATGGTGGACACAATAAGGGTTCAAATAATGGAGCAGATGGCTACTAGGAAGGAAGTTTCCAGCAGATGGAAGTCAGTCATTTGCCCAGATATGGATAAGAGGTTGGATGCTTTGATTCAGCTAGGACGGACGTGGACTGTCAGGCGTTCCAGTGAAACTGTTTACGATGTTCACTCTTACCCAGTCAGTGACTGTCGACATTTTTAATCATATATGTTCCTGTTATCAGTGGCAGATTAATGGCTTTCCTTGTGCACATGCTTGTGCTGCGATTCAAAAGAGTGGAAATGACCTGAATTTTTATGTGGATCATTATTTTCACACTGATTCATATAGAGCTTCATATGATGAGCAGATATTTCCAATTCCAACTGTCGGAATGCCGGAGGC
Source organism: Litsea cubeba (assembly GCA_012931725.1). Taxonomy (NCBI): domain Eukaryota; kingdom Viridiplantae; phylum Streptophyta; class Magnoliopsida; order Laurales; family Lauraceae; genus Litsea; species Litsea cubeba. Next base: position 23,741,625 of record CM022947.1, on the reverse strand, counting down.
AACAGTTGCTGGAGCTGTTATTCTCCCACCTCTGGTAAAACGCCCAGCTGGCAGGCCCAAAAAAAAAGAGGATATTGTCAAGAGGGGAGATGACACGGCAAGATAAAATGTGGGCGTTGTGGTCGGTTTGGCAGTCACAATAAGAAGTCTTGCAAGGAGCCTATTATTTGACAAATATTTGAAATAGACTTTGACTTTAGTTTCTGTATAATATTAGTCAATTCTTTAGCATGTATAGAAGATACGATATGAATTGTGATTAGTGAATAAATAGTCAAAATGACAGACATTTTACTACTGTTTATTGTGTTGTTTATCATATAAGCAATCACTTATATAATTCTTTATCTGATTTAAAATGTGTTTTCAAAAATTGATAATAAAAATGTATTATAAGTGAGACTAAATATGTATCAGAAGTCATATAAATTGCTTCATATCTCATATAAATTGATTATGAAGTTATAGAATTTATTTCAGAATTCAGATAATTTTTTGTCAACTCAGATAATTACTGTCAGAAGTCACCCAAGTCGTTTCAGAACTCAGATAAATTTATCTAAACAACAGATAAATTGCATCTGGACTCAGATAATTTGTTTCAGAACTCAGATAAATTTATCTAAAAAACAGATAAATTGCATCTGGACTCGAATAATTTGTTTCAGAACTCAGATAAATTTATCTAAAAAACAGATAAATTGCATATGAACTCAGATAATGTGTTTCAGAACTCAGATAAATTTATTAGAAACTAAGATAAATTATTTTTGAACTCAGATAATTTGTATCAGATCGTAGATAAATTTGTGAAAAAACAGATAATATTCTGTAAAAATCATATAAATATGTGAAGAGAATCAACGAAAACTATATCAGGACACATATTTTACAATTCATTCATAATTTAATTCATTCATCGATTCAGAAATTTTGACAATTAAATTGCCAAAGTTGTTTCCCTTACATTCATTGTGCAAAAGTATACATTCACAAGTATGTTGCAGTGGTTCTTTTCATATTACAGAGAAATACATGAATTTGGCTTATGTTTACTGTGACATAACCCTGTTTCAAACCCTATGTCACTGTTCGAAATCATCATCAGCACCTTCTCTCCTTGCATGGAAGTTTTGAATTGACCAGCAGTGATGCATGTCATTGAGGAATTTGGTAACTATCTCTCTTCTCAAATCATCATGATGTTCTGTTGCAGTTTCGAAGCAATTGGTTGTTTGTGAGTAATTTACCTCATGATGTAGCAAACAATGACGCCGCAATCGACACTGCAAAAGAAGATGATGTTGGTACTTTAAAATGAATTGAATCAGTGTTTATACAAAATGATACTTACGATCCCATTTTCTGTTGTGGGGCGTCTTCCACGCTTATCAACGGAGCTCCATATGGCTGGGTTTCTTCAATATTTACGTAATTGTAGTTCTCCACATATTGTTTCTGCAGAAATAAAATAAATTGATATAGTTAATGGGTTGGGGTTTATTGTTATGGGCAGTAGTCTGTATTTAATGATTATGTGAATGAGACATACCAGAATTTGTGCATCTTCAAAGTAATGATCGACTGTTTTAGCTAATCTCGGTCTTAAGGAATTGTAATGTAGCCAATCCCCCTCTTTCTGATCCAGCACCAACAGTGTCCAATGAAATGGTTCAGCATTTTTCCTTTTTCCATTTGAATTCATTGGAAAGTGCACGAATCTGTGGTTTGCAGTTCTGCTTGGGGAGATTTGTTTGTGTAAAATCTTTTCTCTCATTTCTGATGTGTTTGCTGTAACGAATTTCTGCATTAATTTTAGTTTAGTAACTGTTTATTATATTGTAAAACAAAGTAAAATGTTACTTTATTAATTAAGATTCATTGTATTTTACCCAGCATAAACTTGATACGAAGATTGATTTTTCTTGGGGCAGCAGGCCTTGCTGATTGCTTGTTGTAAGTTGTTGTTGGATTTCTTCCTGTTCTCTGTATAACAAGTCAGCATATCCGTCAATAACCTGTTCAATTTGAAGCAGATAGTGTTAGTTATATTAATTGAATATGACCATTGTTGTTATATTACAAAAATGAAGCAATAGTATGGAAAGTTTATTTGTTTGGATGTTTACATTGCTGGAGAATTCTGCTTTGTTGAGGATTGCAATGATGTCCTCGTATGATACAGCAGATATGCCCTCACCTCCCCAGACTAGCGCCCTGCAAATGCAATTGTAAAAAGTGCTTAAGTTGTTGTCATTTTGAATAATTTTTTTTTACAACAAGAGCTGTGTTGCTTAGTTGCATAGGACTGTTACTTACTCATTGCCTTCTGCTTCGTAGATTTGTTTCAGCTTTTCGATGTCGGGCTCAGTCATTTGCTTAGTGACTGTATTTCTGGGGAGTCTAAAGGGTGCAGCTGTTTCAATCATTTTCCTTGTTGCCCTCCTTTTTTTAATTCTTTTTATCATGGAGGATTGTTTCACCTCCTTAACTGGCTTGATTTGTGTGTCAGAGTAGTTGATCTGATTAATCATTCAAACAAACAAATATAGATTAAATAAATTGGAATATATACAAGGTAAGATAAATTCAATGCAACATCAGATAAAATTCATGGAAAGTCAGTTAAATTCACAAAGAACAAAGATAAATTTGATGAGATATGTTACAAGTTCAGTCAGAATTCAGATAAATTTGTTAGAGAGTCAGATAATTTGAAAGAGAGTCATATATTTTGCATACTAAAGGTCAGGTAAGATAGCTTTGCAATCCAAAGAATAATCTTCAAAAAAAATATGGAAGTGTAAATAAATTACCTCATCAGCATTCTCTTCAATTTTCTGATCTGCTGCAGACCCCTCCGCTTTTTTCTGTGCGATTGTAGACCCTTTTTGTTCTGAAATTTTATTTTTTGGAGACTGGAAGATATCATCCAATGTGTTTCCAGCCCACTCCAATCCTTTCTCTGCATAATCAAGTGTCATTTCCTTTAACAGCTGCCGTAATTTCATGTTGTTCGATTCCAGATTTATTATTTTTTTCTTCAGCTCCTTCCCCTCATTTTCTGCCTTTGCTGCTCTTGAGGACTGTATATCTGACACACTCATAGTATGTTTGAGCTGCTCTTTTAAGGAGTTTACCATTCTAGAAGTATCTTCTATAGTTTGATCGGTTTTGACGTCACATGTTTCAAGGGAATTCTTCTCAATTGTCAACTGCTCAATCATCAATAGAGCATTGTCTCTTTCTTTAAGCAAGCTTTCTATTCTTTTTTCCATTTCAAGCCTTTCCTTTTTCAGACTGTTGTTTTCTACTGATGTCCTTTCAAGTTCAATAGCCATCCTTTGAATCTGTTCTTGTAAATCTTTATTATCCTTGGTCAGTTGGTTGGCTAACGAAGTTGCCCTGTCACGCTCTTTAGTTAGATTTTGTAGTTTGTTGTTTTTGATTGACTGTGACGGGTTACTAGGAGAAGGCCCAATGTCAGCAGCTTCTTGTTCGGTTCCAGATATTGTTTCAAATGTCACATTGGTTGATGCATTGGTGGCATTTCCAATTATATCAGCTAAAATGTTGGCGACGACCAGATCTGTCTCTAGAGCCATTTGGTGATAATCAGCCATCTCCACACCAAAAGAGACAAACTGGGTTGCCACACCAGCAGAAGTTGTTTCTTCACTGTTGTTTTGTTCTCTCTGCTCTTCCAATTCAGATATGACCAATGTCTCTATCATCATGTCTGTATCAGACTGTTTGCCTTCATTCATTTTATTATCTGATTCATTTTCTCCTTTTTCCTGTTGTTGTTGTTCTTCTTCATCTGGTTCCTCTTGCTCCTCTCCTTCATTCTCATTTTCTCCTTCTGCTTCTTCTACTGCTACATGGACTTCTTTCTCGTTTTGATGTTCTTCATCTTCATGTCCTTCCTCTTGCTCCTCTCCTTCATTGCTTTTTTCTTCTTCTGCTACAACTACATGTTGTGATACATTTTTATTTTTTTCTTCTTCACCCTCTTCATTATCTTCTACTATCCTTTCTTCTTGAATTTTTTCTGTTTCTTTTACCTCTTCTTCTCCTTCTATCTGCATTAACCCCCCTTCAGCCCCACAGACACTGCCTAACAAAGACAGGAATCGCTGCGATTCAAGCAGTGTGCTCTCTAATGAGTCACCAAGGACCTGCAGTTGGTAACAGTGTTAGATTGAACATGTCAGATTAAGATATTAGATAAATTTAGATAGTGAAAACCAAGATAACAAATAATTATCTATATAATAGAGTACCTCATTAACTTTTAGTGTATGAAGGGGTTTTTTCCTAAGTGCCATACTCACAGCCCTTAGATTCCACTTTAGTATCCGTGGGAAATGCAAAGACTCATTTGGGCTGACAATTGTTGTATGCTCACACAGCCAATACTGTTACAAAATTAGAAAAGTCATATGTTAATATGTCATTATTTCTAAACTTGAATTCAAATGTTTTTAGTATGGAGTTGTATATTGTACCGGTAATGCAATAAGGCAGCCAATGACTCTATCAGAACCACGGCTCCTACTGTGTACTGATTCCATTAAAAACTTTGATATTTCTTCTGCCCAGGCATAGTTCTTCATATCCATGTACTTTTCAACATAGCCCACGTATGCCCACCCTATTGTGTTGCCGTGGGTTGAAAAAAAAAGAACCACAAGGATATACAGGCATATTAGCCTGGCAACATCAGCAATTTCAATATCTATTGATCCACTCAATGCAAGATGTAGCTGTTCCTTAATCTTTGGAGCTGAAACCCTCGCAGGACCTTGGAATCTCCTAGATATGAATTCAGATCCTTTTCTCCTTGCATATTTCAAATCAAGTGATTTTGATCCATTTGGTATGCCAAATATGTGTGATATGTCATTTGCAGTGAATGACACATAGGATTTTCCTATTTTGAACTGCCTCCTCTTGCTGTTGTATGTATCGAGGATCAACATAATGTCGTTGTCATACTTTCTGCAAACCTTTTCTGAGAATGTGCCATCCAGAATGCACTCAATTAGGCTCCAGAAAGGTGTCTTTTTCAATTCAGCTTTATGTAATTCTGAGATCAAATTCTTTATGCCATTTACTAATCTGACGACTGAGACCAAGTTAGATCTGAATTGGTAATGGCTTGTATCCTTCTCAACCTTCTTTTTCTTCTTCCCTTGTATGTTCTTCGATGAATTTTCTTCTTGCCTCTTTCTTTTGCTTATTTTTTTTGCTGCATACAGTAAAATTACACAGATAGATATTATCTTTAATCTAAACAAGTGTATTCAAATTCAGAAGAATTACAGTTACAGACAGTTACAGTTTATAGAAACTATGTTAAACTACTAATAAAACATTGAACTGTTCTACTGTAGTCTGTTAAATGTAATATGAACTGGTAAAAAAATGTAATTAATTCGTATATTTATTCTTTTAACACACAATGGCAATATTAAAATCATACACACATAAGTGAAAATGAAACAAATATAGAAATTATCTGAGTTCTTTATCAAATTTTTCTGAATTAGATGAATAAATATAGATAACTTTTATATAAATTCAGATAAATTTATTAAGAAATCAGATAAATTTGTTCAAAAATGAGATAAAATTATACAGAATTCAGATAACTTTGTGAATAACATGTGTCCATTTTACATTCTGCACACAGTTATAAATACATTACAATCCGTATCAACTCTCATTCGTAACTCAGTTGCATTCTAATTATGTAATATCAGATAAATTCAAAATAAATTCATTTAAGGTAAATTCATCCAGAAGTTAGATAGATTCAGTTACATGGAAACAGTGAGACAAAATGTATTTGCTACTACGTGATCAAAATTTATTAAAATAACTCTGATAAACTTACTTATATTTGGACTAGTAGCAGTGATTGTGTGACATTTTTGCTGAACATTTCAAAATTTTATAAAAGCATTGGAAAATATGTTTTTTGAACTGACAATCTCAATTAAAATGATATATACATAAGTTAAAACAAAAAAGATATAGATATTATCCGAGTTATGTATTGAAGTTATCTGATTTGTAATGGTGGTAGATAGATAAAATTATATAAATTTGTTCAGACTTCAGATAATTTTGTTCAAATATCAGATAATTTTTTTCAGAAATTATATAAAATTATTAAGAACTCAGATAAGTTTTTGAAAAACATGTGTGTATTTTACATTATGTAGGTAGGTATAAATAGATTATAAATTCTACTAATTTTTATTCGAGACTCAGTTGCATTCCAATTATGGAATTTCAGATAAATCCAACATAAACCCAGCTAAGTTAAATACATCGAGAACTCAGATAGATTCAGTTACATGATATTTCTCAAAACAACTCAGATAAACTTATTTATAGGTGGACAAGTAGGAGTGATTGTGTTACATTTTGGTTAAACATTTCAAAAATTTATAAAGACATTGGGAAAATATGTTTTTCAAACTCACAATCTCAATAAAAATCATATATATATAAGTGAAAACGTAAAAGATGTAGATATTATACGAGTTCTGAATCGAATTTATCTGATTTGTAATGAAGAAATGTAGATAAAATTATATAAATGTAGATAAATTTGATCAGAAATCAGATAATTTTGTTCAAATAACAGATAATTTTATTCAGAACTTAGATAAAATTGTGAAGAAATCAGATAAATTTTTGTAGAGCATGTGTTTATCTTAAATTCTGCTTGTAGATATAAATACATTATAATTCAACTAATTTTGATTCGAAACTCAGTTGCATTCCAATATGGAATCTCAGATAAATTCAACATAAATTCAATTAAGATAAATACATCCATAACTCAGATAGATTCAGTCGAATGATATTTCTGAAAAAAAATTGAGATAAAGTTATTTATATTTGGACAAGTAGTAGTGATTGTGTGACATTCGTTTAAACATATCAGAAATTTACAATAGTATTCTTCAAAACTTCATACAGTAAAAGAGATTGAGAGAATTGTTTATTGACCTTCTTCTCCTTCTTTCTTCTGATGCTCTTGTTCTGCAAGAATGGCAGACTTCGTTCTTTCCATTTTCCTGAATAGATTTTTGGATTTAGAAAAATAATGAGAGAAAATGAAGCAAAAACATCGCAAATGTGGTTGAAAAGAAGTATAGGGTTTCGAAACATCGATGATTTCTCCGATTTGAAAAGGACGGAATAATAAACTTACAATAGAAATCGATTGTTTGTAGTTTTTTTTTTCTCTTCTTTGCAATCACGTTTGCACTGAAATCCGCGATGTCTGCAAGTAGGGTTTGAATCTCTTCTTCTTTGGAGTTCTTCTATCCGAAATGAGATCGTAGATGCAGAGTATAACAGACAATGAAATGGAAAACTATTCAAAAATTTGATCTAAGTGCTTCTTCTTCGCTGCATGAACCATCAATCGCCGAAAATCGCCTTCGTTTTCGTCGGTTTCTCGATTTGGAAGATGAGTCCAAGATTTGTATCCATATCGGGCGACGTCAGCGTTTGTTTTAAATTAATAAAGCTAGATTTTAGAAAGGGGCAAATTAGTCTTTTCAGGTATGTAAAAGTGTGAGAGGGACCTTTGGCAAGATGACTTTTTTTTGTGGACTGTTAGCAACAAAGTAATGTTATGAGGGACCTCCGGCCAAAGCTCCCAATTTTTTAAACCTTTGAATATTATAGTAGGCAGGGCCGGCTGAAACAATTTGAGGCCTAAAGCGAAAATCTTAAATGAGGCCTTTTTATTTTGTAATATTATTATGAATATTTTATTTAAAATCTATTTTTCTTGCTTTTTGTGATGCAAAATTACTAATTAAGTTTTTATATTCAAGTTTTGCTAACATATCCTTTTCAATTGAAAGTATGGCTAATCCACTTAATCTTTCTTGTAGGTAGGATTTTATCAATTTTAATTTTGAAAAACTTCTTTCTGCAGAAGCAAGAGTTACAGGTGTTGTTAATAATATTCTGTAAGTAATATATGCATTTCGAAAAGAATCTAGTCTTTTTATATATTAAGTACGTCAATTGGAGTGTTTTCTTCGGTTTGTAAAATCTCTTTTAAAACTTTCAATTTTGAAAAGAAAACTAAACCATCAATATCAGAAATCTTTCAAGGAACATTTGAGATTAAGACAACTTTTTTTCAAACTATCACTGTCTAGTGATTTTAAAATTTTAAAATTAAATAGAAAGCCAAAAATATTTTCATATATTCTAAATTATTCAAACTTACTCTGAATTGAAGAAATAGCTTGATCTACTATGTATATAAAATAATCAATTCTAAATGATTCTTCAGCAAATTGTGTTGTCTCGTCATTGACATTCTCATCAAACTGCTGTTAGGATTTCGTATTGTAATTTGATGGATGCATCATTCATCTTATTCATTCATTTGAATATTGTCACATGCATTGATTTTAGAAATCTTGAAATCTTGATTTATACATGCATTATTTTAAATCTTGTAAACCTTATGATTTATGCATGTTTTGGTTTTAAACATTGGACGCATTTTTAGTTTGAAAAAGATTTTATAAATCAAGCTAGCCATTGGTTTTAAATGTTTTAAATTTTATTTGGCCTTTTATGTTATATGATTTTTAAGCACTTGGATTGGTTTAAATCATATTTCCATGCTTGGTTTATTGGCCCAAAGTCCCCCCAAGAAAATCACTTTGAAAATCCCATTTTTGAGAATTCTGGACTTTTACCGGCGGTCAAACGGGACTTTTACCGGCGCTTTATGGCCGCCGCTAAAAGCAGTTTTTCAAAAATTAAAGCCGTTGGGTTTCTAACCGTTGAGGTGTCGGTTGACCGACAACAACCTGTGGGTCGACCGACAAGGAGCCGTTGGACCACTTTTTCTATAAAAAGAAACTCATTCCTTAAGCATTAGGGATGATCTTTGAAGCCCTTCTTGAGGCATTTTGAAGCAAAAGAAAGGGGATCAAGCTAAGGAAGGCTAATGGTCATTAGGAAAAGCTAAAGCTTGGATTAATGAAGTTAAACCACCAAGTAAGCTTTGCCTTTTGTTAATCATATGTTTTATGCTTTGTCTAAACTATTGGTAAATGTTTTTAAGCATATTAACTATGATGTGTTGAATCCATTCTTCTCTTAATCTTTGATTTTAGTTATTGGGTTCTTCACCCTTGATTTCAAACCAAGTTTTGTTTTAAACTTTGTCAATCATGCTTAGCCAAAATCTTTGATTTCTTTATAGCATGATACATTAACTTGTTTGAAACTCTCTTTGTTGTTTTCAATCTATTTAAACCTTAGTTAAATTAGTTTTTGAAAACAACATTGCACATGCATCACTTGATTAGTCTTAATCATTTTCATACAACTTGTGATCTTTGATTTTCATATCATTCACAAGTTTGTATTTGTTCAAGTGATTTGCATTTGACTTCAATCATATCTTTTATGTGCTTTAAACTTTGAAATGCTTTAAGCATAAAATTCATTGGACTTAATTTTATCTTGATTGAAGTTCTACACACACACACCTCATAAGCATTCATCTTTGTAATTCTTAGTGTGTTTGTGTGAGTTGATTTACAATTTCATATCCGCCTATCTTAGAGGCAAATTTATTAAGCTTAATTGTAATCTCTTAGAGTGTTTTGTCAAGACACTTTCTTTGAGAGAAATCATTTGCTTGTAAGGTTATTGCTTAGCCATATAAAAGCATTGTGTATAGGTTGTTGTTTAGCCTAGAAAAACAACATTGTAAGGTTATTGCTTATCCTTGGAAAGCATATTGTAGAGGTTATTGCTTAGCCTTTTGAAAAGCATAATAGTGGAAATCCGATGGGGTGTTGGATACACAAGCCGGTAGTGGATGTAGGCATTGAGGCCGAACCACTATAAATCTTTTTTTTGTGGTGATTGTTTTATTTAAGCTTCCGCATTTTGTATGTTAATCATCACATGTGACTAGTTTATTGTAAAGAAATTAAAATTGGTCATAATTAGTCATTAAGTGTAGATCACCCTATTCACCCCCCCTCTAGGGTTAGGATCCCAAGGACTTTCGATTGGTATCAGAGCAAGGTTACTCCATTTAGGGCTTAAACACCCGGAGTTGATCCTCTCTATCTAGATCCTTGAGTTAGAACCCTATTAGTGTTTTTCTATGAAAATCATTAGAATGGATTCCACTATGATAGACTTTGTAGATTCTTGTGTAGATTCTTCTAGATCCCTTCTTCTTCCATCTATTGGAGATTCAAACATTGAATTTAAAGTATCTCAACTTGAATCCAAACTTAAATTAAAAGAAGAAGAAATTAATGAAAATGAAGATGACATTCAACAAGCCTATGATGAATTATGTACATTTTCCTTAGAGCTTGTTAAAAGAATAAAAGACTACAACAAGAATCTAAAAGACTAAACAAAGAATTAGTCTCTTTTAAAGATGAACTTAGAGAGAAAGAAGAATTAATAAATTGTGTAGACTCTAAGTTCATGATCTCTTTACATAATCTATCTAATATTAAAGATGACATAAGAGAATCAAAGATAGATTGTGATATTCTTAATAAGGAAAATTCTAAACTAAGAGATCAATTAAAAAGGCAAGATGAAAACATTAACAATTTAGAATCCAAGTTAACCATTTCTATGGAAAATTTATCCAATGCACAAATTAAGATAAAAACTCTAGAACTTGGATCTAATGTTATCAATGAAGTTAAATTTGAATTAAAACTTGCCCATGAAGAGCTAAACAACTTTAAGGGAATTGTAAATGAATTAACAAAAGTTAAAAATGAAAATTCAACCCTTAAAAACCAAGTCACTCAACTTGAAACCTACAAACAAAAGTATGAGTGCAAATTTACCCAAAGTGAAGAAAAATTTGAAAAATTATTTAAATTGGGTAAATCTAAAAGAGATAGGACGGGTCTTGGTTTTGATAGGAATATTTCACATGACCCTAAATTCACCAACACATTTGTGAAAGGTGAGTCCTCCTTCTCTAGCACTCACACTTCCTTGCCCATGTCTAAATGTAATTATTGTGGCATTGAAGGACATTTTAGGTTTGAGTGCAAATCAAGAAGAAGCCATGTGTCTAAAATCATTTTTGAACCAAAGAAAGTTAAATCAAATTCTATGATGGTTAAGACACTAAAAACCAAGGAAGACTCCAAGAAGAATAAACAAGTAAAACCTATTAAAAAGGAGTCTCCTAAAATAGATTCTAAAAAGGTTAAACAAGTTAAACCAACTCTAAAAGAATCTATTAACAAAAAGCTTCTCAATCTTCCTTCCATAACTCAACAAATGAAAGAACTTTTGAATAAAGTTGCTAAGTTAAATTTAAAATTCAAAAGTCAAATAAAGGGAGGAAATAAGAAGAAAAGAAAAGTGAACCAATCCCCTAAGAAGAAAAGTCACCAACCTCAAAAGACTAATCACCAACCTAAGCCGAATTTAGTTAAATCTAAACATCATGGTGATAAGTCTAAATTGAAAATTTATCAAGTCAAATCTCCAATAGTTGGTGAGACTTTTAAGATGGACCTCAAAGACCAACCCTCTCAAGACCTTAGGTGGATTCCCAAAGTTATATACTTAGACAAACCTTAAGGACTTGGACCTCATTGACCAACCAATCCTTTATAGGTAAATCTTTTTGTTGGTCATATTGCATTTGCATTTTGTTCTTTCTTAGTTACATTTATTAAAATGCAATGTTTATTAGTAATCAATTGATTTTGTCTTCATGTACTTATCTAGTTACATATCATGGTTTTCAAAATCATTTGATTATATTTTCAACATGTTAGATTTGCTTCTTGTTCATTTAGTTATATCTCTTGCAACTCTATACATGTTCAATTGATTATGGTTTCAAAGCTTTATTAGCTAGATCTTTCATAATCAATTGATATTGTAAAATCATTTGTTTGATGTATTAGTAAGATTTGTTTTGAAAAATAAATGATTTGAAACAATTTAGTTTTTCCATAGATTTCTAAGTTATATTTTCATATGGAAAATTATTGCTTTGAAAAACCAACTTGTATGTGTTTCAAATAAGTTATATCTTTTAAAATGCAAGTTGAAAAAGTGTTATCTTCAAAATCATCCTCTTTATGCTCATTGTTGGATTTTGTGTATTGAAATGATTTGAAGATTGTATGAATTGAAAATGTTTTTCAAGCTTTGTTAGTTATATTCATTAACACATTTTCTTTTGAGTATATTTCCTTGTGCTAATAAATATATGTTTTAGAAGGAAATACTTGTTATATGCTATTTGCAACATTGCTCATTTAGTTTCATTCTTGATGTGCAAATATCATATAATTTCTTATGGTTGCATTATTAGTTACATTTGTAGAAACCATAACTCTAAAATCCATCCCTTATACTTTCTAGTCATTTTTTTTTTGGATGGTTATGATGTTGATTCATGAGTATTTTTCTTATTGATATCATTCTTTATACATGCTTCAACTTCATAGTAGGGTGCTTGATCATATGATCCTCTTTGAAATCCATTCCTTGTATTTCTTAGTTATATCTATTGTTTGATGGATGTCTTAGATGTTGAATTCATATGATCTTGACACTTTAAAAATTGCATGCTTTACAAAGTTATATCATTTTAATGCAATTTATGATGCTCATCACTATGCTCATTAGTTATATCATTTAAAGTGATGAATGATCATTTTATGATGCTTGTTGGAATTTGGTGTTTGTCACATGCTTGCTCTTATTCATGTTTCATATTCAATTGGTAATCAATTGGTATCATTTTCAATTAGTATCTATATCCAATTGGTATCATATCTTGAGTTTGTGATAGACCTTGTGTACATTGGATTGATCTTGAGAGTCATATGTCTTTTGTTCCATGTCACATTCCATTAGCATCATAATCTTCATGATTGCCACCTCTCTTGCACTTATAGGTAAATCACATGACCACCATGTTTATATGTTCATAATCTTGGTTGGTTAATGGTTGAGGTAGGCTTCATGATTGAACTTCATTTCAATCATCTTGCACATGATAGTCATATTTTATGGTTGGATGAAATGATTTCAAAAATATTCATAGCATATGATTTTCATAGTTATATTGATTGATGCTATGTTTAGTATATCCTTTTGACCTTGCTCTCTAATTATCCAATAGCTTATCCATCAATTGGTATCTTTATGTTGGTAATTTGATCAATTTGAACTTTATAGTCAATTATAATTATCAATTGGTATCTAATTCTTCTCTTGAAGTTAACCCTCAATTGGTTAAACCATCTTCTTCTTGCACCTGAGTTAAATCCTTGTCAAAAGTTTGACAAAAGAAGAGTATGGATTGAGGGGGAGTAAACCTTCTAAGGAAGCATTAGAGTTGATCAAATTCACCCTTATATTGGCTTTGTACCCTTATAGCCTATCTACCCATGTATGATGCCCTGTTATATATTTCATTTTCGATTACTTTTGTTAACAGGTGCTACTAAAAGGTATTTTCCTTGTTTCATGTGTGTAGGTTCCCCTGTTCAATTGATACCTTTGCAATTTAATGGCAAAGGGGGAGAAAGTTCTCAACCTTAATGGCAAAAGGGGAGAAAGAATTAAGGGGGAGAAAGTGCTAAAGGTGGAGAGAATGCACATCTTGCCAAAAGGAGAGTGCATGGTCAAAGGGGAGAAATGAAGAGAAGAAAGCTTGGGAGCTAAAGAAGATGCTTGGTCTAAAGAAAAGAAGATGAAGAGAAAGCTGGAAGATTGACCAAGCTCCAAGCATCAAGGAGAATGAAGAAAACGAGCTAGAGCCCAAGCCAAGTCAAAGTAGCATCCAAGAAGATTTCAAGCCTTGTCCAGTTAAGGAAGAGCCGAAGACAATGTGTGAAGTATTAGTTTGGAGAAAGGTTTGCCATCAAATTGCAAAGGGGGAGATTGTTAGGATTTCGTATTGCAATTTGATGGATGCATCATTCATCTTATTCATTCATTTGAATATTGTCACATGCATTGATTTTAGAAATCTTGAAATCTTGATTTATACATGCATTATTTTAAATCTTGTAAACCTTATGATTTATGCATGTTTTGGTTTTAAACATTGGACGCATTTTTAGTTTGAAAAAGATTTTATAAATCAAGCTAGCCATTGGTTTTAAATGTTTTAAGTTTTGTTTGGCCTTTTATGTTATATGATTTTTAAGCACTTGGATTGGTTTAAATCATATTTCCATGCTTGGTTTATTGGCCCAAAGTCCCCCCAAGAAAATCACTTTGAAAATCCCATTTTTGAGAATTCTGGACTTTTACCGGCGGTCAAACGAGACTTTTACCGGCGCTTGATGGCCGCCGCTAAAAGCAGTTTTTCAAAAATTAAAGCCGTTGGGTTTCTAACCGTTGAGGTGTCGGTTGACCGACAACAACCTGTGGGTCGACCGACAAGGTGCCGTTGGACCACTTTTTCTATAAAAAGAAACTCATTCCTTAAGCATTAGGGATGATCTTTGAAGCCCTTCTTGAGGCATTTTGAAGCAAAAGAAAGGGGATCAAGCTAAGGAAGGCTAATGGTCATTAGGAAAAGCTAAAGCTTGGATTAATGAAGTTAAACCACCAAGTAAGCTTTGCCTTTTGTTAATCATATGTTTTATGCTTTGTCTAAACTATTGGTAAATGTTTTTAAGCATATTAACTATGATGTGTTGAATCCATTCTTCTCTTAATCTTTGATTTTAGTTATTGGGTTCTTCACCCTTGATTTCAAACCAAGTTTTGTTTTAAACTTTGTCAATCATGCTTAGCCAAAATCTTTGATTTCTTTATAGCATGATACATTAACTTGTTTGAAACTCTCTTTGTTGTTTTCAATCTATTTAAACCTTAGTTAAATTAGTTTTTGAAAACAACATTGCACATGCATCACTTGATTAGTCTTAATCATTTTCATACAACTTGTGATCTTTGATTTTCATATCATTCACAAGTTTGTATTTGTTCAAGTGATTTGCATTTGACTTCAATCATATCTTTTATGTGCTTTAAACTTTGAAATGCTTTAAGCATAAAATTCATTGGACTTAATTTTATCTTGATTGAAGTTCTACACACACACACCTCATAAGCATTCATCTTTGTAATTCTTAGTGTGTTTGTGTGAGTTGATTTACAATTTCATATCCGCCTATCTTAGAGGCAAATTTATTAAGCTTAATTGTAATCTCTTAGAGTGTTTTGTCAAGACACTTTCTTTGAGAGAAATCATTTGCTTGTAAGGTTATTGCTTAGCCATATAAAAGCATTGTGTATAGGTTGTTGTTTAGCCTAGAAAAACAACATTGTAAGGTTATTGCTTATCCTTGGAAAGCATATTGTAGAGGTTATTGCTTAGCCTTTTGAAAAGCATAATAGTGGAAATCCGGTGGGGTGTTGGATACACAAGCCGGTAGTGGATGTAGGCATTGAGGCCGAACCACTATAAATCTTTGTGTAGTGGTGATTGTTTTGTTTAAGCTTCCGCATTTTGTATGTTAATCATCACATGTGACTAGTTTATTGTAAAGAAATTAAAATTGGTCATAATTAGTCATTAAGTGTAGATCACCCTATTCACCCCCCCTCTAGGGTTAGGATCCCAAGGACTTTCGATTGGTATCAGAGCAAGGTTACTCCATTTAGGGCTTAAACACCCGGAGTTGATCCTCTCTATCTAGATCCTTGAGTTAGAACCCTATTAGTGTTTTTCTATGAAAATCATTAGAATGGATTCCACTATGATAGACTTTGTAGATTCTTGTGTAGATTCTTCTAGATCCCTTCTTCTTCCATCTATTGGAGATTCAAACATTGAATTTAAAGTATCTCAACTTGAATCCAAACTTAAATTAAAGAAGAAGAAATTAATGAAAATGAAGATGACATTCAACAAGCCTATGATGAATTATGTACATTTTCCTTAGAGCTTGTTAAAAAGAATAAAAGACTACAACAAGAATCTAAAAGACTAAACAAAGAATTAGTCTCTTCAAAAGATGAACTTAGAGAGAAAGAAGAATTAATAAATTGTGTAGACTCTAAGTTTATGATCTCTTTACATAATCTATCTAATATTAAAGATGACATAAGAGAATCAAAGATAGATTGTGATATTCTTAATAAGGAAAATTCTAAACTAAGAGATCAATTAAAAAGGCAAGATGAAAACATTAACAATTTAGAATCCAAGTTAACCATTTCTATGGAAAATTTATCCAATGCACAAATTAAGATAAAAACTCTAGAACTTGGATCTAATGTTATCAATGAAGTTAAATTTGAATTAAAACTTGCCCATGAAGAGCTAAACAACTTTAAGGGAATTGTAAATGAATTAACAAAAGTTAAAAATGAAAATTCAACCCTTAAAAACCAAGTCACTCAACTTGAAACCTACAAACAAAAGTATGAGTGCAAATTTACCCAAAGTGAAGAAAAATTTGAAAAATTATTTAAATTGGGTAAATCTAAAAGAGATAGGACGGGTCTTGGTTTTGATAGGAATATTTCACATGACCCTAAATTCACCAACACATTTGTGAAAGGTGAGTCCTCCTTCTCTAGCACTCACACTTCCTTGCCCATGTCTAAATGTAATTATTGTGGCATTGAAGGACATTTTAGGTTTGAGTGCAAATCAAGAAGAAGCCATGTGTCTAAAATCATTTTTGAACCAAAGAAAGTTAAATCAAATTCTATGATGGTTAAGACACTAAAAACCAAGGAAGACTCCAAGAAGAATAAACAAGTAAAACCTATTAAAAAGGAGTCTCCTAAAATAGATTCTAAAAAGGTTAAACAAGTTAAACCAACTCTAAAAGAATCTATTAACAAAAAGCTTCTCAATCTTCCTTCCATAACTCAACAAATGAAAGAACTTTTGAATAAAGTTGCTAAGTTAAATTTAAAATTCAAAAGTCAAATAAAGGGAGGAAATAAGAAGAAAAGAAAAGTGAACCAATCCCCTAAGAAGAAAAGTCACCAACCTCAAAAGACTAATCACCAACCTAAGCCGAATTTAGTTAAATCTAAACATCATGGTGATAAGTCTAAATTGAAAATTTATCAAGTCAAATCTCCAATAGTTGGTGAGACTTTTAAGATGGACCTCAAAGACCAACCCTCTCAAGACCTTAGGTGGATTCCCAAAGTTATATACTTAGACAAACCTTAAGGACTTGGACCTCATTGACCAACCAATCCTTTATAGGTAAATCTTTTTGTTGGTCATATTGCATTTGCATTTTGTTCTTTCTTAGTTACATTTATTAAAATGCAATGTTTATTAGTAATCAATTGATTTTGTCTTCATGTACTTATCTAGTTACATATCATGGTTTTCAAAATCATTTGATTATATTTTCAACATGTTAGATTTGCTTCTTGTTCATTTAGTTATATCTCTTGCAACTCTATACATGTTCAATTGATTATGGTTTCAAAGCTTTATTAGCTAGATCTTTCATAATCAATTGATATTGTAAAATCATTTGTTTGATGTATTAGTAAGATTTGTTTTGAAAATAAATGATTTGAAACAATTTAGTTTTTCCATAGATTTCTAAGTTATATTTTCATATGGAAAATTATTGCTTTGAAAAACCAACTTGTATGTGTTTCAAATAAGTTATATCTTTTAAAATGCAAGTTGAAAAAGTGTTATCTTCAAAATCATCCTCTTTATGCTCATTGTTGGATTTTGTGTATTGAAATGATTTGAAGATTGTATGAATTGAAAATGTTTTTCAAGCTTTGTTAGTTATATTCATTAACACATTTTCTTTTGAGTATATTTCCTTGTGCTAATAAATATATGTTTTAGAAGGAAATACTTGTTATATGCTATTTGCAACATTGCTCATTTAGTTTCATTCTTGATGTGCAAATATCATATAATTTCTTATGGTTGCATTATTAGTTACATTTGTAGAAACCATAACTCTAAAATCCATCCCTTATACTTTCTAGTCATTTTTTTTTTGGATGGTTATGATGTTGATTCATGAGTATTTTTCTTATTGATATCATTCTTTATACATGCTTCAACTTCATAGTAGGGTGCTTGATCATATGATCCTCTTTGAAATCCATTCCTTGTATTTCTTAGTTATATCTATTGTTTGATGGATGTCTTAGATGTTGAATTCATATGATCTTGACACTTTAAAAATTGCATGCTTTACAAAGTTATATCATTTTAATGCAATTTATGATGCTCATCACTATGCTCATTAGTTATATCATTTAAAGTGATGAATGATCATTTTATGATGCTTGTTGGAATTTGGTGTTTGTCACATGCTTGCTCTTATTCATGTTTCATATTCAATTGGTAATCAATTGGTATCATTTTCAATTAGTATCTATATCCAATTGGTATCATATCTTGAGTTTGTGATAGACCTTGTGTACATTGGATTGATCTTGAGAGTCATATGTCTTTTGTTCCATGTCACATTCCATTAGCATCATAATCTTCATGATTGCCACCTCTCTTGCACTTATAGGTAAATCACATGACCACCATGTTTATATGTTCATAATCTTGGTTGGTTAATGGTTGAGGTAGGCTTCATGATTGAACTTCATTTCAATCATCTTGCACATGATAGTCATATTTTATGGTTGGATGAAATGATTTCAAAAATATTCATAGCATATGATTTTCATAGTTATATTGATTGATGCTATGTTTAGTATATCCTTTTGACCTTGCTCTCTAATTATCCAATAGCTTATCCATCAATTGGTATCTTTATGTTGGTAATTTGATCAATTTGAACTTTATAGTCAATTATAATTATCAATTGGTATCTAATTCTTCTCTTGAAGTTAACCCTCAATTGGTTAAACCATCTTCTTCTTGCACCTGAGTTAAATCCTTGTCAAAAGTTTGACAAAAGAAGAGTATGGATTGAGGGGGAGTAAACCTTCTAAGGAAGCATTAGAGTTGATCAAATTCACCCTTATATGGCTTTGTACCCTTATAGCCTATCTACCCATGTATGATGCCCTGTTATATATTTCATTTTCGATTACTTTTGTTAACAGGTGCTACTAAAAGGTATTTTCCTTGTTTCATGTGTGTAGGTTCCCCTGTTCAATTGATACCTTTGCAATTTAATGGCAAAGGGGGAGAAAGTTCTCAACCTTAATGGCAAAAGGGGAGAAAGAATTAAGGGGGAGAAAGTGCTAAAGGTGGAGAGAATGCACATCTTGCCAAAAGGAGAGTGCATGGTCAAAGGGGAGAAATGAAGAGAAGAAAGCTTGGGAGCTAAAGAAGATGCTTGGTCTAAAGAAAAGAAGATGAAGAGAAAGCTGGAAGATTGACCAAGCTCCAAGCATCAAGGAGAATGAAGAAAACGAGCTAGAGCCCAAGCCAAGTCAAAGTAGCATCCAAGAAGATTTCAAGCCTTGTCCAGTTAAGGAAGAGCCGAAGACAATGTGTGAAGTATTAGTTTGGAGAAAGGTTTGCCATCAAATTGCAAAGGGGGAGATTGTTAGGATTTCGTATTGCAATTTGATGGATGCATCATTCATCTTATTCATTCATTTGAATATTGTCACATGCATTGATTTTAGAAATCTTGAAATCTTGATTTATACATGCATTATTTTAAATCTTGTAAACCTTATGATTTATGCATGTTTTGGTTTTAAACATTGGACGCATTTTTAGTTTGAAAAAGATTTTATAAATCAAGCTAGCCATTGGTTTTAAATGTTTTAAGTTTTGTTTGGCCTTTTATGTTATATGATTTTTAAGCACTTGGATTGGTTTAAATCATATTTCCATGCTTGGTTTATTGGCCCAAAGTCCCCCCAAGAAAATCACTTTGAAAATCCCATTTTTGAGAATTCTGGACTTTTACCGGCGGTCAAACGAGACTTTTACCGGCGCTTGATGGCCGCCGCTAAAAGCAGTTTTTTCAAAAATTAAAGCCGTTGGGTTTCTAACCGTTGAGGTGTCGGTTGACCGACAACAACCTGTGGGTCGACCGACAAGGTGCCGTTGGACCACTTTTTCTATAAAAAGAAACTCATTCCTTAAGCATTAGGGATGATCTTTGAAGCCCTTCTTGAGGCATTTTGAAGCAAAAGAAAGGGGATCAAGCTAAGGAAGGCTAATGGTCATTAGGAAAAGCTAAAGCTTGGATTAATGAAGTTAAACCACCAAGTAAGCTTTGCCTTTTGTTAATCATATGTTTTATGCTTTGTCTAAACTATTGGTAAATGTTTTTAAGCATATTAACTATGATGTGTTGAATCCATTCTTCTCTTAATCTTTGATTTTAGTTATTGGGTTCTTCACCCTTGATTTCAAACCAAGTTTTGTTTTAAACTTTGTCAATCATGCTTAGCCAAAATCTTTGATTTCTTTATAGCATGATACATTAACTTGTTTGAAACTCTCTTTGTTGTTTTCAATCTATTTAAACCTTAGTTAAATTAGTTTTTGAAAACAACATTGCACATGCATCACTTGATTAGTCTTAATCATTTTCATACAACTTGTGATCTTTGATTTTCATATCATTCACAAGTTTGTATTTGTTCAAGTGATTTGCATTTGACTTCAATCATATCTTTTATGTGCTTTAAACTTTGAAATGCTTTAAGCATAAAATTCATTGGACTTAATTTTATCTTGATTGAAGTTCTACACACACACACCTCATAGCATTCATCTTTGTAATTCTTAGTGTGTTTGTGTGAGTTGATTTACAATTTCATATCCGCCTATCTTAGAGGCAAATTTATTAAGCTTAATTGTAATCTCTTAGAGTGTTTTGTCAAGACACTTTCTTTGAGAGAAATCATTTGCTTGTAAGGTTATTGCTTAGCCATATAAAAGCATTGTGTATAGGTTGTTGTTTAGCCTAGAAAAACAACATTGTAAGGTTATTGCTTATCCTTGGAAAGCATATTGTAGAGGTTATTGCTTAGCCTTTTGAAAAGCATAATAGTGGAAATCCGGTGGGGTGTTGGATACACAAGCCGGTAGTGGATGTAGGCATTGAGGCCGAACCACTATAAATCTTTGTGTAGTGGTGATTGTTTTGTGGTGATTGTTTTGTTTAAGCTTCCGCATTTTGTATGTTAATCATCACATGTGACTAGTTTATTGTAAAGAAATTAAAATTGGTCATAATTAGTCATTAAGTGTAGATCACCCTATTCACCCCCCCCTCTAGGGTTAGGATCCCAAGGACTTTCAACTGCTTCTTTCTACAGATTATACGTTTTTCATGAAATACAGGTTCTATTTCCATTTCAGCCGCAATCTCTCTAGATGTAATTATAGCAAATGTAAATCCATTTTCTCTATATTTTTCAAAAAAAAAAAAGAAATAAGACCTTTTAATTGATCTATAGCAATATCAATATGCATATAATAAACAAAGAGTATGAGCTTGGAATTTCAAAAATCTTAAAAGCACAGAACAATAGAACCTGATTTAACAATTTATCGGTGTTGGCCACAAAGATTATAAAACCTGAAAAAAATAGATTATATTTGTGTTAGTGAGCCATGATTAACATATATTATTAAAAGAAATATCACATAAGAACAAAAAGAAGAAGGGAAAAAATAATATATAAAATGCATACCTTTTGACTTCAATTAGAACAAAACCAATTCCTTTTTAAGTCCAAGTTATAGCGATAGCAATTGTAGAAGTGCAACTAGGAAGGAGTGTAGGGAGAATGGAGTCTGGAAAAAAAAAACCCTTGAATTGAAGAGATCCAATATGAACAAAGAGGAGATTGTCCTCTTTGGATTGCAAACAGATGCAAGAAAAAAAATCTATAAACAAGAAGAATTTTAGAACTCAAAAGGAATTTGTTACTTGAGGTAATTGCAAGGTTTTTTTTTTTTTAATGGCTACAACTTTTCTCATGTTTTTGGAATGTGAAAAGGTATAAACCGTGTGAAGGAGTAGTTTGTTCGAATTTTTTGGAATGTAAACGGTTTTAATGGCTACAACTTTTCTCATATTTTTGGAATGTGAAAAGTTCAATTTCTTTTGGATTGTAAACGGTTTTAATGGGGCCTTATTTTTTTGGGAGAAACAAACTAACTTCATTTTTTTTTTTTGGAAGTTAAGAAAATTTGGGGCTTAAATTTTTGGGAGCCTAAAGCAAGGGCTTTTATTGCCTTTTGCTTAAACCGGCCCTGATAGTACACAAGCGATGAGTATAAATATAAATAAAATTACATGAGAAGAGATAGGGATGAGACTCGAGATTCTATTCTCACGTATCATCAATTAAAGTTGTAAGATTCTGGTGCCGGACGATCTACTATCTCCTACTTGTGTGCAAAGCGAGGAAGGGGGCAACGGGAGTGCGACTGATTTGAACTTATTTGTGGCGGAAATGTCTGGTGCTCTTTTGGAGCACTCAAGAGTGGAAGTAGTATGATAGAGTGCATTTTTTTTTTTTATCTTCTGGAAAATCTGAAGTAGTTTATAAATTTTGACTTAATTACAAAAATAAAAATTGGTTCGATGAATCTTCAAAACGTTCAAACATATACATTTCAAAAATACATGTTTCTCCCTTCGGTCCTCTTATATGGTTTTTCCTATAACTAATAATGTTTTAGTAAGTGTGTTTGGTTTGTTTTGGTTTGTGTCAAAACTCGATGTCCCTTTTGACATTAAGTCCATCATCATATTTAAAATAAGGAAGGCATTCGAGCAGGAAATGAAGGATAAATAATCGCTGTCGTTCGATGGCAAGAGCCTCTATGCCTTAAAACGGAGAGCGAAGAGGATAGAATGTTGCTACCGCTGTGCTAGATTGAATTGTGACTCTGTTTTAAGAGAAGATGGGAAAAAGTGCAATGGACTTTTTTTTACCCTCAGCTGGGAGATTACAGAGAAGGCTGCTTGTTTGGTCTGAAACAAAGTTAATCAACTTGCCACAGTAAGCAACTCGTCTGGAAATCTAATGCTAAAAGGCCACCCATGCCGGTCGGGGGCGGACCATTTTTCTTTTTAGTTTTTATCGTGTGTTTTAGAAAAGTTTTCAAAAAGAAATTGACGATTTGAAAATGTCTAGAAATTTTGAATATCAAAATACTTTTGGAAGAAAGTAAAATAAGGTTCATCATTTTCTTAAAGATAAAAAGAATACCAAACTTTATTTTTCACAGTAACACATGTACATAATTTCAAGATTCTTCGATAAAAAGCTTTAAATGTCATTTTCAGAGTTTTTAAGGAAAAGTACGATAGCTCTATGAAATTTGGTCGTATAAGTTCTCATGATTCATCGGGATTGTTTGATCAACCAAGACCAATGAATCAATTCGGGCAAATTGAAAAGTGTCGCCTATTGTTGGGGACCGTTTTGAAAAGAAAACAATGAATGAAAAGAAAAATGATAAATGATAAGGGATGCACGAACTTGAAATAGGTGAAATATATATGATATGGGTTTGCTCCCCATGTCATGTGTATTAAAGAAAAACCACCTCAAAAGAACCCTATTTTTGAAAAAGATAAAAAGAAAAAAAAAGACATGCATCCCGTGACCTTTAAAAAAATAATAGTGCAAAAGCCATCATAGTAGCCTTGAGAGGAGACTTATATTTCTTCGAATCTAAGAGAGTTGGAAAATTCGAGGGAGAACTTTGTTTTCACGACATTATCATAGAATATTTGAAAGTCTGATTTGATGTATACACCTTCACAAGTCACCCAAAGTTTTGGCATGATTTTTGAAAAGTTTTGAAAACAAAAATCGGAACCAATTTTTGAAAAGTCTGAAATTTTGTTTATTCGTGAATTCGAAGCATCCGATTTGACTCAATTGTCTTCTTGAAAAATTCTCCTTTTGTTTTTCTTTTATTAAAACAAAAGGTTTTTGTTTGGTATATTCACTACAAACCCTCCCGAGACACATCTCGTCCACTAGGGGGAATCTAAGGGTTTAAGGGCTTCCTGTATACGCTAAATGTAGTCGAGAGTGCCAGCGAAAGTGGCGACATTTTAGTCATTTTAATCATATAGATTGTTTTCTTTGCATTAGTTAGGTTAGTTTTTGCTTTCTACTCTAAATCACATATTTTGCTAAGGGACTAGCAAAAAACTGGTTGGGGGTGTGATAAATATACAAAATTAGCACATAAAGTCATCATTTCATAAACATTGGTGGATTTAATTAGGCCAATTTACATTCAATTGCATACAATTTCATGATTTCATGCATTTGTGCATAAAATTGAAAATTAGGTCAAAATGGGTCAAAATTGGTTCAATTGCATGGTCTTCATGAACCGCTAGATCATCCCACCAATTAGATTTTATGGATTTCAAACATGCATTAATCTCTTGCATCATGACTTAATTGAATACATTGAAATATTAGTTGGGTCCCATGCATGATTTTCATCTCACACAATTAATTAATTGCATATCCTCTTTATTTTGTAGGAGACAATCACATGGGGGGCCACAGTTTGAGAGAAATTAATAAGCGATCACGCAGCAGTAAATTTAGCGGTCAATAAGAGCATAGTACATGTTGATTCATTGGACATCAAAATAGTAAGATATTTTTAGGCTTATAAAATGCACAACAAGTGCGTGCAACTTCAAAACAACAGAAGCTAGAGACCCAAGCATTGTACTATCCAATCTATACATTCATCCATGTGTCCTATTCAATCGGTACTCGTTTGCGAAGCTATCACGGAATGCATGCCACTCATCCCTCTCTCTTTGGGTGTACGGCCTAAAAACCCTTGCCAGATTGACCTCGCTGCTTGCCTCCTCATTGTGGACACCATCATCAGAACTAGTTTCATCAATATCACCAAGAGCATCATTTTGCTCTAGGATAAAATTGTGCAAGGTGCAAAAGGCATGCACTATTGACACCTGGTGTACGAAGTCATACTCGGGCTGTCATTAAGATGGCAAAGCGCCCCTTTAGCAATCCGAAGGCCCTTTCAATAACATTAAGAACCTGTGAATGCCTTTTATTAAAAAGTTCTTTTGGATCCTGCGGTGTTCTTCCTTGATGGTCCTTCATGGTATCGGACTCCACGGTAAGATCCGAGAAAGCCGGCGCATTGGCAAATCCGGCGTTCACGAGGTAGTAGCGGCCTATTCCAATAGAGATAAGACAATGAACAGTTACTTTCCAGAAGAGTGGGATGTTGTTTTGTAACTGAGAAACAACCCTCAACAAAAGTCCAGAAGGTACCCTCCTCCACAAATATTATCAATGTTTAAGCCTTGAAAGAAAGGCAATGAAATTATCAATTACAGTTTTAATCATCGAACATAGCCACTATGATAAAAATGGCACTAATTCTTCTTAGGTGTGAAAAATGTTTTAACGGGAATTAAAAAAAAAAGAGTAGTAAATTAAATACCCGACTTTTATAAAATAGGGACATTCATAAAATAGGGACATTCCACTTATCGTGTGTAGCCATTGAAACCCATTGCAGAAAGATGTTAGTAATTAATTAATGAGTTACCAGCCAAGTCGAAAAGCCAAAATGAAACATTTATGGCTAACTTGCTAAGCCCATGCTCAGGCTATGGGTCTACTTGTTGTTATACTTATCTGTCAATTGTAATTGTTGCGCATCCGGAGTGCCATCTAGAACGAATACTGAACCTATGTTAAAAGCATTACAGATGGCTCTAAGAAATATGACTCCAAGAAATGGGTGTTATTTTTTTTGAAGCATTTAAAAGACAAAACTACAACGAAGGCAAAGTATGTATGCATTACGTTATTCTATCCAACCCCTTTTTTTATAAAAAGAAAAGAAAGAAAAAACAGAAGTTATGTATAAACTTTACAAAACTCTCATCCTTTAAACAATTTCGAGATCTTAAATGGCTATTTGGCTATTGTCCCTTTAGAATGTATAAATATCATAAAAACTATTCATGTATACCCACTTGTTCAGAGGCCTCAAAATTAAATAACCATCAGCACTCGAAGGAAGGGCAGACAAAATCCTAATTAGGGCCAATGTAAATTCTTTGTCCTATCTTTTAATTCTCTTTTTTGTTTACAAGCCCTCATTTGGTTGGCCCATTTATAAATTGTGTTAACTAATACAGTGGTGGGCCCCGCTTACATATAATGATGCACCATTGCATCTTGTCCTTGTCCTACCAGGATCCCCATAGTCACTCAACATGCCACCCACTTCTACATGAGCTATTTAATGAAGGCATTTGATGCATGAAGACAAGTATGGCTAGTGGTTAGGCAATCTGGGCCGCTAATCTGGTAAAAAAAAGGGTACATCTTGCTATGTCATTTTAATGGATGACGCCCATGTGATTCCTGAAATTAAGTTTGACTACTTGAGCAAAGAGAGGACAAACATGCAATGATGCAGGAAATCAATCAATGTAGGGAACAAAACATTCCCATCTCCCATTTACAAATTTTAAAATGAAGATTAAAAAATATGGTCATATTCTACTTCAGAGGTCCCTCTCAAGCAATCCGTGAGAAGTAAAACCCCAGCCTCTTCTTTCTATTTCGGTACGATGCTTGTGAATGCATTGGTAGGAATCCCGGTATGTGTGTGCCATCGATCGCACTGACGCAGTCCTGGACCGAAAATGTCAATCAATCCGATATTTGATCACGCAACAGAATATGATTAATCTGGCTCAATTGATGTATCTAAAATATGTTAGAAGCAGACATTATACCCGGAAGTTGGTAGGTCCTGCTGGTGTATGACTGCTGGAGGGTTTGATGAAGTTGGGTGCTAGTGTTAGAATATCATTGAGCACTCCGTGGAAGTGTCGGTTTACTGTTTCCAGTGATCGCATAAACCTTGATGCGATAATTCTGTTTTTAACTGCTTGTGCTAGAATGTGCAAGCATGGGGCGACCTCTTCCTTAACGGTGACCTCGCGAGTGTCTTTCAGCTGCCCTCTGACTTTTAGCGACTCAGGAGGTAATTAAAGCCAGCCTTGTTTAGTCTAAGCTGACTAATACACTCTTCTTCCCTCCCATCTGTTAATTTGGAAAGGTAGTGGGCTCTTTCAGCACTTCTCTTCTTCCTGGATTCAGATTTATTTTAATAGCTGAAAATCACTGCAGCTGCAACCGCTACCTGCATTTGCCATGCAGCCAATGTTGCCCAAAGAACTACAAGGACATCTTTTTTTTCTTGTTTCTTGCTTCCCTCCTCTCCTTATTGGCCTTTTTATATAACGATCTTGTACCCTCCATTTTATTGTAGTGAGACAGTCGAAATTGTAGTGACTAAATCCAAGTTTGTATTCACAGTTCTTGATGCACAGAGAGATTAGCAGTATGAGGGATTGAAAAGGTAAAATGATTTATACTGTTGTGTGTTTCTGTTAGAAATAGGGTGGGCCTCTAGGATAGGTTTCAAAAACTTTTGTCCCACTTGATGTAGGGATCAATTATCCAGAAAGCTATAAAACCCAATCCAAGATCCATGTCCTCAATCTCAGCCATCATGATCAGTAAAACAATCTATCTAGAAGATAGAAACAGCAATTAATAAGCAACAAATAAATCTACAACATGCAAGGAAGTAGATTATACCTTTGGAGCTCGGTTGTGCTCTAATGGAGAAGTTGCGTCTTTCTTTGATGATGAAACGCTTTCACTAATCAAATAGGGATCTCCAAGACCTCTTGATTTTCCACGCTATGACTTGTATCAGATTCTCCTTTTCTCAAGAAGATGGTGGGATCTCCAAGAGAAAACTACTAGGAACTCTAGGGAGGAACTAGAAAGAGAACTAGAAGAGGGAAGAGAGAAAGAACTCGCGCAACACTTGAACTACAGAGGGCTGGGCGTGAATCCCTATGTATGGAGCATTCTTGGACGTCCAGCCCTCCTCTCCTCCATTTATAGGTTTTGCAAGCCCCGCTTACCAATTTTCATTAGAAATCTTACTTCCAAAAATTAGTAACTATCTCTTCTTAATTAAAATAGAAGTCCTATTTCCATTAATTAATTAGTAACTTACCATATCATAATTAGAAGTCTCACTTCAAATATGATTAGTAACTTTCCAATTTCTTTCTAAATAGAAGTCTCACTTCTACTAAAATTAGTAAGTCTACTATTACCACTAATAGAAGTCTCACTTCAAATAGAAATAGTAACTTTCCTTTTAGAGTTCAACTAGAATTAGATACTTTCTAATATAGGGCTAGCGTGGGGACCATTACGGATTCCTTAGAAAGCTGGCTCCAACTGAGACACGCGACCCCACATCTCATGTGTAATCCGGGCCCACAGTTAATTGCAAATAACTCCACTATATAAATGCAATTGAAATCCAGTCTTAGGAATATTACATAGAAGACCATAAACTTTCACATTACCACAAGTAGGCCTCTCTATCAATATCCATGGATCAATTGGACCTGTCTTCCAAAATAGATCCATGTCTTATTATCCTTGAGCCCCAATTAATTATAATGATCATAGGTACCTTTCCAATTAACTCTTAATCGAAATGAGTGTGCACTTACCAATGATAAATCCATTAATTGGCACAAGGGGATATCAGAGATAGATTTCATCTTGATCATTGAATATTCCCACAGCTCTATTACCACGTGCCCAAATCACCGAGGTGTTGACCTACAGTTGGCCTCACTCATTGGTGACTCAAAGCAAATGATTCGATAGAAACTTGAGTTCATTAATATCTCAGGATTGAGAGCCTATTGCTAGGAAATTATGAGAGCAGACCTTAAAGTAAAGACAATGTTTATAAGGTGCTTCTCATGGTCCTTCAATACATCCAATGTACCAGCACTATGATCCAGAATCTTACATTCTGATGATCGAGACAAATCACACTATCTCATAGTGATCAAAGTGTTGCAATCTTGTCAGTATGAGATGTCTAGTCTCATCACTGGTTGTGAAGATATTTAAGTGTAAGATTTGTCATACATGTCTCCCGTATGTGGATCTCACCATACACATGTGTTACATCTAATATACTTACGGACTCCGGTTCATCTCATGAACCATCATGTCATTCATATTGGTTATGTGCAAGTATATAATAAATCACCATTCATCTGATGAAAGAAAAGCATGGATATACTGATAAATAAAGAAATTAATCAATTTATTATATCATCTACTGGATTGAGTCCATAAAACTAACAGTTTCAATTGTCAAGAAACTTGTGTTATAGCAAGATAAGACCTAGAGTGTTTAAAAAACATTCAAAAGTGGTAATGCTGAAGATCACATAACTCCCTTCCACTTATTTAGTAGATAGTGTTTCTTAATCGCAATACTACTCACATGTTTAGACAATCATGGATATTATGGCGACCTACATAAGATGTAAAAGTAGACAAGTATCTTTGGCACCGAAAGATAGCATATGGGTTCAAGCAATGTTTGTAATCAGCATATCAACATTTCTAAAAAATCACAGAGTGGGTTTACCTAACAAGTGGTCTCAGTGATCTGTTTTAGAGACATTCAATTAGGTAAGGGCCTCAATAGTTTCTAAATAGGAATGCAATACATGTATCATGAGCGGATCATGGCAAATGACCTGCAGAGCTTGTTAACGTTCTCTATGTGAGTGGCAACTATAATATGGCAATTTCACCTCGGTCATGTTATACCATCGACCATGTATTGTTCTATGGATGTCATGTTGGCTTATTTTACAATAACATGTACTACAGAGAGATAGAGAGGAGTCTATGTGTAAGTGCCTAAAAATTAAGGACTTTAAATCGGGGATTAGGATCCTTGATTCGGGTGGTTTGGATGAAGATTGTCGAGGCTCCGACTGGACCTGAAGAGGAAGAGAGGAAAACACGTCAGAGGACCCTGGCTGCAGGCAGCGCAAGGCTCTCCGATGCTTAAGTTAGTCCAGGGAACGAGCAAGGGAGATGGAGAGAAAATTGCAGAGTAAGAGTGTGTATTATGGATAGCGTACCTTTAGGATGGAGATGGAGATGCTATTTATAGGTGATGGGGACGACTAACGTGGGCGAGTCCCAAGACTGGGCTGGCCACTCGAGTGGCTGCGTCCACTCAGCCCATAATGCATTAAATGCTGACCCACGCCTCATTAAATGCTGGCCTTGCTGGGTCAGACGGCGGTTCTGACTTTTGGGCCAGGTCCCATCGGGCTGGCCCGGAGCCATGCCCTGGGGGCGCACGTGCTCTGTATGCGCCGTTTTGTCAGTAATGATAACCTGCAGGGCATGCCTTATCATGCGCCGTTGTCCTGTCGTCAGTCCCATCAATCTCTGTCAAATCCGCATTGCCGGGGGTCGATGCCGAAGTCGGCTAGGTCCGACTTCGGGAGCTCTTACCTCGGCGAATGCCGCGGTCCTTCAGCCGCGGTCAGCCTTGGCCTAGGGGAGGCATAATCAATCTGTCTTAAGACCGGGGCTAGCGCTGATCTCGGCTTAGTGAAGACATCCCCACACAATTGCCCCCCAGTCTTCCGAGCTCTTAAGGGTATCACAACTCTTTGAGGTCGGAAGCTGAATAGGTCTCGCCGAGATGCAATATGCCGCGGTGCTCAGATAACTCCGCTCCCGGGCTCAGGGGAGCTCAAACGTCTCCTGGCTTTCGGAATTCCACCGCCGTTTCGGTAGCTGGCGTCTTTACTCCTATCCGCTGTCGCTTCTGTACCCGAGGCATTAAATGGCGCACGAGAAACAAGCTGGCGCTTCCACGTGTCTCCCTGTATTTGGCTGGCCCGTCTTTTCACGACGGCGCGTGTAGTGAAAAGGCGCGCCCTTCTTGAAATTCGAAGAGGCGCCATGATTAGGCGCCTATCCTCTGGCTACAAATAGGGGCTCGCCCCTTCTTCTTCTTTTTTTACTTGCATTCTGCCTTTCTCTTTCTTGGCTTTCTTCTTCCTTTCGCCCTTGGAGCTCTCTTTCTCTCTTTCCTGCCTTCGTCTCTGTCGAACGAAAGAGGCTGTCTGCAGAGATTCTCCAGGCTTTTCTCCGAAAGAGGTGCTGTCAGGACTCCGTTCTACGTCCTGATCCCCTCGTAAGTCTCCTTCCCCTTCTTTCTGTTCCATTCCGTTTTCTAGGTCTCTGTTTTATCTAGGGCTCCCTCTATCTAGGGTTTCCTCTGTCTAGGGTTTCCTCTTGCCCCTTAGCATATTCTTTTGTTCCCCTAGCGTTTTTTTTTCCTGAGGGATGGGTATTTACAGCCACTGGATAGAGTCCGAGAGGGGGCTAGCTGACCTTAGGGTTAGATATGGCATACCAGAGGGGGTCCAGGTCATGGCGGCTCCAGTCATGTCCTATGCCATTGGGGACTTTTACGACGGCTGGATGCCGTTCCCCTTGGTGGCCGTAATCGAGGGCGGGGTTAGGTTTCCCCTCCGCCCTCTGCTTAGGGACTGTCTCTGAGCATGGCATCTCTACCCTTGCCAACTGATGCCTAACAGTTTCAAGATTGTAATGGGTACGGACGCACTCAATACAATTTTGGGCATCAGTCTCGGCGTCCATGATATCGAGGAGGCCTACGATATCTGCAAATCTGGGAAGGATATGTACTACCTTCGCGTCAAGTCGGGGCGGAGGCCCTTCGTGCAAGCCTTGGAAGACTCCAATAAATATGTCGGGGACGATCGCCTGATGGTCACTGGCAATTGGGAGTTCGGTGATGACGAGCCCATCTCGGCAAGATATTTCAGGATCCCTCGTCACTACGGCACCCCTCCAAGTAATTCAAACCTGAGTACGTCCTTTTATTCCTCATGCTTTTTTGTACTTGCCGATCTGATGTCCTTTGTTTGCTCTGCAGGCGTTCGTCAGAGGAGAGCGGCTGCTTTCCGAGAGGGCTGGGAGCTGAACAGAGCTTGGATCCGTTCTTTAGAAAACTATCACGGCCACGGCGACAGGTCTGCGTGGAGCCTGCTAGGGTACGAGCCCAGGTACCGCGGCTACAAGGATAAGAAGCAGACTGCCCACCGCAAGCAAGCCGCGGCGGAGGTAGAAGAGGAGACCGGAGCGGACGAAGAACGGACCGCGGCGGATCCAGGGGATCGCTCTGTGTCCAACTCTGAGGCGTCCACTTCGGGGTCCGAAGACAACGCCGAGACGATCGGAAGGATCGTTCTGTCAGAGACAGAGTCCGAAGAGGAAATGGACCGGACCCGCCCGAAGCCAGTCCTGCGAAACCTCAAGGCCGTGCCAATGACCGGCAAAGGTCGGGGCGCGCCATCTTCCTCCCGCGCACCCGCATCGTCGAGTGCGCCCTCGTCGTCCTCCGCGCTCCCACCTACCCGGACACCGACGTCACTTGCCGCGACCGGGAGCAGGACCCCTGGGCCTTCTACCACTTTGGCCACGCAGGGGGACGACCAGGCCAGGAAGAGGGCCCGGGTAGAGGGCTCGGCGGGGGAATCGTCCGGGCCTGGCATGGCAACGCAGGCTCACCCCGCCCCCTGGAAGCCGAACTTCATGCTCCAGCCTGGGAGGCCGCTGTCGGTGGAGGATCGCCTCTCGGGGGACTGTCCGTGGTCGCCTGCTTGGGGAGCGCCTGTGCCCTGCCGTGGGACATGGAGAACCATGATAAGATGGACGGCATCTCCCTGCTGGCAGCGCAGATGAAGGCAAACCTGAGTGTAAGTCCTATTTTCCTTCAGTACTTCCTATTTGGTTATTGCCTTCGGTCACTGGTGGATTTACTTCCTTGCAGAGCGTCCAGATGGCCCAGATCTCGGTGTCCCGTATTCAGAAGTGCCACGCCGAGCTAAAGAGGATCCAGGCTGTCTGCGAACAGCACAAAAAGGACCTGGAGGAAGCGAAGGCGAAGGTGTCTGAGTACGAGGACACGCACAGATCCCTCTTTGCCGAGCACGACAAGTTAAAGTCGGCGTTCGACCTGACAAAGAGGAGGGAGGCCGAGCTGGAGAGGACGATAGCGAGGCTGGAGAGCCAAAAGGCCGAACTAGAGCTCACCCTCCAAGCCGAAGTCAAGCTCGCCTTCCAGGATGGTGTCGATGCGGCGGGCGAAGAGTATGTCGCGCAGGTCAACGACATCCGGATCTCGGCTTGGGAGATGGGGTGGAGGGCGGCCCTGGACAAGATGGGCGTCTCCCATGATCATCCTGCT
This sequence comes from Litsea cubeba, assembly GCA_012931725.1. Lineage (NCBI taxonomy): Eukaryota > Viridiplantae > Streptophyta > Magnoliopsida > Laurales > Lauraceae > Litsea > Litsea cubeba. The sequence goes on along the minus strand of CM022947.1, from coordinate 23,708,447 downwards.
TATGCGAGGCCGGATGAATATCCGTGCTCGGGCGCCGCAGAGGACGTGGAGACGGGACCAGCCGTTCAGCCGGGACCGGAACCCCCCCTCACAGTGCCTGAGGCGCCTGCTGCAGCCGAGATCCCTACCGTGGCATCTACATCGGAAGCTCCACCTGCCGCGTGAAGTCCGTCTGCCGCTGTCCTTCCTTTTTGTAACTTTTATTTAGGCGCATCGCGCCCTTTATGTAAGAAACCTTCATTGTTTTAAATGAAAATCTTTCTTCATGTCTGTCCGTGTTTCTTTCGACTTTGCACTTGTGTTTGATCTGAATGTTTTCAAGTGTTTCTTTTCGGCCGTATGGCCGGGACCGTGCCTCGGGGACTAGCTATTAATTAGCCGCTCCTAGTAGTCGTGCGATGTAGGTTTGACCCACGGCGCTGAGCGTTTTTTCGCAACGTAATGGCGAGCGAGTGGTACTATTTTTCTTTTAAGTATACGAGCTCGGTGAGTGCCCCGTTACTTTAGCCTGGGATTATTTAGTATCGGATAGTCGTACAGCGATTAGATGTGTAGGAAGTCCCCCTGGCTCTTCACCAGGGGCCGTGCTGGCTATCTGGCACGAGGGCCGAGACGCGCATGAAATGGAGAAGTCCCCCTGGCTCGTCACCAGGGGCCGTGCTGGCTATCTGGCACGAGGGCCGAGACGCGCACGAAATGGAGGAGTCCCCCTGGCTCGTCACTAGGGGCCGTGCTGGCTATCTGGCGCGAGGGCCGAGACGCGCATGAAATGGAGAAGTCCCCCTGGCTCGTCACCAGGGGCCGTGCTGGCTATCTGGCGCGAGACGCGCACGAAATGGAGAAGTTCCTGCCGAACTAGGGAATTGCGTTGTTGCCGCGGTTCCTTCCTTGGAACAACTTCGATTTAGAACACAGAGAGAAACTTTCTTGAGAGGAAAAGACCTTCATTGATTTGTATGCACAAACTGAATACATTTAAAAGTAAAATTTCTTGAGGTGCGATGCGTTCCATGGCCGTGGCAGCAGTTTCCCATTCATATCCTCAAGCTTATACGCGGACCGTCCCGCGGTCGAGACTACCTTGAGCAGACCGCGCCAGTTTGGGGCCAACTTGCCTTGATTCGGGTCCTTGTCTGCGGGCAGTGCCTTCTTCAGGACCAGCTCTCCGATGGAGAACTTCCTTTCCCGAACTTTCTGATTGTAATCTCTCGCTAGCCGTTGCTGATAGGCTGCTAAACGGATGGAAGCAGCTTCTCTGCGCTCTTCGGCCAGGTCCAGTCCCAGGGTTAGGTTTTTATCGTTCTGGACCTGGTCAAAGAGTTCGGATCTGAGCGTTGGGAGGCCGATTTCAAGAGGGATCACGGCTTCCATTCCGTATGCCAAGGAGAAAGGAGTTTCCGAGGTGGAGCGTCTCGGGGTGGTTCTGTAGGCCCACAACACACTGGGCAGCTCTTCCACCCACCTTCCTTTGGCCCCATCGAGTCTCTTCTTGAGCCCGTCCAAGACCACTTTGTTGGAGATTTCAGCTTGGCCATTGCTCTGGGGATAGGCCGGAGTCGAGTAGTGGTTCCTGATGCCGAGCTCCTTGCAAAAGTTTTTGAAGAGGCTGGAGTCGAATTGGGTCTCATTGTCCGAGACCAAGACTCGAGGGATGCCGAACCTTGTGACGATGTTCTTCCATACGAAGTTCTTGGAGTCCCGTTCCGTGATGGAAGATAACGCTTTCGCCTCGATCCACTTGGTGAAATAGTCGGTGGCCACTATCAGCCACCTTTTATTCCCCGGAGCTCGATGGAGGGGTCCCACAATGTCCAGCCCCCACTGAACAAAAGGCCATGGACTGGAGAGGGGGCTCAGATCCTGTGCTGGTTGATGGAGGTTGTGCGAGAATTTCTGGCACTTTTCGCATTTCATAGCGTACATCTGTGCGTCCTTTTGCATGTATGGCCACCAGTATCCTTGGCTTATAGCCCGGTATGCTAGTGACCTTCCTCCGATGTGACTTTCGCAGATGCCTTCATGTATCTCGTAGAGGAAGTCTTCAACTCGGCTTGGGTGGACGCACTGGAGATAAGGGCCCGTGAAGGATTTCTTGTACAGCTTTCCTTCTGGAGAGAGCCAGAACCGGGCTGCCCTGAGCCTGATCTTGTGGGCTTGCGCTCTGTCCTTGGGGAGTTGGTCGTCCTTGAGGTACGCGATAATGGGATCCATCCAACTGGGCCCGAGGTCGGCGCACATGTCTTGCCGTGGCGGGCTGAGCTCTATACTTGGCGATGTTAGTGAGCCCACTTCTATAGTCCTCTTTTTTCCAGCCTCGACGGCGGAGGCCAAGTTGGCGAGCGCGTCGGCGTGCGAGTTAGAGTCTCTGCCAATTTGTTTGACTTCCGCTTCCGGGAATTGAGAGAGGAGTTTCTTGGCGAGGGATAAATAGGCCGCCATTCTGTCGTCGCGAGCTTGGTAATCTCCAGTGAGCTGGCTCGTCACCAACTGCGAGTCACTGAAGATCACCAGCTGTTGAGCTCCGAGAACCTTGGCACTATTCAGCCCTGCCAGCAATGCTTCATATTCTGCCTCGTTGTTTGATGCTCGGAAGTCAAGGGTCAGGGCTTGCTCGATTACCAGCCCTTCTGGAGACTGGAGGACTATGCCAACGCCGGCCCTTCTAGAGGTGGAAGACCCGTCAACGAAGACCTTCCAAGCCGAATCTCGGGACGCATCCCGAGATTGCTCGTAATCAGTCTCCGAGGCTAAGTCATTCTGCCCCTTGCCCCCCAGTTCGGGGTCGAGTGGGCTCGGCGACGAACTCGGGGAGGTGAACTCGACGATGAAATCTGCCAAGACCTGCGCTTTGATCGCTTTTCGGGGCTGGTACTGGATGTCATACTGCCCCAGCTCCACGGCCCATTTTGAAACACGTCCGGAGAAGTCGGCCTTTCGGAAGACGGACTTGAGTTGGTGCTCCGTAACCACCACTATTGTGTGGGCCTGGAAATAATGCGAGAGCTTCCGAGAGGCACTGACGAGGGCCAGCGCGAGCTTCTCCATCTGTAGGTATCTAGTTTCCGCATCAAGGAGGGTCTTGCTTGTGTAATAAATGGGCTTCTGCTGCCCTTCATCTTCTCTGACCAGCACTGAGCTCACGGCATGATCGGAGACTGCCAAGTACAAATACAATGCTTCGCCTTTCTTCGGGGTTGACAGCAGTGGAGGCGAGGCCAGGTAAGCTTTGAGTTCTTGAAAGGCCGAGTCACATTCCGGGGTCCACTCGAATCTTAGGTTCTTTTTTAGCAGCTGAAAGAAGGAGCGGCACTTATCAGAAGGTCTGCTAATGAAGCGGTTGAGGGCGGCGGCCATGCCGGTGAGCCGCTGAACCTGCTTCGTTGTCGCCGGGCTCTGAATCCCCAGGATTGCGGAGATCTGGTCCGGGTTTGCTTCGATACCCCCGTTGCGTGACGAGGCTCCCTAAAAATTTGCCGGACCCGACCCCGAAGGCGCACTTGGAGGCGTTCAGCTTTAGCCCGAACTTCCGGAGAATGTCGAACACCTGGCCGAGATCCGTCAGATGGTCGCGAGATTGGGTGGATTTGACGACCATGTCGTCGATGTACACCTCGACTGTTTTGCCGAGCTGTTCCCGGAACATCTTGGTGACCAACCTCTGGTAGGTTGCCCCCGCATTTTTGAGTCCGAACGACATTACTTTATAGCAGTAGGTTCCCCTAGGAGTGATAAATGCCGTTTTTTCCTCATCCGGTCCGTACATGGTATCTGGTGATAACCGCGGTAGGCGTCGAGGAAACTCATCCTTTCGTGACCGGCGGTGGCGTCAATCATCTGGTCGATCTTCGGGAGAGGGAAACAGTCTTTGGGACATGCTTTGTTGAGATCAGTGAAGTCGACGCAGACTCTCCATTTTCCGGTCTTCTTTTTCACTACCACGGTATTCGCCAGCCATTTGGGGTACTGGATCTCTCTGATGGCGTTCGCCCCTAGCAGTTTCTCCACCTCTTCGACCATGGCTGCAGACTGGTCGATTCCGAATCTTCTCGCCTTCTGGACCACTGGCTTGACTTGAGGGTCTACATTCAGTCTGTGGCTCATAACCTCGGGGTTCACGCCTGGCATCTCCTGCGGGGTCCAGGCGAAGACGTCTCTACTTTGCAACAGGAAACTGAGCAGCTCGGACCTTTCCTGTTCGGCGAGCTGGCTCCCAAGAAGGAAGTGCCTCTCGGGTCACTGGGGTTGATCCTAACCTCGGTAAGGTCTTCGATACTGTTTTCTCCTGGATCGCGGCCGACCCTGTCCAGTTCTGCTTCCAGCTCTGCCATGTGCACTTGCTTCGGCTCTTCCTCGCCGGACACGACGGCCATCATACAATGCTTGGCCATTTGCTGGTCCCCGTCGATCGTGACCACCTCGACTCTGCCGTCCCTTTCCAAAGGGAATTTAAGCTTCTGGTGGTAGGAAGAGGGGACAGCCTCTATCTGGTGCAGCCATCTCCTCCCTACGATGGCGTTGTAGGGGGAAGGTGTGTCCACCACGAGGAAGTCAGCTACCACTGACGTGCCCCCTATTTGGACTTTGAGGGAGACTCTCCCCTTGGGATACACGGGCTTTGCGCTGAACCCTATCAGGGGGGTCCGCGCCTCCTGGAGGTCTTCTCCTGTGAGCCCCATCTTAGTAAAGTAGTCGAAGTAGAGGATCTCGGACGAACTGCCGGGGTCGACGAGGATCCTCTGCACCTTGCAGCTCCCCAGCTTCAGAGTCATAATCAGTGGGTCATTGTGAGGGAGTTGAACCCCTTTCAGGTCCTCGTCTGAGAACCAGATCTTCGGCCTCTCTTTGCGAGCTTTTTTAGAGGATGGTCCGAGCTCGGCCGACATGACCTGTTTCCCATGGGAGGCCCTCCTGGCCTCGGCGCGGGCCTGCCCGCTGTTCTGCTTGGTAGGGGCCAGGTGGATGACGCTTATGATCCTCTCTGACCCGTCGCTGTCATGATTCTCCTCAGTTCGGCGTCGAGGTCGGTCGTTGCTCCCGCTACCAGCTACCTTGCAGTACTCCTTCAGGTGCCCGTCCCTGATGAGCCTCTCGAGATGATCCTTGAGGAAGTAACAACCCTCAGTGTTATGCCCGTTCTGCTTGTGGTAAGCGCAGAACTTTGTCTGATCCCTCGTGGAGGGATCGCTCTTTATAGGAAGCGGCCATTTAAAGTATGGCTTTCCCTGGATCTTATCCAGTATCTGGTGAATTGGCTCTTTGAAGACCGTATTGACCCTTTCGCGCGAAGAGTAGGACGGTCTATGCCTCTTGCCTCCTCCTGGAGCGTGGATCTGGGCCGACGACTGGCCACCAGAGTGGTGGTCTCGGCTAGTTTCTTCTCTGCGGTAGGTCCTCTTCTCCCCCCCAGAGGCTCAATCTTCCCGCCGAGATCGATCCTCCTGTCGCGGTCGGTCCTCCTGCCGAGAGCGGCTCTCGTTCCGAGACTTGCCCCTAGGAACGCCAAAGCTCTCGTTGGCCCGCGCCTCGTCCTCCTCTTGCTCGATGTACTTGTTTACCCTTGCCATGAGGGCTGTTACAGAGAGAACAGGGTTTCGGACGAGCTCCTTCCGAAGCTCGCATCCTGGCAGGAGGGCGTGCTGGAAGGACTTGATCGCGACATCTTCGGAGGAGTTGTCGATTTGACTGTAAACCGTCCAGAATCTCTTGGCGAATTGAGTGATGCTTTCACTCCACCTCATCCTGAGGGCCATGATGTCACTGTCGGTCTTAGGAATGACTCTGTGCGCCTGGAATTTCCCAAGGAAGGAGTCCCGCAACTGACACCAGCTCGTGATCGATCCTTCGGGGAGCGCGCAGAACCATTTGAGGGGTAGGTCCCCCAGGCTGGAGGAGAAGACTCTGCAATTGAGGTGCCCGACGTCGCCCCAGACGGATAGTGTTTGGGTAAAATGCCGGAGATGGGCTGCTGGGTCCGAGGTCCCATCGTAGAGGACGAACCTTGGGACGCTGAACTTCTTGGGGAGGGATAGTCAATTATCTCTCTAGAGAAGGGCGATGAGTCGAGGCCAGCGAAGTCGGGGATGTCTGGCTGGTTTTGAGCGAGCCCTGCCTCCCTTAAGGTATTCTGGATGGCCTGCTTGACCAGGCGGTCGATCAGAGCCTGCTGATCTGCCGCCTCCGATCTCGGCATCGACGCCCTATCCTCGTGGTTATGGCAAGAACTCCCGATGTGACTCCGCTCGCGACTCTTATCGTTCAGATGCTCCCTTAAGTCTTTGTCGGTGATGGGATCCTTCCTGCCTGCGGGACCGCCGCCTCTGGGGACTACTTTTTTTCTCTCGGAGCTGCTGTCTAAGCTGGCGGATAAGATCGTCCTTCTCCTAGAGGACGAGGTTCTGAGCCCTGATTGCTGCTTGAGCGGGGTCGGCTCTGTTGCCCTCGCGGTCCGAGTGGCGCTCGGATCGATGTGATCCTGCCGCTGCCGGGGCCTTGCCCTTCGAGAAGCGCTCCTGAAGGGGAGCGTTCAGCCGTGGTGGGTCCCCCACTTCTAATGGGGACGACGCGGACTCGGTGTGGTAGCTTTCTACCTCTGCGGCCCTCCCCCGACGCATAGGGCAATGGCCCAGGGAGAGCCAGTGGTCCTACGGGGAGGGACTTCGGGTGCTCTGCGCCTCTCTTGTTTCTCGGAGCCATAGTGATTGGAAAAGTTTTGGGAAAGGTTTTGAGGTATGGGTTAGTACTTTCCCACAGACGGCGCCAATTGTAAGTGCCTAAAAATTAAGGACTTTGAATCAGTGATTAGGATGCTTGATTCGGGCGGTTTGGATGAAGATTGTCGAGGCTCCGACTGGACCTGAAGAGGAAGAGAGGAAAACACGTCAGAGGACCCTGGCTGCAGGCAGCGCAAGGCTCTCCGATGCTTAAGTTAGTCCAGGGAACGAGCAAGGGAGATGGAGAGAAAATTGCAGAGTAAGAGCGTGTATTATGGATAGCGTACCTTTAGGATGGAGATGGAGATGCTATTTATAGGCGATGGGGACGACTAACGTGGGCGAGTCCCAAGACTGGGCTGGCCACTCGAGTGGCTGCGTCCACTCAGCCATAATGCATTAAATGCTGACCCACGCCTCATTAAATGCTAGCCTTGCTGGGTCAGGCGGCGGTTCTGACTTTTGGGCCAGGTCACATCGGGTCTGGCCCGGGGCCATGCTCTGGGGGCGCACGTGTTCTGTATGCGCCGTTTTGTCAGTAATGATAGTCTGCAGGGCATGCCTTATCATGCGCCGTTGTCCTGTCGTTGGTCCCATCAATCTCTGTCAAATCCGCATTGCCGGGGGTCGATGCCGAAGTCGGATAGGTCCGACTTCGGGAGCTCTTACCTCGGCGAATGCCGCGGTCCTTCAGCCGCGGTCAGCCTTGGCCTAGGGGAGGCATAATCAATCTGTCTTAAGACCGGGGCTAGCGCTGATCTCGGCTTAGTGAAAACATCCCCACACACTATGCACTTTGCTCATCAACAGATATGTTTTGGATCATATCGGAAGTCATCGTCTCATAGAGCAGCTAAGCTTGTACATGTTCTTTATAATCCACTGGTCTTGAGGCCTTTTATAGAAGGATTTAGGAGAAGCCCAAACAAGGGCTACTTGGATCTCAACGAAAGTTCTTTGAATGAGGACAACTAGAGAAATTGTACAATCGATCCTACTCGATTTCCTCAACACGTTCTGTTTCCGTATGCCTCACTTCATCCTCTTCTCTACGCATCAAACTGTAGTTTTTGTTAGACAAATTGGGAAGGTCTGCTAGAATATATTGCAATTACTACGGGGCGAGGATAGACCTAGTCTCTTCCCTGGGTCAAGATGTTGACACCAAAACTATCACTTTGCCTCTTCAACCTCAAGAAAGCTATGTGAAACTGCAACCTACCATAAATAGGCAATGCTACTTCCAAAAATCAAATCTTGTCAGAATCAAACAAAAACTACAACATCCTTCAAGACAGCCAAGAGAGGAGTACACATGAAGTTTCGGGCCATTTTAAAATCATTTGGCCTAACTTCACTTCTTCGGCAGCTGAACCGGAGCTCCCGGCGGCGACAGCGTTGAAGACATCAAATCTTCGATCAGAGCCTGTGGATGGTCTCAAAATACCTCCAAAGGGCTCCACGTCAAGTTCCAAGTCAAACCGACAACGTTTGACCCTACATCAACCCTCGAACAGCTAAATCAAGCCTCTCGACGGTGAGAACCACCGAGGTCATTACTCATCAAACAGAGCAAATGGATGGCTTCAAGATGCTTACAAAGGGTTACACGTCAAGTTTCAGGTCATTTCGACAACATTTGACCAAACTTTGACTCTCGGAAGCCAAATTAGGCCTCTCGGCGGCGAAGCTCCCCGGGACCAAGGTTTCCAAATCAGAGCTAATGGATCATCTCAAAATGACTCCGATAGGCTCCCTGTCAAATTTCAGGACAATCGGACATCGGTTGACCGCACATCAAAGCGCGACATCTTTCTTGCGATATAATCAAGTCTACTGGCGACAGGACCCCACACGGTTGAAAAACTCAAACAAAAGCCTATGGTTGGTCTTATTTATTGCTCAAGAGACTTCACCTCAAATTTCAGGTCATTTCGACATCGTTTGACCCGGTTTCGACTTCTGACGAAAATCAGCAGCTCTGGGCGACAAAATCTTTGGCTTTCCCGGAAAATTGGAAACTTTGCACTCCAAATTGCAAGGATTCTCGTCATGTTTTCTAAAAGGAAATTAGGCCAATAATGTGCAAAAATATCAAGAAAAATACCGAAAAAGAAAGAAGTAGAAAAAATTGAGAAACAGCTGGGAAACGGAGACCGAAGGGGAAAAATCCCCCAGGGTCGCCTGTGACCATGGGTGCATGGTCGCCGGTGACCCTGGTTGCCGGATTTTTGCTGAAGGGCCGTTTTTTCAGTCCCTTTTCGCGTTTCGAGACTTCCGTCCCCTATGGTTTTTTAAAATTCTGACTTTCGAGGCTCCAAATCTGTCGATCTTCGTCAACATCACGTGTCCGTCTTCGAGAGTATCAAATCAACATTGATTGCCAACCGGTCGACCAAAAAAGTGTGCTTTCTACAAAAACGATCGAGAAATCAACAAGAAATATGGCATCGACCCGCTGCTAGCAATCCATGTCTGAAATTGCATGGCCATCCAATGTCGATCAGCATGAAGATCCATCGATGATCATCGCCAAAAGAATTCCAAAAGACGCGGCGCGGCCCGCGACTCTTCAACAGCTTGGCGACCACTTAATGCAGTTAATTGACTAGCTTTATTGCAGTCATTAACTCGTTATTTTGGACGGCCCAATCAGAAGCAAGCATTTGGGAATTATAAGTCAAAGATTCATGGCACTTAAACCATGAAACTCCTCCCATCATGGCGATTAAAGTCAATTAAAAAAGCCTTAACTCTCCTCCAGCCAATCAGAAGCCAAGAAAAAGAAGTTACAAAATAAAGAAATAAATCTTGTAACTCCTCCCATTATGTGGCCTTAAAGCCCATAAAATCTCCTAAATGGTTACCAAAGGCCTATAAATAGGAGAGCATTCCAAAGAAACTTAGATCGGAAAAACCCAAGCAAGATCCGAGATTCGGAAAAATCCAGAGAACAAAGCACAGAAAATCCCGAAATCCAAGAGAAAAAGAGAAAACTCTGATGAAGTTCTACAAAGACCACCACTACAAGGTGATAAAAGGTGCCCCCTAAGGTCCTTGTCTTCTCCTTTTGCTTCCAATGGCTTAGACGTTGCTTTTCAGCCCGTCTACTTAGCTTTTTATCAGATATAGGACATCCTCTTGGCCCTTGTCCTCTAAAAATATGAAGTTATAGCCAAGCCAAGCGAATCAAGAGCATCATCTGTTCTCATCTGCATGGATGATGGCGAAGTCTACACATGACTTACGACCGTCAATCTGAACGAGTCCCCTACAATCTCCTAAAAAGTTAGATCCTCCTTTTCTTGCTTTTCATTGTAGTTTGTATTTTTCTAAAGAGACAAAAAAAATCACAACTCTTGTCTTTCATTATTGATAAGAATTGCAAATTGGCTATAAACGCCAAAAATTGGCTAAAATGCCAAAAAATCGGCTATAAATGCCAAACATCGCCTTTCACGGCAAAACAAATGAAATCGCTTCTTACGGCATTTCAAAAACCTGTCTCTTTTCTTAAATATTTGTGCAATGAAAAACTTGAAAGAAGTTGAGTTCTTTTTACTTGTGAAAGTCAATCTCCGGATCACCACTTGTAATTCCAAGTAAAATAGAAAATCTAACACACCCACCCAAAAAAAATATTGATGCTCGCTTTTTACCCTCCCGGGTGTGAAAGGGTTGGATCAAACAGACTCCCACGTCCGCCGACCTTGGTAAGCGTCGAGCATGAAAAGCACGGTCCATCAAGCTGACACACCCGGTGGGACTCGTTCATTTGAGAACACGATGCTTAGAAATGAAACATTTGCATATCATATTTTTCCTCGATACTTATACTTCTTTTCTAGATTCCTTGGCTACTTTCTAGTTGGTGGCCTATGTTGGATTTCGCATCTAAAAAAAATGAGAAGGGATATTTTTGGAAATTTCTAATTCTATCTTTGAGTTTATTTCCACTCTTTCTCTTTTCATAAAAAAAATCAAATTTCTCATGTTGGATTTAAACTTGAGAAACTTTGATCCTCTCCTTTCGTTCATGTGCTTACAGAAATGTTGAGCCTGTTCGAATTGGGAGATGGTTTCTCTTCGATGAGTTCATAAAAGATCTTTCTAAAAAAAAATCAGATTTCTCGTTTTAGATTCAAAATTGAGAAAATTTGATCCTTTCCCTCTCGAGCACTGGTATTGATCCTTTTCTTCTTGGGCACTGGTGCTCGCAGATATGTTGAACCCGTGTTTGGATTGGGGATTGGGCCATCATTTCTCTTCGATGAGTCTGTTAGGGATCTAAAAAAATAAATAAAAAATAGATTTCTTGTTTTAGATTTAAAATTGAGAAAGTTTGATCCTTTTCCTTTCGGGCACTGGCACTCATAGAAATATCGAGCCCGTGTTTGGATCGGGGATTGGGCCATCGTTTCTCTTCGATGAGTCTGTTAGGGATCTAAAAAAAAAAAGAGACAAAGACCACTAAGGTTAAACCAATTGCGTTCTTTGACCACGATTGATTCAAGAAAAGCCTTGTTTAGAGTGTGGAGACAGCTTCACTGTTCTAGGCAAAGGTCCTCCAAACAGGTTCATTAAGTAATCATACCCTTACTTGGGGGCAATTCTATCAATTGAGATTTCATGAGACTGGATTAGGAGGGCTATGTGTACTCTTACATCTTTAGATCTTCTTTAAAAAAAAGGGTCTTAAAAAAAACAAAAAAAACTCCCGTCATGTTTGGATTCAGACTCAAGAAATTGTAGTTCCTTCCCTTCTGGGTATTGGTACTCGCAGAAATTGTTAAACCCATATTTGGATCGGAATACCATCTGCTCTCTTTGATGAATCCTCTCTTGACCTTTCAAAAAATAAACCCTCGTCATTTTGGATTCAGATTCGAGAAATTGTGGTTCCTTCCCTTCTGGGCACTGGTGCTAACAGAAATTGTTAAGCCCGTGTTCAGATTGGAATACCAGTTGTTCTCTTTGATGAAACCAATCTTGACCTTTAAAAAAAAAAGAGAATCCCATCTCATAGATGCGATCTCCAACATTTGTGCCCAGCGGTACTGGTACGCCCTTTTAGGGTCTACTGTATTTGTGACCGGCACATTTGTAACTCCAACCTTATATTCGTCTTACTTCGAGCAAGCCCTGCTTCTCGATAAGTCAAATTTAGGTTTACAATTGCTTCTAGCAGTCACTGAAATACTCATTCTGGGCTCGTCATACTTGCGATCAGAACAATTGTACCATCTATGGAATTTTGCCTTCTTCATGTCGCTTGGGTTGCTCCATGACCTTCGAGCGATTTGAAAAGACAAAACCATAGTTTTTCCCATTTATGATCATCATATTCTTGTGATTACTAATGGATGTAGTCTTGTTTCAGAAATTTTTTCAAAAGCTAACAATGGCAGCTTCTTTGACCATTACTTTCGATGAGAACAAGCACCAACTCATGCTTCAACAGAAGCAAAACACGCGCACTCATAAGCGCCCTGTCAGCTGTCGAAGCGTCACCTCTCTCGGCAACTCTCTGAACTCCGGGTCGACTTCGACTCCCCGGACTATCGTCTTTAGGATGCTGGGACCATTCCCACTTCTCGAAGAAGATACCGCGCCTACCAAAAAGTAGAAAGTCGCCTCTCAATGTGTCACTACCATGACACCAAAGGCGAGCGCCCAGAAGCCAGAAGCCCGCGGCATCCCCGCGAAGCCTCAACCCACAAATAACCAGGTCTATCCTAAGACTTGGTCCCCAAAACCTTCACCAAAACAAAGAAGGTCCCAAATGTTCACAAAGCCAGGTTACCTCGCCCACTCAAAGAGAACCAGTTCTACCCTCTTGCCTACATGAAAGAGGAGAGACCCGTCTCCAACTTGACAACCAAGTCAACCCTGCATGAACCGGATTTCTCCTACAAGCCCAAAATCAGATCATGTGTCACAAGGCCTCTACAAGCACCTGCTAAGGCCTACAATCCTTCGGTTTGACCCTTCATCTTTACGGGGGCCGAACTCGAAAAGTTCAAAGCTTCGCTGCGACAGACAAATGACTGGGTCCGGATCCTGTCCTTGCCTAGCTACAAAGAAGACAGGCTCGGTTGCTGTGCCCAAGGGAGCACATCCTTCATTGTCAAAGCCTAGCCAGAGCTGACCGAAGCTTAAATTGCTCGTCGTGTACGCCGCCGTGCGTCGTATCGACAAAAGAGACTAGAGAAGCAGATGACTCAACTCTTACACTTTAAGTCTCTCACAAATGGGTCGAAAAAGAAAGACCCCACCAAGCTGCTGCTGTCCATATGGTTGGAAAAACTAGAAGACGCAAAAAGTAAGCAACAAAAATCCATGTCCGATGTCCGATGACCCGCAGCGCCTCCAGGACAAGAAGACATTCAGAAGAATCCCTTGCTCCTTCAAGCAAAGGACGGCAGAGTGATCCTTCCTCAAGCTCTTCTTAAAAAAGAATGAGCCCCAGCTCAGTCACCAGGACAGGTTCTTCATTCGAATCCCGAAGGATGAACGTCTTGGCTACAAATTCTGAGCCACCACCTCGCAATCCACCTCAAGATGATGCGCTCACACGCATCCAGCAGTTGGAACAAGGCCAACAGAGGATTGAGACTCTGATGGAAAATCTTCTCCTCGCCTTCCAAAATCAGGCGAACAATGAACCTCCTCCGAATCATCAAGACGATGAGGTAAATGGGGAAGAAAATGAGTCACGTGCCCTTACAAAAAAGGACGTAGACAGTATCCTCGCAAAAGCAAAAGAAGAGGATATACTCAAGGAGCATGGGATCAAGCCACCATATCCCTTATGGATGGACTCGGTCCCGTTCCCTACAAAATTCAAGCATCTTACTCTCCAAACATATACGGGGAAAGGATCAGCCAGACAGCACGTCATCCACTTCAAGATCTTGACGGGAGCTATCGCGGATCAAGATGCACTCAAGATCCGCCTCTTTGCAAGTACCCTAAAAGGTACGGCCTTTGATTGGTACTCCACTTTGCCGGAGGACTCCATCCAAAATTGGGCCATGCTAGAGACACGCTTCCTGACTCACTTCAAAGGTGAGGATCATCCTGCTACTATGGCTCAGCTGTGCAGCCTAAAACAGGGGGAGAATGAGTCAACATATGACTTCATCCATAAGTAGAAAGCAATGGCATACAAATGCTCTGATGTATTGCCACAAGCGTCGCTAGTCGACATCTGCCGAAACAACATGAGAGCTAGAATCCGCTCCATGATCATCGGCAACAAATTAAAGAACCTGGGAGAACTCCTAGAAGCTTCCATGGAAGCTGAAACGGTGATTAAAGACCTCAACAATCAGAAATCATCAAGAAAAGAGCCAACCGCCATTGCAACCTCTAAACCAAAGAAAATAGATGTCCTCAATGTGTAGACCAAGTCAGCTCCTTAGCCACCAAAGAAAGCTGAAAACAAAACTGCTGGTAAGAGACCTGAACTCTCAGATGCCTTCAGAGAATGAGTAGAGAAGAAATACCCATTTGATGAAGATGTTGATGAAATCTTCGGGGCTCTTGTGGCGAACGACAAGCTCACTTTGCCTGAACCCAAAAGACCGAGTGATGTTGGCAAAACCAATGATCCTCGGTACTGTCCATACTATCAGAAGATCTCGCATCCTCTCAATCAATGCTTTGTTGTGAGGGAGAAAATAAATGAGATGTGGAAAAAACGGAGTCATCACCTTTGACAAAAACTATGGGTCTGCCTCCGTCAACATGGTGACATGTGGACAAACATCAAAATCACCAAAGAAGAAGATCACTACTTCCTTCAAGGAACTGGTTCCTTACGCGACACTAGACGGACAACCTATATGGGTACATCCCGATCTCCTGGAAGATGAAAATTGGGAGGTCGTGAAAACAAAGCCTACAGCTCAACAGCGAAGGCAGGCTAGGAAACATCTCCTCAAGCTCAAACTGCAAGAGAAGACCTAGCCAAAACAAGAAGTCCGAGAAAAGGCAGAGGCTTCCTCTACCGTTTCACTGGAGACAACAAAAATGTCCCTTCCAGAGACTTCAAAGGGGGTAAGAAAATTCACTCTCAGTGATTTCATGCCACCTCAATTCAAAGAAGCCACGCAGGGGGCATCATACTCTTGCAATTCGGTAGTTGGATTCTCCATTGATGGATACGAGTCCAGCGACACCGATGATGGATTCGAATCCAACTACACCGACAAGTGGGAGGAGTCCCTTGAAACAGGAGAATATCTCTCCGATGAAGAATGGGTTCCTGAGACTTATCTTATGCCAGTAATCTGGTATAACCCTTTACAGCCACAAGGATCCTGGTCTGATAATGAAGAAGACCAAGAGGCTGTACAAGAAAATGCTGTTGAACCAACACCCCTCATTGCTCAAGTAGAAATCAACAATGTTGAGCCACAAAGAGTTGATAAAGAAGAAGATTTGGCTCCTATGCCTGATCTTGAAGAATATGCAGGGATCTTGGAGCATCTCGCTCTAGAACAAGAACAAGACCGCGTCAACGAGCCTCCTCGCAATCTAGAGCCGGAAGTCCCTGAAGACCATCAGGTACATCCTCCCTAAACTCCTGAAAATGGAAAAAATTGCTGGATAGACGATCCTCTTACATCCGAGGATGAGTCTGACTCCGATCAGGCAACATCTCCTGTCAGAGCTGCATGTAATGTGACAATTCGGGATTATAACTCTTCTGAAGCATCGTCTGATGAGATCACTTACACTCCGACGACTCCTAGCAATATATCTTCTGGAGCCACCTCATCTCACGTGACTTTCACTGAGACGACACCCTCTCAGGCTTTTTCTCCTGAGACCGTGACTTCAAAGTTCACACCCTTCCTGACTGAAGAATTCCCAGCTATTGATGCTTGGGACGATGAATTGGTCAACGAAGAAGAAAGGTTGCTGGATGCTGTTCAGGACTTGTTCCCGGAAAATGCTCCATGCAACACAATCACTGAGGATGGCAACTCTGCTGCTGATACATCCTCAGCAAATGAAAAACGACAGCCTCTTGATGTTGAAGACAATCTTCCAAATGAAGACCCTACTCAAGAAGCCCTCGAAGTTGGTAGAGGCACCCGCTCTGGCCGGGACTACCACAAAAATTACAACCAATCTTCCTTTACATATGTAAATCCTTCGGGAAAAGATGTTGTAAGCGCCCCTAGTGGCAACAATGATGAACATGCAGGCCCTAAGGAGCTTTCAAGTATGACTTGATTGAACACTTCAAGCACATACCTGCACGTCTGCACATCCTAGATTTATTGCGAATGTCTCCGCACACTCGTGATAATCTCATTTCAGAATTACAAAAGCTAAATGAGGATGTCGACAAACATGCCCCCGCAAATCCTCCAAATTGAAATGGACTACCGGGTCAAAAAATTAGAAGCTTCCTCAAAGGGAGAAAAGAAGAAAACTGAGGGATCATGCATTGAATACCTCTCGGTTCAAAAAGCAGCTAGTGCAACCATCACCTTCACTAAGGAAGACCTCCTATTTGGCGAAACAAGGCACAACCGACCCCTGTACTTCACAGGGTACATCAAGGAAATGCCTATGCACAAAGTTCAAATCGACCCAGGTTCTGCTCTCAACCTCATCTCCACATTGGCTCTCGAAGAGTTGGGCATCCCACCCAGCAAACTGAGCCACACATCTGTATCTATCTTTGGATACGATGGGAGTACTCAAAGGCCTATCGGCAAAATCAGGTTCAAGTTGCAGATCGGTGATCTTATCGCTGAAGTCACTGTATATGCAATGAAAACCCCTTCATGCTACAACATCCTTCTCGGACGCCCCTGGATCCACGAGAATGGTGTCGTCCCTTCAACTCTACATCAATGCATCAAATTTGTTGGCAACGATGGCATGATACATTGAGTCTTTGTGGACAAAAAACCCTTCAAAGGTAAAGAAGTCCACTTTGCAGACTCACAGATGTATGAAGGTGAAAAAGAAGAAGAGGAAAAGCACACAGCACCCTTTGCCGAAAATCTCCAAAAAGATAAAGGCAAGGCTCCTCAACAATCACCGGAAGAAAAGAAACCATCTGGTAAATCCGAAGAGAGCATTCAAACTCCCTTCATCATCTCCCTCAAACCTTCAAAGCCTTTGGTCATCACAACTAAAGTGAAGAAGGCAAAACAAAAGTCTGGGGGCAAATTTGTTGTCTCTTTCATGTCTATCATGTAAGACACGCATTCGGATTCAGAGCCAGAAGACGACACATCGTCAAGCCAAGCTGACACTCAGCAAGTTCAGCCTGCTCTTACTCCAATGGAGACAACTTCTGACATAGAAGATCCTACGTCAGCTTCCTTCGTTGTTCCAGCAACTTCAGCAAAGGAAAAGCCGATCTTCTTCCATAGATCGGATGCCTCTTCATCAAACTCCGTGCTTGAACCTTTCCAAAATAAAGGTATGCCTCAACTATCCTTATATAGTTCTGTGGCACTAGCTATTATGAAGAAAAGGGGTTATGACACTCAAAACCCAGTCGGTTTGGGAGAAGGATGTGGTATTCGCACGCCATTGGGGCCCGTCTTGACCAAAAGCCAGCTGGAAGATTGGAGACTCTACAGCTATGTAGAAAAGTCTTCACACGGGCTAGGGTATGATCTCGACACTGCCCTGAGACAGTTGACACAAATGCTTAAAAGTCAATTTACCGACCAAGCCTCAACATCTCGTATCCATGAAGACATCGATCTCTTTGGATATCTCTTCGATGAGTCACCCGACAAAGATCCAGGAAGCTCATCCAATTGGTATGATTTCTCTGACAATGAAGAGGAATTGTCTGATGGCACAAACATGTGGTCTTCTGACCCAGAAGAATCCTCATCTCCAAAAGAAGTAGCCTACTTCGACCCGATTTCAACAGGCGATTGGGATCATCTCATAGCAAACCTTGAGAAAATTGTCGATCAAGAAGACCTGTGGAAAGGAACAAAACCTTGGTCTGGAAATGCCCTTAAAACCCCAGAAGGTTTCGTTGAGCTGGAAGCCTCCGAAAATATTATGGAGGATTTACTTTCGAACCTTCCAACAGAAGATCATGTTCAAAAGATAGACTTGGGAACACCTGATAACCCACGTCCTGTATTCATAAGCAAGAATATAAAGGATGATGAGTTACCCGAGTATATCGCCTTTCTTCGTGAGTTCGTTGATTGCTTTGCATGGTCTTATGCTGAAATGCCTGGCTTAGACCCCAAAATAGCAGTCCACAAACTTAATCTTCAAGAAGACATCAAGCCTGTCAAGCAGGGCCATAGAAGATTCCGTCCAGATGTGATGGATAAGATTGAACAAGAAGTTCAAAAACTCAAAAGCGTCGGCTTCATCCGTGAGGAACAACATCCTGAATGGTTGGCCAACATTGTCCCCGTGACAAAGAAAAACGGGCAGATCAGGGTCTGTATTGACTATAGAGACCTGAATGGCGCATGCCCTAAAGATGAATTTCCGCTCCCCATACCAGAGGTAATGATTGATAATACCTGTGGATTCGAGCGAATGACATTCATGGATGGTTTCTCTGGCTACAATAAGATAAAGATGCATCCTGAGGATGAAAAACATACATCCTTTCGGACGCCATTTGGCGTGTATTGCTACACTGTCATGCCATTTGGTTTGAAAAATGCTGGTGCCACATATCAGAGGGCTATGATGAAAATATTCCAAGATATGCAGCACAAAACGGTTGAATGTTATGTTGATGACATCACCGTTAAAAGCAAAAGAAAAGAAGATCATTTCGAAAACCTTCGAGAAGTCTTCCTCCGACTTCGCAAACACAAATTGCAAATGAATCCTTTGAAATGCTTCTTCGGCGTCTCGTCGGGTAAGTTCCTCGGATTCTTAGTTCAGAAAGCTGGAATAGAGCTTGACCCCATAAAAGTCAAACCATTCTAGAAATGCCCTCTCAAAGAACCTTGAGAGAACTCAACGGGCTTCAAGGGAAATTGGCCTACATCAGATGGTTCATCTCCAATCTTTCGGGGAAATGCCGTCCATTCTCCCGGTTGATGAAAAAAGGTGTAAACTTTGTCTGGGATGCTGATTGTGAAGCTGCGTTCCAAGATATCACGTCATACCTGACCAAACCTCCAGTGTTAGCTGCTCCTACCACTGGAAAACCATTCATCTTGTACACAAGAGCCCTTGATCACTCTCTGGGTGCTCTACTTGCACAAGAAAATGATGAAAGAAAAGAAGCTGCTCTATACTACCTCAGCCGCATGCTAGTAGGTGCAGAGCATCGCTACTCTCCAATCGAAAAAGAATGTCTTGCAGTGATGTTCGCCGTACAAAAGCTACGTCACTACTTGCTTTCCAACACAGTCTACCTGGTCTTAAGGATCAACCTCTTGAAGTCCTCGTCATAAAAGACTCTCAATGCCCGACTGGCAAAATGGTCCATCCTTCTGTCACAATTTGATATTAGGTATGTACCACAAAAGGCAATCAAAGGGCAAGCTCTAGCGGACTTTCTCATGGAGCATCCATTGCCTAAAGATTCTCCGCTCAGAGATGATCTCCCTGATGAGCCAGTCTACAATGTGGAGACTTTCTCACAAAATGCTTCCTGGGACATGTACTTTGACGGTGCAACCAGGACAAATGAAAAAAGACAGCTGACCTCGAGAGTTGGCATCCTTTTAGTTAGCCCCGACAAATACATGATTCCACACGCTTTCTCGCTACTGGAACCATGCACAAACAATGCAGCTGAATATCAAGCTCTGATCCTAGGATTGGAACTCGCCATCGAATCCGGTATCACCATGCTGGAAATCTTTGGAGACTCTCAACTGATTGTCAACCAGATGAATCAGAAATTTGAAGTCAGGAAACCTGATTTACTGCCTTACTACAACAAGGCACAATCGCTTCTGCAAAAGTTTGACATCTGTCACATCACCCACATTCGAAGAGGTGAAAACATACGTGCAGATGCCCTGGTTGGACTTGCCACATCTATGGCAGTCCAAGAAGGGGAAAACATGCAAATCATAGTGTGCGAAAGAAGAATCCTTCCTCCTCTTAACACACACCAAGCAGTTGCTGAATGCCACTAAGTGGTGGGAAGTCGGATTTCAATCCTTCAACCTTCAATCGGCGACTGGAGGGATCCGATCATTGATTACACTATGTTCGGAATCCTACCTAAAGATGCAAAAGAACGGGTAAGCATCCAAAGGCGAACCCCAAGCTTTCATTTTGATATTCCTTTAAAAATCCTTTCCAGGAAATCCTTCAACGGAGTACTTCTACTCTGCTTGTCACAACAAGAGGCTGAAGAAACACTCAAAGAAGTTGATGCTGGTCTATGTGGAGCTCATCAGGCTGGTCCCAAGCTCTATGATCAGATAAAAATGTTAGGTTATTACTGGCTTACCATGGTAGCTGACGCAATGCAATTTGCTAAATGCTGCCAACGATGCCAAGTTCATGGAGATAACATTCACATGCCTCCAGAATGGCTACATCCTACAGCGATTTCATGGCCTTTCGAAGCCTGGGGTATGGACATCATAAGTCTTATTTCTCCCCCTTCAAGCAAAGGTCATCACTTCATCTTCGCCTCTACGGATTATTTCTCTAAGTGGTCAGAAGCATTTGCGCTCAACGAAATGAAGGCCTCATCAGTCCTTCAGTTCATGCGCACCAACATATTTGTCGTTTCAGCATACCCAAAAGATTCATCCATGATAACGGACCACAATTCCAGGATCATCGATTCTACAGGTTCTGCGACAAATATAAAATCCAAAGCTGTCCTTCGACTCCATACAATCCGGTAGCAAACGGATTAGCAAAAGCATTCAATAAGACACTCTGCAAAATCCTCAAAAAAATGGTCTCTAGTCACAAAAGAGACTGGAGCAACAAACTACCGTTCGAGGACCAACCTATAGCACACCATTTTCCTTGGTCTATGGATGCGAAGCTGTCGTACCATTGGAAGTACAAATTCCTTCCTTGAGGGTATCCTTGCAAAATGACATGACTCAAGAAAGCAATGTCAAATTGCGACTCCATGAGCTGGACAATCTCGATGAGAGATGGCTCGAAGCTCGACAAAGCATTGAACTTTACCATGTACGCATGGTAGGATCTTTCGACAAAAAGGTCAGGCAACACGCTTACAAAAATGGTGACTTGGTTCTTACGGTAAAAAGACCAATGGTCTTCGCTCACAAGTTCAAGGCAAGTTTGAGCCAAAATGGGAGGGATCCTACGTCATCGACAAGGATTTCTCCAATGGCGCATACGCACTCCTAAACATGGAGGGTGACAGATGTATGCTGCCCATCAACGACAAGTTTTTAAAGCGGTACTACCCTTGAAGACTTACCCAACTGGGTAAGAGCAATGCCTGTACGGCCAAAATCGGTTTCCAGGTACACGCTCGCTAAACCCACTCTTTTTAGAATTTTCATATCAAATGTTGAAATTTCTAGAAATTTAAACAATGCTTACTTTCATCGTTTCATTGTTAAAAAAAAATCCAAGTTTAGGAACCTTTCCCTAACTTAACCAAAATTTTCAACCCTTGAACCCAAAATTCATGGTTTGAAACAAAATCCGGATTTAGGGATTTCTACCGTAGTCCACCCTGCCTTTTACCGCCAAAATGATTTTAGGTCAAAACTTATGACCCCCGTGTCTTTAAACAAAAAATATTTTTTTTTCAAAAACCATGGGGAAGCGACGCTTAGTCGATACTCGCATAAATCGGAAGAATGCGAACCACGTTTGACACTTCCAAAATCGCAGGGAAGCGACATTTCGTCGATACTTGCAAAATCCAAAACCGTGGAGATGCAACATTTCAGTTGATATCCACAACCCAAATTTCAAAGGTTCGAAAAAACCTAAAAATCGTGGAGATGCAACATTTTAGTTGATATCCACAACCCAAATTTCAAAGGTTCAAAAAAAGAAAAAGCCAAGAAACCGTGGAGACGCAACATTGCAGTTGATATCCACAACCCAATGGTTCGAGAAAACCGTAAATTTAAAAAATCATGGGGAAACGATATCAAGTCAGTACTCGCAAAACCAAAATTTTTGAAAAGCAAGGATACGACATTCCATCGATACTTGCACCCAAATTCGCGAGGATGCGACATTCCATCGATACTCGCAATCGAATGAGCAAGGATGCGACATTCCATCGATACTTGCAAGACCATTAGGAGGGAGGCGACTTTTAGTCGATACTTGTTTTTTTAAAAACCAAACCGGCTATAAATGCTACAAACCGGCTATAAATGCCACAAATCGGCTATCAATGCCACAAAACAAAACCGGCTATCAATGCCACAAACCAAAAATTGGCTTTAAAAAACCCGGCTATTAATGCCACAAAACTGGCTCTCATGCCAAAACCGGCTTCCATGCCACAAAATTTTTTTTTTCTGGCTCCCATGCCAAAAAATCATTTGACAAAAGATTTTCACAAAATGACAAAACTTTTGATCAAATCCCATTTAGCAATTGCTTTCATCACAAAAAGATTTAAGTGAGCGTAGGGAAAACAAAAAAAAAAAAAAAAGGCATCCCATTTAGCAATTGCTTTCATCACAAAAAGATTTAAGTGAGCGTAGGGAAAACAAAAAAAAAGGCATCCCATTTAGCAATTGCTTTCATCACAAAAAGATTTAAGTGAATGTAGGGAAAACAAAAAAAAAGAGTACCAAAAAAATACATGCGGTACCAAAAAAAGAAAGTGTTCACAAACACTACAAAAAAAAGAGAGTACCAAAAAATACATGTGGTACCAAAAAAAAAGGATAGTTTCTGCTACAAAAATCAGGAGCTCAGCCAAAAATGGTCTCCAGCCAAGATTTCAGCTCCTCAAGCAAACTTTTGGCCTCAGTCGTCAGGGATTCCAGGGCACGCTTCTTCAGGAACTTGCCATGAGATGTTGGGGTGGGCTGTAACCCTTCTTTCACACCGGGAAGCTTATCGCGAGCAGTTTACCATTGTTTGTCCTCTTGAAACTTCCTTTCATGGACTCGATCAACATCTGCAACCCAGCGAATCAGAGCACTCTCCGCGCCCTGTCGCGAGCCTTTGTTATAGCAGCCCACTTGGCAGCGACTTGTGCCTTTAAATGCTCAAGACGTTTCCTAGCCTCATTGACCTCCCTATCAAGGATGTTAAGGTCATGTGTCAGCCCAATGATGGCTAGCTCTTCTAAGTTCTTCTCCCGGACTATCTGCTTCCTGCTTTGTGTAGCCTCATTCAGGTCAGACTTAGCCTTATCAGCAGGGTCCAGGAACATCTCCTTGAAGAACTGGTCGTCAGCAAAACCCATGGTCTCAAACCACTTGTCACCCAGTGCAATGATCCTATCAATGATCGCCCTGGCACCTGTGACATCCAGACCAGCCTCTTCGGCATCACTGAGAATCTCCTGCACATGCTGGATCATGCCAAATCCGGCATCCAAGTGCCCAGAAAGGAGAGTCTCAATCCAAGAGCTCAGAACCCGCACCACCACCTTCTTCGCAAAAAGAAGAGATGGCCCAGCTGAAGATTCGCCCCGCTCTGTGGGTCGGGTGTTAATGTCATCATCTGTTGGAAGAGTAATAAAAGAACTCTTTCCAGTTGGAGCTGCTTGGGAAGGAATCTCAGCACGAGGTATCTCCTCAATAGTGTTAGAACTGGTCCCAGGAGTATTTAGCTCTGGATCGACCTCTGGCATCTCTTGCTCTGGTTCTGAAGGAAGTGACAGACTCTCCTCTGTCACTTCAAAACCTGCCAAAGAAACACAAAAAGGTATGAATATGATCCTGTTTGAAAATCATTATCAGGGTTATTACTACAAAATACCTTCTTCGACGATTGGCGGAACACTCTCTTCCTCCAGGAACTCATCGGAAGCATCGTCAACATTTGCATCCATCGATGGTTCAAAGTGATCGGAATCCTGTGGCAAGTCAGCTGACAAGAAAAATGTTAGCAAACCAAGTCATAGAAAAAAAAATGAAAAGCAAAAGAAGTCATACCTGTTGGAGATTCTGGAATCACTCCAGAGTCCCTCGGTTCTTCTTCTGGTGCCGCGACCGGATCAGTCACCGCCTCTTTGGTTGGAATCTCAGGCATCGCCAAGTCTTCCTCTGCTAAAAAAAGAAGCAGCAGGGGAGAAAACAAATCAAGACATGGAAAAATCCCATGAAAAGAAATGGAAAGAGAAAAAGGAAGAATCATATCTTCGCCGACGGTCTCTTCTTCTCGGCTTCTCTTTTCTGGAGGTTCATCAGCATTCCCTGGCACCTCCTCATTGATACTAAGAGGGACTTCTAAGTCAGGAGAGTCCTCATGTTGCCCCTTGTTGCGATGATGACCCCTCTTCCTCTTACTTCTGTGGGCTCGCTTCTTAGAAGAACCTGCCCCGCTGTCAGAGTCAGGTCTCTCACTTGACTCCTCACTGGATGGTCTACTCTTGCCAGTGGACTCCACGGAAGCTTGCCTCTGCGCCGCTTACATCCAAGCATCAAGTTCAGGTTCCTCTTGTTCTAGCTGTTCTAAGGCCTCATCAGGTATTTCTCGAACAGCTTCAGAACCAATGACGCCCTGGTCACCGAGAAAGCCTATCTTGTGCTTCTCTCCAGAAAGGAAGGCCTAAACTTCCTCTCGCTGGACGCCATTCGACTTTCCAAGGCCCTTTCCAGATGACAGCTTCACATCAAGCTCCTTCTTGGAAAGCCCCCGATATGCCGAAAAGCTCTCCGCGAACCACTTCGCAAAGCCGGCAGTCCGGGAAGTCGACAGCACAGGATAAGAGATCATGGCAGTAGTGTCTTCAGCACTATAGAAAACCCATGCGTTTCTCCCATCCTGTAAACCTCCAAAGCGCTTCACCATGCTTGAAGGTGCTCCAACAGCGCCTTGAAAAAAGCCTAACTGCAGAGCAAACCGAGAAGGTACATACGGCTGGATGTCGATGAAAAGATGTCTACGGTACACCATCGTGCCGACACGTATGCTGAAAAGCCACTCATTCTCTGCGTTTGTCAAGGAGTAATGCCTTCCTGACCCCGCCCTGGTAGAGTCTCGCGAGGCACCAAATTCAAAAGCCTTTTTCCGCAACACTGAAGAAAGCTTCACTGAAGACTACCCCATCTCAACGTCCCTAAATCGTCGGATCCTCATGCGGGCAAACAAAAGTGATTCGGACACGGCTTTAATCATCAGAGGATCATCATCCTGTGCAGCACTCAGCCGGTGGAAGCCAGGACAGTGGTACACGTACCATGAATAAAAGATGTGGGCTGAAAATACCCTATTCATAGGGAGCCCAAGCCAAACCAAAAAAAGCAGCAGCCTGCAGTTCGGTACACAAGTAGGAGTAGAGAGCTGGCACCAAAGCAAGCTGCTCTCCAAACGCCATCTGATAAGCCAGAAAAATACAATGCGGTAATGGCGCTTAGCTCCTTTAAAGAGAAACTAATCTCACCATTCATCACAACGAAGGTATTGGTTTGTTGAAGGAATGACTCCAACATAGCCATGAAGGCCTCGTCGGAAAAGATCACGGTCTCCCTAAAGGCGCGAACCACATCAAAAATCCCGGCTTCCTTTAAAACGGCACCACCAATCAGTAGGACGTGATCAGTCCATGACTTCTACTCGGAGTCAGCACTGAAACGGCCACGAAGTCGAGAAGGCTTCATCCAATTGCTGCCGTCACCGCTGAAAATGCCAAGGCCCACCGGTCCCAAATCGACCGACGGATAATCAGAGCCTCGGTAGCCGCTGGCCGGCATCAACATGTCCATGTCAGCTGGCGACTTCTCTGCATATCCAGGAGAACCGCCAACAAAAACCCCGGTCTTGATTACATTTGTCCTTCTCACCCAACTTGGAGGATCTTCCATCTTAGAGCACGTGGGGGCAAGGCTCATGATCGAGACGGTGCGATCAAACGTCGACCGGGTAGCAACAGCCTTCTTCTCACTATCAGCGGTGAAAGAAAACTGAAAACATCTCCTCTGGTATGTCGTGTCATCAGGGACAGCATCACTAGAGAAGAAGGTAGGCTTGGGTAAAACCCTCTGATCGTCTATCACCCATGGACGACTGCTTACCATGATCTTATAGAATTCCTCTCCCTTGAGATCGATCAGTCGCTGCCTCATCGCATCTTTATTGAGAGAGTCACACTCTTCCAGGTTTCTCTCAACATACTGAACCTTGTCCCAAGCTTGCTGAACGGCCGGATTAGAAGATCTAGCAGATCGACGAGGTACGCTGGTAGCAGGCTCTTTACCCTTGTTCGTTCTGGAGGAACCACCTGCAAAGGATGGAAAAGAAAAAGATCAATCATCAAAACGACACGATTTCGCTAAAAAAAAATCTGGCGAAATTTTGACATGATGCCGGGGCAATTCCGAAGAAAATGAACTACTCCGAAAGAAATAGAAAGCTTGAAGATGGGCTCAACATTGCTGCGAGCTCCGAAACTCCAAACTTTCGAAACCTAAAAGTCTCCGCAAAATCAGGAAGGGCTCAACATCGCTGCGAGCTTCAAATTCCTAAATTTGCAAAAAGTTTCAGGTATGCTATCACATCATGCTACAATTCAATTTACAAAAAAATATACATGCATGAACATCTTAGTTTGCAAAAAAAAAAAGCATTATCATGATGAGCAAGAAAAAAAAGAAAAGAAACTTTCTTGAAAAAAACAGAGAGAAAGAAAACCAAAAAAAAAGAGAGGAAGGGGGCTGGCCCACAGGCCAGATCCGTACGGATCTGTCTTTACGGCCCACAAAAGAAAAAAAAACATGCAAAAAAAGAAGAAGAAGAAAGCATAAAAAAAAACGTGTAAAAAAAAGAGCAACCACGTGAAAAAAAAGAGAAAAGAAAAGAAAAGAAAAAACAGAAGAAAGGAAAGAACTTTCTATCATCCTATTTCCTACAATGGAGTTTTCTTGAAAAAGGGAACTTACTTGAAGCCATTGATGGAGAAGAAGAAGAAAAGTCTTGAAGATCTTGAAGAAGAAGAACTCTTGGTCTTGAAGCCCCCTTGGGATTGTTGCAAAAAAAAAGCAATAAGAGCAAGAAATCCAACCTCCTCCTTGCTTTTATAGAAGAGAGCAA
Source organism: Litsea cubeba (assembly GCA_012931725.1). NCBI lineage: Eukaryota > Viridiplantae > Streptophyta > Magnoliopsida > Laurales > Lauraceae > Litsea > Litsea cubeba. Next base: position 23,681,577 of record CM022947.1, on the reverse strand, counting down.
ACTAAAGAAGGAAAGAAGAAAGAGTTAAGTATTACTAATTAGTAACCTTACCAAAAGAAAGAAATTAGAAAGATTCTTTCCCAAAAGAAAGATATCTTGAGGATTCTCTCCCAAAAAGAAATCAATGAGAGATTTTTTCCCAAAAGATAGGAGATTTGAGATATTCTCTCCCAAAGAAAGATATCTTGAGATATTCTCTCCCAAAATAAAGGGAACATGAGAGATTCTCTCCAAGTAAAGATATTCTTAGATATCCTCTATCCAGAGGATATATTTTTAGATATTCTTTACAAAAATGACACCATATGAGATCCCATGGGTTAGCCCATATGAGCCCATATGAGCCAGGTTTGACCACCTAGGCACTAAAAAAAAAAAAAATTTGGGCATTTAGTCAAAGAGAAATCCCTCTTACCAAGAGCATACAAAAATGGTCCCATGCCTCTTTTGAGTTGATTGGACCATACAAAAAAGAATTCCAAGCTCCATGAGCTTCCAGAAATCAAACCATCCAGCCTCATATACCAAATTGAGCCGAAATCTTGAAATTGACATTCCACAAAAATCCAAACCAAGTCCTGGTCCCCTAACTTGCCACATGCAGCTTGTTAGGTCACAAGACCAAAACCAAAAACCAAAACCTGATCCCCTAACTTGCCACATACAGCCTGTTAGGTCATAAGATCAAAACCAAAATCGACCCCCCAACATTCCACATACAGCTTGTTGGGTCACACGGTCAAAACCAAACCCGACCCCCTAACTGGCCACATACAGCTTGTTAGGTCACAAGGTCAAAACCCAAATCTACATCCCTGATGTCATCTTCAAAACTTTGCATCGAGATGGTATGTGATCCCTTTCACTACCATAAAATTCCCCTGGAAGCTCAAAAGGCTACAAATACCAAAAGAAAGACTGCTCAAAGACTCTTGGTCAAGTCACAAGCTCTCCTTCGAAAAATCTCTTCGAGGCACATCGACTACAAAAGTTAAGCAACTCGTCGCTGCATCTCGAGGGGGCATTTGCTGACACCAAAAAATGTGTCACTTTGCATCTTCAAAATCCAGAAAGCTACATGAAGTCGCAGCCTACCATAAATAGGCAATGCTACTTCCAAAAATCAAATCTTGTCAGAATCAAACAAAAACTGTAAGATCCTTCAAGACAGCCAAAAGAGGAGTACACAAGAAGTTTCGGGCTATTTCAAAATCATTTGGCCTGACTTCGCTTCTCCGACAGCTGAAAAGGAGCTCCCGGCGGCGAAAGCATCGGAGACACCAAATCTTCGATCAGAGCCGATGGATGGTCTCAAAATACATCAAAAATGCTCCACGTAAAGTTCCGAGTCAAACCGATAACGTTTGACCCTACATCAACCCTCGAATAGCTAAATCAAGTCTCTCAGCGGTGAGAATCACTGAGTCCATCACTCATCAGATAGAGCACATGGACGGCTTCAAAATGCTTACAAAGGGCTACACGTCAAATTTCAGGTTATTTCAACAACATTTGACCAGACTTTGACGCTCGGAAGCCAAATCAGGCCTCTCGGCGGCGAAACTCCCCGGGACCATGGTTTCCAAGACAGAACCTATGGATCATCTTAAAATAACTCCAATAGGTTCCCCGTCAAATTTCAAGTCAATCGAACATCGGTTGACCGCACATCAAGCCGCGACATCTTCATCGCGACAAAAATAAGTCTACTGGTGATAAAACCCCAAATGGCTTCAAAACTTAACCAAAAGCCTATGGTTGGTCTTATTTATTGCTCAGAAGGCTTCACCCCAAATTTCAGGTCATTCCGACATCGTTTGACCCAGTTTCAGCTTCTGACGGAAAATCGGCAGCTCTGCGCGACAAAGTCTTCGGCTTTCTCGGAAAATTAGAAACTTTGCAAACCAAAATGCAAGGATTCTCATCAGGTTTTCTACAGGGAAATCAGGTCAATAAATGATAAAAAATATCAAGAAAAAATACAGAAGAAAAAAGAATAAAAAAAATAAAAAACGGGACAAAAGGGGGGAAAACCCCCCCAGGGTCGACCCTGAGCCCGGGATCGCCGGGAGGGCCCCGGAAGCCCTGTTTTTCATCGTTTTTCGCGATTCGAAGCGTCCGACCCCTGGATTTTCCAAAATTCATACTTTTGAGACACCAAATCCTTTGACATCTGTCAAAATCACGGGTCAATCATCAAGAGTATCAAATCAACATTGATCGCCAACCGGTCAACCAAAAAAAAGTGTGCTTTCTACCCGACCGATCGAGAAATCGACAGGACAGATGGCACCGGCCCGCTGTTGGCAACCAATACCTGAAGTTACATGGTCATCTGATGTCGATCTACATGAAGATCCATCGATGATCATCGCCAGAAGAATCCCAAAAGACGCGGCACGGCCCACGACTCTTCAACTGTTTAGCGACCACTTAATGCGATTAATTGACTAGTTTTATTACAGTCATTAATCCATTTCTTTGGACGGCCCAATCAGAAGCAAGCATCTGGGAGTTGCAAGTCAATTGATTCATGGCATTTAACCCATGAAACTCCTCCCATCATGGCGATTAAATGCCCTCAATCTCCTTCGGCCAATAAGAAGCAAAGAAAAAGGAGTTACAAAATAAAGGAATTAATTCCTGTAACTCCTCCCATTATGCGGCTTAATGATAATAAAAGCCCATAAATCCTCCTAAATGGCTACCAAAAAGCCTATAAATAGGAGAGCATTCCAAGAAGAAAGAACAGCACGACAGACTGCAGAAAATCCGAAAACTCAGACAGAAAAAGGCATCAGAAATCTAAGAGAAAGAAAGAGAGAAAACTCTGCGGAAGTTCTACACTGACCACCTTTACAAGGTGACAAAAGTCCCTTGGGGGTACCCCCCCTCCCCGAGGTCCTTGCCTTCTCCTTCTGCCTACAATGGCTTAGACGTGGCTTTTCAGCCCGTCTACTTAGTTTTTTATTGAACATAGGACCTTATTTTGGTCTTTGTCCTCTAAAAACCTGAGGTTATAGCCAAGCCAAGCGAAGCAAGAGCATCCTTTGTTCTTATCTATATGGATGATGGCAAAGCCCACATATGGCTTGCGACCGTCAATCTGAACGAGTCCCCCACAATCTCCTGAGAAGTTAGATCCTCCTTTTCTTTCTTTTCATTGTAGTTTGTATTTTTCCAAAAGAGACAAAAGTCACAACTCTTGTCTTTCATTATTGATAAGAATTGTAAATCGGCTATAAATGCCAAAATCGGCTATAAATGCAAAAAAATCGCCTTTTATGGCAAATCAAGAAAAATGCCTTTCTTTTCTTAAATATATGTGTAATGGAAAACTCGAAAGAAGTTGATTTCCGTTTTACTCGCGAAGGTTGATCTCCGGATCACCACTTGCAATTCCAAGTAAAATAGAAAATCTGGCACACCCACACAAAACATGTTGATGCACGCCTCTGCCCCCCGGTTACGAAAGGGTCGGATCCAAATGGACTCCCACGTCCGCCGACCTCTTTAGAACCGAGCAGAAGCACTGTCCGTCAATTTTCAAGATAAAACTTGTGAAATGTGAAACTATGTCATGAGATGAATATGATGCATATGCTAGACATCAAATTGCAAACAACCTAGGGTCTAACAGCAGGAGTCCCTACCTCTAGCACTCCCTGCTCTTGTTCTGAAGAAAACGATGGACTCTCTTCTGTCACTTCATAACCTGCCAATGAAACATAAAAAGGTATGAATATGATCCTATTAAAAAAAGTTATTATCAGGGTTATCATTACAAAGTATCTTCTTCGACGACTGGCGGAATACTCTCTTCCTCCATGAACTCATCGGAAGCATCGTCAACATTTGCTTCCATTGATGGTTCAAAGTCATCGGAATCCTGTGACAAGTCAACTGACAAGAAAAATATTAGAAAATAAAGTCACAAAAAAGGGCAAAACAAGTCATACCAGTTGGAGATTCTAGAATCACTCCAGAGTCCCTTGCTTCTTTTTCGGGTGCCGCAAACGGATCCGTCACCGCCTCATCAGCCGGAACCTCAGGCATCGCCAAGCCATCATCCTCTGCTAAAAAAAAAAGAGGAAGAGAGAGCAAATCAGAACATGAAAAATTCCATGAAAGAAACGGAAAGAGAAAGAGGAAGAATTATACCTTCATTCATGGTCTTTTCTTCTTGGCTCTTCTTTTCCGGAGGCTCGTCAGCATTCCCTGGCACCTCCTCATTAGTGGTAAGAGGGACTTCCACATAAGGAGAGTCTTCATCCCGTCCCTTGCGACGTTGACTCCTCTTCCTCTTACTTCTGCGGGCTCGCTTTCTAGAAGAACCTGCCCTATTGTCAGAGTCATGTTTTCCACTTGACTCCTCATTGGATGGTCTGCTCTTGCCAGTGGACTCCATGAAAGCTCGCCTCTGTGCCACTCGTATCCAGGCATCAAGCTCAGCTTTGTCCTATTCTAGCTGCTCCAAGGCCTCATTAGGTACTTCCCAGACAGCTTCAGAACCAATGACGCCCTACTCATTGAGAAAGCCTATCTTATGCTTCTCTCTAGAAAGGAAGGCCAAAACTTCTTCTCGCCGGATGCCATCCGACTCCCCAATGCCTTTTCCAGAAGACAACTTAACATCAAGCTCCTTCTTGGAAAGTCCCCTGTATGCTAAAAAGCTATCCACGAACCACTTCGTAAAGCCAGCAGTCCGGAAAGTCGACAACTCATGATAAGAAATCATGGCAGTAGTGTCTTCAGCACTATAAAAAGCCCATGCATTTCTGCCATCCTGCAAACCTCCAAAGCGCTTCACCATACTCGAAGGCGCTCCAACAATGCCTTGAGAAAAGCCCAACTGCAACGCAAAGCGAGAAGGCACATATAGCTGGATGTCGACAAAAAGATGTCTACGTTACACCATCGTGCCGACACGTATGTTGAAAAGCCACTCATTCTCTGCATTTGTCAAGAAGTAATTCCTTCCCGACCCTGCCCTGGTAGAGTCTTAGGAAGCACCAAAATCAAAAGCCTTCTTCCGTAACTCCGGAAAAAGCTTCACTGAAGATTGCCCCATCTCGACGTCCCTGAACCGTCGGATCCTCATGCGGGCAAACAAAAGAGATTCGAATACAGCTTTACCTTTAGCCAATCGAGTCATGAGAGGATCATCATCCTGTGTAGCACCCAAATGGTGGAAGTCAGGACAATGGTACACATACCACGAATAGAAGATGTGGGCTGAAAATACCCTATTCATAGGGAGCCCAAGCCAGACCAAGAAAGTAGCATCTTGTAGCTCGGTACACAAGTAGGAGTAAAGAGCTGGCACTAAAGCAAGCCTCTCTCCAAACGCCATCTGACAAGCCGAAAAAATAAAATGCGGCCAGATGTGCGTTCCATCTCCTCCAGCAAAGACAGCCTCACCTAGCCAATAAGTGAGGTAAACAACAAGATCTCTTCGCAGTGCAATGTCAGAACAAATGGCATCTGTACTTGTGAAGAAACCCCTTAGCTCTTCTCGCATGGCCAAAGTCTTCTTCGAACCCGGATCCTGAGCGCTGGCTTCCCGGGTCATGCTATCAAAAGACTCCCTGCTGTCAAAGAAGTTAGGGAACGAAGAGCCAAAACTCTTCCAACTACTGGACCTGACTTTCGAGCCCTCCTTCTCCTTTAAAAAATCATAGAAGGTGACAAGCTGAAAGTACAGAAGCTTGAACTCCTCAGACTGCTTCTCAAGGATGTTGTCAATGGGCATGAACTCCTCATAGAGTTTTCCAAGCATAGGCAACCCAGTAATGGCGCTCAGCTCCTTCAAAGAAAAACCAATCACACCATTCGTGACAACAAAGGTGTTGGTTTATGGAAGGAATGACTCCAGCATAGCCATGAAGGCATCGTCGGAAAAGATCACGGTCTCCCTAAAGAAGCGGACTGCATCGAAAATCCCAACTTCCTTCAAAACAATGCCACCAATCAGTGGGACGCGATCAGTCCACGACTTCCAATCTGAGTCACCACTGAAACGGCCACGAAGTCGAAAAGGCTTCACCCAATTGCTGCCGTCACCGCTGAAAATACCAAGGCCCACCGATTTCAAGTCAACCGATGGATAATCAGAGTCCTGGTAGCCGCTGGCCGGCATCAACATGTCCATATGGGCAGGCGACTTCTCCGCATATCCGGAAGGACCGCCAACAAAAACCCCGGTCTTGATCACATTGGTCCTTTTCACCTAGCTTGGAGGATCTTTCCTCTTAGAGCACGTGGGAGAAAGGCTCATGATCGAGATAGTACGATCAAGAGTCTATCGGGTAACAACAGTTCTCTCCTCACCATCAGCTGTGTAAGATAACTAAAAACATTTTCTCTGGTATGCCACGTCGTCAGGGATTGCATCACCAAAGAAGAAGGTAGGCTTGGGCAACACCCTCTGTGAAAGTCCGATGGATCCTAACCCTAGAGGGGGGGTGAATAGGGTGAGCTACACTTTATGACTAATTATGACCAATTTTAATTTTCTAAAATAAACTAGTCATATGTGATGATTAACATACATAATGCGGAAGCTTAAATAAACAATCACCACATTGCAATCACCACTACACAAGCATTTATAGTGGTTCGGCCTCAATGCCTACATCCACTACCGGCTTGTGTATCCAACACCCCACCGGATTTCCACTATTATGCTTTTTAAAAGGCTAAGCAATAACCTCTCAATGTTGTTTTTTAAGGCTTAACAACAACCTATTCAAGATGCTTTTCAATGGCTAAGCAATAACCTCACAACAATAGATTTTTCTCAAAGAAAGTGTCTTCACAAAACACTCTTATGAGATTACAATTTAGCTCAATAAATTTGCCTCTAAGATAGGCGGATATGAAAGTGAATAACAACTCACACAAACACACTAAGAATTACAAAGATGAATGCTAATGAGGTGTGTGTGTGAAAACTTCAATCAAGATTAAAATTAAGCTCAATCTATTTTATGCTTAAAGCAATTCAAAAGTTTAATGCTCATAAAAAGATTTGATTGAAGAGTTATGCAAATCACATGTTCAAAAATACTAACTTGTAAATGATTTATGAAAATCAAGATGACACAAGTTGTATGAAATTAATTTATCCTAAACATGTGATGCATATGCAATGTTGTTTTCAAAATGAAAGTTTAACTAAAGATCAAATGAATGAAAACAACAAAGATGATTCAAACAAGTTAATGTATCATGCTATAAAGAAATCAAAGATTTTGGCTAAGCATGATTTACAAAGTTTAAAACAAAACTTGGTTTGAAATCAAGGGTGAAGAATCCTATGACTTAAATCAAAGATTAAGGAAGTAGAGGATTCAACACATCATAATTTATATGCTAAAATCATTTACCAATAATTTAACAAAGCATAAAACAATGATTAAAAAAAACAAAGGCTTACTTGGTGATTTAACTTCATTAATCCAAGCTTTAGCTTTCCTAATGACCCTCTTGGTCTCTCTTAGTTCATCCCCTTTTTCTTCACTTCAAACACCTCAAAGAGTGCTTAGAAGCTCCAAAATGTTCAACCACTTTTCAATGGGAATGAACTCATATTTATAGTCAAAAAGTGACTATAGGCGTGTCTTCGGTCGACCCCATACCATCCCCGGTCGACCGAATACAAACGGTCACAAATATGACCGTTGGAGAGCCAACGGCCCTCTGCCCGGTCGACCTGCAGTGTGCCAGGTCGACCTGGTCCATGGGCAGGTCGACCTGGTACACTGCAGGTCGACCCTGGGACCAGAATTCCCATTTTTTCTCATATTTTAAGGTGATTCTTGAGGGGATTCTTTTGGGCCATTAAATCAAGCATGGAAACATGATTTTAAATCATTCTAA
>CM022947.1:23589503-23666596 GCA_012931725.1 Litsea cubeba | reverse complement strand
CCCGTCTCACTTTCGACAGCGGAAGCAGATATATTGCAGCGGCAACTTGTTGTACGCAAGTGTTATGGATGCGGCAATGCTCTCTGATTTAGGATGTTCCAACAACAGATCCTACGCCGATCCTCTTGTGATAACACTAGTGCAATTCATATCTCCAAGAATCCAGTTCAGCATTCAAGGACTAAACATGTTGCAACTCGCTATCACTTTCTCAAGGATAAAGTTGCAGATGGTTGAGGTAAAGTTGGAATACGTTCCTACTACTGAGCAAGTGGCTGATATCTTCACAAAACCTTTGCCAAAGGAAGTCTTCGAGTATCTCCGAAAAGAAATTAGGAGTTACTCATTCTCCTACACCTTAGGAGATGTGCCAGAAAGGGGAGCAATGAATCGTTGAATATCTTATTGCTCCTCGATTGGTCCCTTTGGAATTATTGTCAAAGGGGAGAAGATTATGCATGGAAAGGTTTGATATGCATGTCATCTTGAGAAGGTTATCTGGAGTTGGTATCAAGTTATGCTGAGAAGATTATGCAAGGAAAGACTATATGCATGTTGAAGTTAGTCTTATGCTAAGAAGATGGAAAATGATAGCATGAGGAAGATGGAAGATTGGAATGAAAATTGGGTATCAAAATAGTGAATGAGAAGATCATGTTCCAAGGGGAGTTTATTGTTCTAAAAAGGCTCTATGATGTCAACATGTTCCAGTGTCTGTGTTGAAGTTCCAAGTGTTGCCAACAATTCCAAAGGGGGAGATTGTTGGAATTTGAGATGCATTGAGTTGAATCTTGAAGCATTGGTGTGTTTGGTGTCTCAAGCATCAAATTGAGTTGGAATTCTTGTCAACACATTGTCACAACATGATGATAAAGGCTGGAGTTGATTGAGCTTAAAAGGAGAATCAGAGTTGAAACAGTCAGGAACTCAGAATTCCTGAAGCAGAGCACGCGGTCGACCGGGCTTTCATGCGGTCGACCGAGCAAGAAGAAACTTGCAGAAAACAGAAAAAGCACCTCTCAGTTATTTTCGTGACACAGTGTGTCTTCGGTCGACCGAGCCCTCAGGATTGTCGACCGAGCTCGATAAGTGACTATTTCCAGATAGTGTATGATGTCGACCGAGCACAGCATGATGTCGACCTGAGCACGGGAACCAGAGTTGCGCAGGAATTAGAAGTTTTGCACGAAAAATTCAGCACAGTTATCTAATTTGTTTGGGACTCTTTCTAAACGAATTGTAGCCCGTTTAAACACAATTAGGGGTTACTAAACCTATATAAAGGCATGTATGGGTCGTTCTAAAGATACACCAGAGAGAGAGAAGAAGAGAAGAGGAAAAGAGAGAAAGTTCTTGAGAGAAAGCTGGTGCTGTGCTGTGTTGCGTTGTGCTGCATCTTTCTACAGCAAGTGTGGACGAATTTGAAGCCTCATGAAGATGGTTTATTTTCGTTCATAAGATAAGTCTATCTTTTATGCTTTAGATTTTCTATTTGTAAGGGAATTGAGAGAGAGAGAATTGTAGAGGGGAAAGGGCTGTAGATCAGTTTATCTTCTTTGCCTGTAATCATCAAGTTGGTGCTTGGTGTTTTGGGGTTTGGTGATCCTGTCTGTGGGTGCAGACAAATTGTAAAGGGAGTTGTTAGCTTCCTAGATTAGTTGGTGCTATCTGAAACCTAAGGGAGGCGGTGCTTTCCTAGATAGTTGGTGCTATCTGAAACCTAAGGAGTAGTCGGTGCTTCCTAGATAGTTGGTGCTATCTGAATTAAGGGTTTGGTGCTCTTTGTCGTCGGTGCGACTAAATAAGATTCAGACCTGTACCGGATTGTTGTTCGGACGGGATTGACCGTGGACGTAGCCTTTTTGGTGAACCACGTAAATTCTGGTGTCAATTGTGTGGTTTGATTTGAATTGTTGTTAGCAATGGACCTGTTTAAAAGAGATCACTGATTCACCCCCCCCTCTCAGTGATCACGAGATCTAACAGGGGACCCGTTTAGATTGACGGTCGCAAGCCATATGTGGGCTTCGCCATCATCCATGCAGATGAGAACAGAGGATGCTATTGATTCGCTTGGCTTGGCTATAACCTCGGGTTTTTAGAGGACAAAGACCAAAAGGAGGTCCTATGTCCAATAAAAAACCGAGTAGATGGGCTGAAAAGCCACATCTAAGCCATTGGAGGCAGAAGGAGAAGGCAAGGACCTTGGGGGGGGGGGGGATACCCCCAAGGGACTTTTGTCACCTTGTAGCGGTGGTCGGTGTAGGATTTCTGTAGAGTTTTCTCTCTTTTCCTTCTCTGAATTTCTGTGCTTTGTCTGTGTCTCTGTGTTTTTTTTTCTTCGATCTCTTTCTTCTTGGAGAGCTCTCCTATTTATAGGCTTTTTGGTAGCCATTTAGGAGGGTTTATGGGCTTTTATTGTCATTAAGCCGCATAATGGGAGGAGTTACAGGATTTAAATCTTTATTTTGTAACTCCTTTTTTCTTGGCTTCTGATTGGCCGGAGGAGATTGAGGGCATTTAATCGCCTTTAATCGCCATGATGGAGGAGTTTAATAGGTTAAATGCCATGAATCTCTTGACTTGTAACTCCCGAGATGCTTGCTTCTGATTGGTCCATCCAAAGAAATGGATTAATGACTGTAATAAAGCTAGTCAATTAATCGCATTAAGTGGTCGCCGAGCAGTTGAAGAGTTGCGGGCTGTGCCGCGTTTTTTGGGATTCTTCTGGTAATGATCATCGATGGATCTTCATGTAGATCGACATCGGATGACCATGTGACTTCAAGTGTTGGTTGCCAACAACGGGTCAGTGCCATCCGTCCTGTCGATTTTCTCGATCGGTCGGGTAGGAAAGCACACTTTTTTTGGTTGACCGGGTGGCGATCAATGTTGTTTTCGATACTTTTGATGATTGACCCGTGTTTTTGACGGATGTCAAAGGATTTGGTGTCTCAAAAGTATGAGTTTTGGAAACTACCAGAGGCTGGATGCTTCGAATCGAGAAAAAACGGCGAAAACCGGGGTTTCCGGGGCCTTCCCAGCGATCCCGGGCTCCAGCCTGCGACCCTGGGGGGTTTTTCCCCTTTTTGTCCCGTTTTGTGTCCGTTTTTGCTGTTTTTCGATTCTTTTTTTCTTCTGTATCTTTCCTTGACATTTTGACCATTTATTGGCTTGATTTCCCTATAGGAAACCTAATAAGAATCCTTGCATTTTGGTTTGCAAAGTTTCTAATTTCCTGAGAAAGCCGAAGACTTTGTCGCGCAGAGCTGCCGATTTTTTGTCAGAAGCTGAAACTAGGCCAAACGATGTCGGAATGACCTGAAATTTGGTGTGAAGCCTCCTGAGCAATAAATAAGACCAACCATAGGCTTTGTTTGAGTTTTGAAGCCGTTTGGGGTCCTATCACCAGTAGACTCGCTTTTGTCGCGATGAAGATGTCGTGGTTTGATGTGCGGTCAACCGATGTCTGATTAACTTGAAATTTGACAGGGAACCCATTGGAGTCATTTTAAGATGATCCATAGGCTCTGTCTTGGAAACCATGGTCCCGGAGAGCTTTGCCGCCGAGAGGTCTGATTTGGCTTCCAAGCGTCAAACTATGGTCAAATGTTGTCGAAATGACCTGAAATTTGACGTGCAGCCCCTTGTAAGCATTTTGAAGCAGTCCATGTGATCTATCTGATGAGTGATGGCCTCGGCGGTTCTTGCTGCCGAGAGGCTTGATTTAGCTGTTTGAGGGTTGATGTAGGGTCAAACGTTGTTGGTTTGACTCGGAACTTGACGTGGAGCCTTTTGGATGTATTTTGAGACCATCCATCGGCTCTGATCGAAGATTTGGTGTCTCCGATGCTTTCGCCACCGAGAGCTCCTTTTCGGCTGTCGGAGAAGCGAAGTTAGGCCAAATGATTTTGAAATGGCCCGAAACTTCTTGTGTACTCCTCTTTTGGCTGTCTTGAAGGATCTTGCAGTTTTTGTTTGATTCTGACAAGATTTGATTTTTTGGAAGTAGCATTGCCTATTTATGGCAGGTTGCGACTTCATGTAGCTTCTTTAGATCTTGAAGAGGCAAAGTGACATTTTTTGGTGTCAACAAAAGCAAAAAAAGAGGATATACTCGAGGAGCAAAGGATCAAGCCACCATATCCCTTATGGATGGACTCGGTCCCGTTTCCCACAAAATTCAAGCATCCTACTCTCCAAACACATACGGAGAAAGGATCAGCTAGACAGTACGTCATCCACTTCAAAATCCTAATGGGAGTTTGAAAGAAACTGCAATTCAGATCTGGACATCACTAGGGGAAGACATCCATGACTGATTTGTAACATGACGGATTTTTAAAAATCTGATCTGGGCAGCGCCAATCAGCCATATTGATCGCAAAAGAACTCCATGAATTCATGACCAACAAGTGTATAATTAAAGGAGATTCAGGAAGACTATTTCCTTGATGATTTGTAGACTTCAAATCTCTGAAATAAAAGATCCAAAGGCCTGAACTCAGACTTGCAATTAGCAAACAACTTGCTGGAATTTTCTGCAGTAGAATTGCCTTTGATCTTCTTCTCTATTTCACTTCCAAATCTGATTGGCTAAGATCGTGGGATCTTAATCTAGGTTTCTAGATGGGTTTTGAGAACTTTTTTCTATGGAAAAAATCTCAGACATTGAACTCTCTTCAATGAAGAAGAAAGAGTGGCTGGACGTGTGGAATATGGCTCTCTTTGTTATGGACGTCCAAGGGGGGAGGTTTCTCCTTTTTATAGAAAACTTTTGGATTGCTTTCCTAAAAAGTTATCTCTTCTAATTCTCATAGATGTCCTAAAAGGAAAGTATAATCTAAAGATTTATTTCCTTTTAGAAACACTCCAATTAGAAAAGAAAACTAAACAAACATCCCACAAACTTTACTATAGAAACACTCCAATTAGAAAAGAAAACTAAAGGAACATCCCACAAACTTTGGCAATTAGTAATCCTAGTTGCACAACACTTACTAATTTAAGTTTCTAATTCAAAAAGGAAACTTTACTATAGGAATACTAATCCAAAGAGGAGTCCAACCTTCTAAGTAGAGAGACCTACTCTAAGTTGGAAACCTTATCTATGGATTTCCCATTATGGACGTCCCACATAATAATGCTCACCATGACCACTAATAATTTATCTAGAATTAAATTCATGTATGCCATTAAATGCCTATTTGAATTTAAACTCAAAATTATTTTTCCACTAAAATAATTCAACCATATGTCATCTAAACAACTTAGGAAACCATGCCAATCTTGGAAAGTGACTAGAGAAGGGACCAAAAGACATATTTGCCATTGGCTCCCAAAATGACCAAAATGTCCATGCTAAACCCATTGCAACATTAAGACCATTTTAACCTTAACTCATTCCACTAAAGAGTTATGGTTGAACTCCAGGGACAAATATATAATATAATAAGCTCGTCATAAAATGACAGTTGTCTTCGACCTACTAAGTGTAATGACCTGAATGCCCCTCTATGTAACATCCATAACCAAGTTAGGTTATCCAATGTACTATCAACCTTCTCGATTACATCTAAACCTTAGAACTTCATATCCTTAACTTAATCATCATCCAGATATCATTCTCTTGGTCCAGGGAGCGACCCACAAGTTCAATATCCATATAGAACATCCATATACTAAGATCTTAGATTTTGATGATTAATCGAATAGTTCTAAGGGGACGATCATTCCATCATTAGATGGCATAGATTCTTTATTGCATCTCCACATCCCAACTGATCAAGTCCGAGTACCCAAAACACAGAGCTGTTGACCCATGAAAAGAATCTCACCCATAGTGAATTAAAGCACAAGAACTTGACTACGTCAGTTCATCCACAAATGCTCAGGATTAAGAGCACTGGTCGCTCAGTAGCATGAGGTGGCTTGATCTCTCTCAGTGATAGTACTATTTTAGAGAACACACCTACAATGATCCTGTTCAATGCATTGCATATGCACTAATGAGATAAATCCGGGAAAGTCCTCCCATGACTTAGGTAAGTCACCCTGAATACAGGAGAGTCTCTCATTATAACTTATACCAAGATGAAGTACCCAGCTCCATCTCTCAGTTATGAACAAATATATTATTTCCAGTGTCTATGAATCAGACCTATCTGTGTGTAGACACTACACACCTAATTCATTTACTAGAAACAATGGGCCTTACACAACCATACATATATACATGTTTTAAAGAGAAAAGAGTCATTCCATTAAATAACCAGTAAATATCTAGTAACAAAAGATGAGAATGCAGCTAGTGGGCTTTAGGGCATACACCAATCCCAACAAACTCCCACTTGCACTAAAGATCACTACTTCCTAACCTAACACCCATAGACTCAACATGAGAAGTAAAGACTTTCTCAGTAAGAGTCTTAGTGAATGGGTCAGCTAAGTTATTTGCTGAGGCAATATGCTCCACCACTATTTCTCCATCCTGAATGAATACCCGGATCAAGTGGTAATTTCTTTGAATGTGCTTGCCTTTCTTGTGATTCCTGGGCGCTTTGCACTGTGCTACAGCACCAGTGTTGTCGCAGTACATGACAATCGATTTATGCACTGCAGGAACAACTCCAAATTCCAATAGGAATTTTCTGAGCCATACTGCTTCCTTCGTAACTTCCGATGCCGCCACATACTCTGCTTCCATGGTAGAATCAGCAGTACAGGATTGCTTGACACTCCTCCATGATATAGCCCCTCCTGACAGAGTAAAGACGTATCCTGAAGTAGACTTTCTGGCATCCCTATCAGATTGGAAATCAGAGTCTGTATACGCCAAAGGCGTTAGATCATCTGCTCGAAAGGTTAGCATATAATCTTTTGTTCTCCGAAGATACTTGAATATATGCTTAACAGTTGTCCAATGCATAGGTCTAGGGTTTGACTGATATCTGCTAACCATGTCAACGACAAAGCAAATATCTGGTCTAGTACATAACATAGCATACATGAGGCTTCCAACAGCGGATGCATATGGAATTCTCCTCATGCTCTCTATCTCTTCAGTTGTCTTTGGACATTGATCTCGAGACAGTGGTACTCCATGTCTAGAAGGTAACAAGCCCTTCTTGGAGTCATGCATGTTAAACTTGACCAATATCTTCTCAATATATGAAGATTGGGATAAGGCTAACATCTTATTCTTGCGATCACGCAAAAGCTTGATCCCTAAGATATAGCTTGCCTCACCCATATCCTTCATCTGAAATTGAGAGGATAACCAAATCTTTGTAGATGACAATATACCTACATCATTTCCAATGAGCAATATGACATCTACATACAGAACTAAAAATGCAACTGCTTTTCCACTTCCTTTCTTATACACGCATGGTTCATCAATGTTTTGATCAAAGCCAAAAGATTTGACTGCCTGATTAAACTTGATGTTCCATGCTCTAGATGCTTGCTTAAGTCCATAAATGGACTTCTTAAGTTTACAAACCATGTTATCTTGGCCACTAGCAATGAAACCCTCTGGTTGCATCATATAGATGCATTCGTTAAGACTTCCATTAAGAAAAGCTGTCTTGACATCCATCTGCCATATCTCGTAGTCATAATGACATGCGATGGCCAAGAGAATCCTTATGGACTTAAGCATAGCCACTGGTGAAAAGGTTTCCTCATAGTCGATACCCTCTTTCGGAGTATATCCTTTCGCCACCAGTCTTGTTTTGAAGGTTTTCACCTTCCCATCCACTCCTCTCTTCCTCTTGTAGATCCACTTACACCCGATGGGTTTAATCCCTTCAGGTGCATCTACAAGTTCCCAGACTTGATTGGAATACAAAGAATCCATTTCAAATTTCATCGCTTGTTGCCACATGTCAGCATCTATATCCGTTACTGCTTCATCATAACTAGTAGGATCCTCAACCAGATCTTCAGAGTCTGTCTTAAAAGACACTCCTAGATATCTTTCTGGCTGTCTAGAAATTCTCCCACTACGATGAGGCTCCGGAGTGTTAAAAGGAATATCTTGTTCATCTACCGCCTCAGGATCTGGTACAGATGTTATAGGAGATCCCGGAAGAATCTCCTCAAGGGTTTCTTTACAACTAAGCTCTTGGTACATCATACAATCATCCTCCAAGTACCTAGCATGAGTGCTGATAAGCACTTTTTGCTCCTTTGGATGATAAAAGATGCCACCTCTCGTTCCCTTAGGATACCCAATAAAGTAGTACATTTTTTATCTGGGTTCCAGCTTGGTAGTTTTATCATTCAGTACATAGGCTGGACAACCCCAAATGTGGATATGTCTTAAACTGGGTTTTCGACTTGCCACATTTCTTGCGGTGTCCTAGGTACGGATTTAGAAGGTACCAGATTTAAAATGTATGCTGCTGCTTCTAGGGCATATCCCCAAAAAGATATAGGTAGGGTTGCATGACTCATCATGGACCTTACCATATCAAGAAGGGTACGGTTTCTTCTCTCCGCTACACCATTTTGCTAGGGTGTACTCGGTGCAGACAACTGAGACACAATCCCATGTTGTGTGAGGTACTCTTTGGACTCACCCAGGAGGTACTCGCCACCTCGATCAGATCGAAGGGCTTTGATTTGTTTCCCTAGTTGTAACTCCGCCTCAACTTGAATTGCTTGAATTTATCAAACGCCTCAGACTTGCGTCGCATTAAGTACACATATCCATACCTAGAGTAATCATTAGTGAAGGTGATGTAATACTCATACCCTCCTCGAGCCGGTTTGTTCATAGGACCACACACATCAGTGTGAATCAATTCTAACAACTCTTTTGACCTTAGTCCCTTTCCAGAGAATGATCTTTTGGCCATCTTTCCCTTGAGACAAGATTCTCACTAAGAAAAATGTTCGAAATCTAATGAGCTCAGAGGCCCATCTTCTACCAACCTCTGAATCCGTTTTAGGTTAATGTGACCCAAGCGTAAGTGCCAAAGATATGTGTCATTGACTGAAGATACCTTCCTTTCAAGGGAAGTTGAGTTTTCTTATTGTACATTATGCAGTGTGGGAGCAATAGGATATATATAAAATAAGTTGTCATGCATTCTGCCGGAACATATAATATTTCCATCTCTACTGATATCAACACCAGAATGGAAGGAAACTAAATAATTAAATTCAATGAGTCTGGAAACTGAAATTAAATTCTTCCTCATGTCCGGAACATAGAAAACATTATTTAAAACTAATATCCTATCACATGGAAAATGTATGGAAACAACTCCTACTGCAACTGCCCAAACTTTAGCTCCAGTTCCAACTCTAAAGGCAAACTCTCCTTTCGCAATCTTCTGCATTATCTGAAACCCCTGCAATGAATTGCAGATATGATTAGTGGCTCCTGAGTCTACTATCCATGAATCAGTAGAGTCAACCACCAGACAAGTTTCAATGTAGTATGAAAAAGATGTACCTTTCTTAACTAAGGCGAGCAACTTGGGACAATCTTTCTTCCAATGACCTTTGAGGCCACAGTTGAAGCATTTCCCTTTGAGCTTTCCATCTGTACCCTTGTCCTTCTTTTTACCAGTATTGTCCTTTTTCTGTCCTTTTCCCTTATTCTGCTTCTTCTTGAACTTCTTCCCTTTCGGGTTTAGTTTAAAGGAAGACTGGAAAAAGTGAGCTTGGGCTTTGGGCTTCATGATAGCCTCCGCCACCTGGAGTTCTTTCATTAACTCAGATAGAGTCATGTCCATCTTACTCATATTGAAATTGAGCTTGAACTAATTGAAAGAGTCCGGCAGAGTTTCGAGAATCATATCAGTTTGACTCTCTGCATCAATCTCAGCCCCTAGAATCTCAGCTACATTGAAACAATCCATCAGCTTGAGCATATGCTCTCTGACAGGTGTTCCCTCAGCCATCCTAGTATTCATGATAGTACTTATAACAACTTGCCTAGCTGGCCTGCTTTTGTCTGCGAACATCTCAGACAATGACATCATGATTTCATAGGTTGTGTCCATTTGCTCGTGCTGTGTTTGCAACACGTTGGACATGGAAGCAAGCATGGAACATTTAGCCATGCTATTCGCTTTCTTCCATTTCTTCTCAGCCTCTAACTGGTCATCAGTAGAATTAGCATCAATATCAGGAAAGGTTTCCAACAAGACATACTTGTACTCCTCAGCAGTGAGTACTATGTCAAGATCTCTCTTCCAATCTACGTAATTAGGTCCAGTCAGTTTGTTCTCACGAAGAATGCACATGAACGAACTAAAAGAATCTTTACCCATCTCTCTCTGCATATGAAACGGTTTATAATTAGACAGGCAGTATATATGTAATATGCATATGGTGCTTGTTATAAAAGGAAAAACAAAGCACAAAACTTTTTACATTATTTAACCCTAATCATAATGTATCAGTGTTTCAACCTCCTCATAGACCCTCCATTGAAGGGATGGCCGAGCCTATAGTCACGTTGAATTAAGGTATGCTTATTTGGATTATCATTATCTGGATACACATATCCAGTGGTAGTCCAATCACTGATTGGTTTGGCCTCATATGACAAATAACTCTTAACTCCTAGGGAGAGGTCATTACCGCCTTATGTCAAGTGTTTTACCATTTCTTATGAAAGTTTCTAGAATGTCTATGATTTAAGTCCTCCGAAGGGAAGTGACTTTTATCCATTCTAGAAGTGAACTTTAGTAAAGAGCTCCACCGAAGGGATGGCCGCTCCCACCAAGACTTCATTGACATTCTATAGAAGTGATTTTTAGTAAAGAACTCCACCGAAGGGATGGCCGCTCCTACTAACACCTCATTACGAATATTCACATTAGTTCACCCATTAACCCATCAAAGCGGTCTTTAGTAAAGAACTCCACCGAAGGGGTGGCCGCTCCTACTAACACCTTAATGAGATAACATGAACCGAAAATGGAAGGCTGTGGGGTCTTTCCAAAAACCCCTCTCCCACTTGATTATTTATCACTAGGGTTTATACTTTTTGACCTTTACATTGTTTACTCAAAAGCTCTTTTAAATCTAACAAACTTAGTTAATTAAATTCATGACTCAATGACTTAAGTCATCTTAAAAATAAATAACCTTTGCTTTAAAACATTTGAAAAAATCCCTTTAAAGAATCAAAAACCTAACTTGGGTTACGGGAACCCATAGGTAGCATCTAATTAGATTTTAGTTTAGCCTTTTTTGGAAACCAAGGGTACCAAGATAAACGAAACCCTATCCAATTTTAAACCTTAGACAAAATAGAAGGTGCTGGTCTAAGTTCTGTTTAAAACAATTTCCCAAACTTAAAACAATCCAATATAAAAAGATGCCAATTTTAGAACCTAATGGTGGCCATGTTTCTAGGTGACAATTATAGCAATTATATAAAGCATTCATCCATGCATTCCATATATAAGAGCAAATAAAAGTATGCAATCCTTGATGGCTCCCTGCTCTTTGGACTTCTAATCCTTATCGAACTAGGACATCAAAAATAGATCTCATCTTGCACCGAGAAGTCTTGTCTCCTCCACCACTAAGGAATCCGGTTACTTGCAACCTATCTTGCTTGAAACTTTCTTCTTCTTGCTTGTTCCAACAAATTAAATTTATACAAGCAAACCCATAAAAACAAAACCCCAAATTACATTGGAGATGCCTATGCCTTTTAAGAAAGCTTACATCAAGACTAGTTGGAATAAAAGTAAAGAAAGAATTACAACTTCCTATGATTGCTAAACGCGCAATCGTACACTTTCCAACTAATGAAAAAACATCAAAATCCACATAACAATCATGCGAACCATCAAGGATGCAATATATGGCTGCAAACAAAGAGGTTAGTGCATGCAAAACACTATGTGCATCATTAAACAAATCTGGAAAATAAATTCCAGCAATGTTAATGAAACTTGCACGCAACATGCATCACACAAAGAAATCTTGATATAACTTTAGTAGGGTGCCACCATGCCCATAATCAATCTAGGATTAATTAAACACAACATGGGATCATGATTTCACATGGAGTGGATCTGATACCACTGAAAGAAACTGCGATTCAGATCTGGACATCACTAGGGGAAGACATCCATGACTGATTTGTAACATGACGGATTTTTAAAAATCTGATCTGGGCAGCGCCAATCAGCCATATTGATCGCAAAAGAACTCCATGAATTCTTGACCAACAAGTGTATAATTAAAGGAGAATCAAGAAGACTATTACCTTGATGATTTGTAGACTTCAAATCTCTAAGATAAAAGATCCAAAGGGCTGAACTCAGACTTGCAATTAGCAAACAACTTGCTGGAATTTTCTGCAGTAGAATTGCCTTTGATCTTCTTCTCTATTTCACTTCCAAATCTGATTGGCTAAGATGGTGGGATCTTAATCTAGGTTTCTAGATGGGTTTTGAGAACTTTTTTCTATGGAAAAAATCTCAGACCTTGAACTCTCTTCAATGAAGAAGAAAGAGTGGCTGGACGTGTGGAATATGGCTCTCTTTGTTATGGTTTCTCCTTTTTATAGAAAACTTTTGGATTGCTTTCCTAAAAAGTTATCTCTTCTAATTCTCATAGATGTCCTAAAAGGAAAGTATAATCTAAAGATTTATTTCCTTTTAGAAACACTCCAATTAGAAAAGGAAACTAAAGGAACATCCCACAAACTTGGGCAATTAGTAATCCTAGTTGCACAACACTTACTAATTTAAGTTTCTAATCCAAAAAGGAAACTTTACTATAGGAATACTAACCCAAAGAGGAGTCCAACCTTCCAAGCAGAGAGACCTACTCTAAGTTGGAAACCTTACCCATGGATTTCCCATTATGGACGTCCCACATAATAATGCTCACCATGGCCCACTAATAATTTATCTAAAATTAAATTCATGTATGCCATTAAAGGCTTATTTGAATTTAAACTCAAAATTATTTTTCCACTAAAATAATTCAACCATATGTCATCTAAACAACTTAGGAAACCATGCCAATCTTGGAAAGTGACTAGAGAAGGGACCAAAAGACATATTTGCCATTGGCTCCCAAAATGACCAAAATGTCCATGCTAAACCCATAGCAACATTAAGAC
The DNA here is from genome assembly GCA_012931725.1 of Litsea cubeba. NCBI lineage: Eukaryota > Viridiplantae > Streptophyta > Magnoliopsida > Laurales > Lauraceae > Litsea > Litsea cubeba. The sequence continues at coordinate 23,653,485 of CM022947.1, read as the reverse complement.
CATTTTAACCTTAACTCATTCCACTAAAGAGTTATGGTTGAACTCCAGGGACAAATATATAATATAATAAGCTCGTCATAAAATGACAGTTGTCTTCGACCTACTAAGTGTAATGACCTGAATGCCCCTCTATGTAACATCAAGTCAGGTTATCCAATGTACTATCAACCTTCTCGATTATATCTAAACCTTAGAACTTCATATCCTTAATTTAATCATCATCCAGATATCATTCTCTTGGTCCAGGGAGCGACCCACAAGTTCAATATCCATATGGAACATCCATATATTAAGATCTTAGATTTTGATGATTAATCGGATAGTTCTAAGGGGACGATCATTCCATCATTAGATGGCATAGATTCTTTATTGCATCTGCACATCCCAACTGATCAAGTCCGAGTACCCAAAACACAGAGCTGTTGACCCATGAAAAGAATCTCACCCATAGTGAATTAAAGCACAAGAACTTGACTACGTCAGTTCATCCACAAATGCTCAGGATTAAGAGCACTGGTCACTCAGTAGCATGAGGTGGCTTGATCTCTCTCAGTGATAGTACTATTTTAGAGAACACACCTACAATGATCCTGTTCAATGCATTGCATATGCACTAATGAGATAAATCCGGGAAAGTCCTCCCATGACTTAGGTAAGTCACCTTGAATACAGGAGAGTCTCTCATTATAACTTATACCAAGATGAAGTGCCCAGCTCCATCTCTCAGTTATGAACAAATATATTGTTTCCAGTGTCTATGAATCAGACCTATCTGTGTGTAGACACTACACACCTAATTCATTTACTAGAAACAATGGGCCTTACACAACCATACATATATACATGTTTTAAAGAGAAAAGAGTCATTCCATTAAATAACCAGTAAATATCCAGTAACAAAAGATGAGAACGTAGCTAATGGGCTTTAGGGCATTAATTGTTGGAAATAGGGTGGGCCTCTAGGATAGGTTTCAAAAACTTTTGACCCACTTGACGCAGGGATCAACTATCCAGAAGGCTATAAAACCCAATCCAAGATCTATGTCCTCAATCTCAGCCATCATGATCAGTAAATACAATCTATCTAGAAGATAGAACCAGCAACATATAAGCTACAAATAAATCTACAACATGCAAGGAAGTAGATTATACCTTTGGAGCTCGGTTGCGCTCTAATGGAGAAGTTGCGTCTTTCTTTGATGATGAAACGCTTTCACTAATCAAATAGGAATCTCCAAGACCTCTTGATCTTCCACGCTATGACCCGTATCAGATTCTCCTTTTTCTCAAGAAGATGGTGGGATCTCCAAGAGTAAACTACTAGGAACTCTAGGGAGGAACTAGAAAGAGATCTAGAAGAGGGAGAGGAGAAATAACTCGTGCAACACTTGCACTAGGGAGGCTTGGGCGTGAATCCCAATGTATGAGAGTGCATGGAAGTCCAAGGCCTCTTCTCCTCTTATTTATAGCTTTTGCAAGTTGCCTCCTCTTTACTAATTACAATAGAAGTCTTACTTCCTTTAATTAGTAACTTACCATATCATAATTAGAAGTCTCACTTTAAATATGATTAGTATCTTTCTAATTCCTTTCTAATTAAAATAGAAGTCTCACTTCTACTAAAATTAGTAAGTCTACTATTACCACTATTAGAAGTCTCACTTTAAATAGGAATAGTAACTTTCCTTTTAGAGTTCAACTAGAATTAGATACTTTCTAATAATTGGGCTAGCGTGGGGACCACTAGGGATTCCCTAGAAAGCTAGCTCCAACTAGGACACGTGACCCCACATCTCATGTGTAATCCGGGCCCACAGTTAATTGCAAATAATTCCACTATATAAATGCAATTGAACTCAAGTCTTAGGAATATTACATAGAAGACCCTAAACTTCCACATTACCACAAGTAGACCCCTCTATCAATATCCATGGATCAATTGGACCTGTCTTCCAAACTAGATCCATATCTTATTATCCTTGAGCCCCAATTAATTATAATGATCATAGGTACCTTTCCAATTAACTCTTAATCGGAATGGGTGCGCACTTACCAATGATAAATCCATTAATTGGCACAAGGGGATATTAGAGATAGATTCCATCTTGACCATTGAATGTTCCCACAGCTCTATTACCATGTACCCAAATCACCAAGGTGTTGACCTATAGTTAGCCTCACTCATTGGTGACTCAAAGCAAATGAATAGATAGAAACTTGAGTTCATTAATGTCTCAGGATTGAGAGCCTATTGCTAGGGAATTATGAGAGCAGACCTTAAAATAAAGGCAGTGTTTATAAGGTGCTTCTCATGGTCCTTCAATACATCCAATGTACCAGCACTATGATCCAGAATCTTCCATTCTGATGATCGAGACAAATCACACTATCTCATAGTGATCAAAGTTCTGCAACCTTGTCAGTATGAGATGTCCAGTCTCATCACTGTTTGTGATAATATTTAAGTATAAGATTTGTCACACATGTCTCCCATATGTGGATCTCATCCATACACATGTGTTACATCTAATATACTTGTGGACTCCAGTTCATCTCATGAACCATCATGTCATTCGTATTGGTTATGTACAAGTATATAATAAATTACCATTCATCTCATGAAAGGAAAGTATGAATATATGAATAAATAAAGAATTTAATCAATTTATTATATCATCTACTGGATTGAGTCCATAAAACTAACAATCTCCCACTTGGGCTCAATGCCAGTTAGAGTTGCATCTCATGCACTTCCCGTCTACTTATAGCTCAAAGACTTTGGTAGTCAAAGGCTTAGTAAATGGATCTACTAGATTGTCTACAGAGGCTATCTTGGTGATCGTACATCACCTCTCTGCACAATCTATCTGACCATGTATAACTTCCTCTGTACATGCTTTTTCGCTCTTGGGTTATTTGGACTTAGTGACTGCCTTGCTGTCATCACAGTAAACTGTGAACAACTGTCCTGCCAAAAATACCACTCAAAGTTCCATAAGGAATCTTTTGAGTCAATTTGCTACCTTAGCTACTTCTCAAGCTGCTACAACATAAGCACATACCCAGAAGTTGATTTTATGGAATCCTGATCTGACTAGAAGTCAGTATCAATGTAACCGACTGGAATCAACTCATCACTGCTATAACTCAACATATGATCTCTAGTTCTTCTCAAGTGTTCGAGAACACATCTTACAACAGTCAATGATAAAGACCTGGGCTAGACTGATATTTGCTGACTAGGCCTATTGCATGACAGATATCCGGTCTAGTATAAAGCATAGCTTACCGTACCAGAACCTTATCTTTGTACACATCATTGGGATAAGCCTATCATCCTATTTTTCCGGTCTCAATGGAAATTGATTCCTAGGATGTACCTGGCTTCTCCAAAGTCCTTTATTATCAAAAGTCTTAGCCAACCAAAACTTTTACTGTTGACGATATCCCTATGTCACTCCATAGGAGAAGGATGTCGTCGACATATAATATCAGAAAAAACTACCCTGCGTTCTTGACTTTTCATTTACACATGACTTATCCGGATTCTGATAAAAATCAAGTGACTTGATTTCCTTAGTGAATACGGATGTTCCTGTTTCGGGATACCTGTTTTAATCCATAAATGGACTTATGCAGCCTGCAAACTCTTTGCACTTGGTTATTAGCTATAGAACCATCTGGCTGCATCATATAGATGTTTTCCTCAAGATTGCTGTCGTGAGACGCTGTCTTGACATCCATTTGCCAAATCTCGTTACTGAGATGAACCGTAATGGATAAGAGTACCCAGATGGAACTCTTCTATCTGGTTCTCCTTTTCTTTTGTAGACTCACTTGCACCCAATAGGCTTGCTATTGGCAAGCAAGCCCACAAATATCCAGACCTGATTAGAGTACAAAGACTCCACCTCAGCTTTCATAGCATCTAACCAACGTCCCAAAACTATGTCATTAACTGGTTTATCATAGTTACAGGGATCTTGTTCCGGTTATTCCGGGATTGCCTCGTAAGACTTTCCCTAGATCGAGAACTTGTCAAGGGTCCTGACAATACTCCCACTACGACAAGGCACTGGTGTAACTACTGGGTCAAGTATGGGCGGATTTTCTTAAAGTTTGGTTATTCTTGGATTTGGAATTGTTCTTTCTTGAATTTCTTCCATGATAACCATTTCTAAAGATTTCCAGTTAATCATATAATCTCCGTCCAGAATACCGCATTGGTGCTGTGAAGCACCTTTTGCTTTCTGGGATTATAGAGCAACCAACCTTTAGTTCCTTTTGGGATAAAATATAAACATATATACTTCCGACTTTGATTCCAACTAATCCGTCTTATCCTTCAGCACATGTGCCGAACAACCCTGAAAACGTTGTAGACTAGGCTTTCGCCCTGTCCATAACTCCCTGGAAGTCTTAAGTATAGACTTAGATGGAATGAGGTTTAGTATATATATTTCAGTTTCCATATCCCAAAATATAGGTAATCCGTAGAAACTCAATCATAGACTTGATCATAGCTAAAAGAGTCTTGTTCCTTCTTTCTGCTACTCCGTTTTGTTGAGGCAAACCAGGAGCAGACTACTGGGATCAAATCCCATTTTCTGATAAGTATCCCATAAAATTAGTGGAGAGATATTCGCCTTATCGATCTTATCGAAGAGTATTTATACTTTTACCTAATTGCTTTTCCGCTTCCGCTCGAAAACTCTTTGAACTATTCAAAAAATCTCGAACTTGCGGTGCATAAGGTATATGTATTCATATCTCGAGTAATCATCGGTGAAAGTGATGAAATACTCGTATCAATCTCTCGCTCTAATATTATGAGTCCATACACATCAGTAAACACTAACTCCAATCAATCCCAACCAAGCTATCGCGGATCAAGATGCACTCAAGATCCGCCTCTTTGCAAGTACCCTAAAAGGTACGGCCTTTGATTGGTACTCCACTCTTCCGGAGGACTCCATCTAAAATTAGGCCATGCTAGAGACACGCTTCCCAACTCACTTCAAAGGTGAGGATCATACCGCTACTATGGCTCAGCTCTGCAGCCTAAAACCGAGGGAGAATGAGTCAACATATGACTTCATTCACAAGTGGAAAGCAATGGCATACAAATTCTCTAATGTACTGCCACAAGCGTCGCTAGTTGACATCTACCGAAATAACATGAGAGTTAGAATTCACTCCATCATCATCGGCAACAAATCAAAAAACCTGGGAGAACTCCTAGAAGCTTCCATGGAGGCTGAAACGGTGATTAAAGACCTCAACAGTTAGAAATCATCAAAAAAAGAGCCAACCGCCATTGCAACCTCAAAACGAAAGAAAAAAGAGGTCCTCAATGTACAAACCAAGTCAGCCCTCAGCCACCAAAGAAAGCTGAAAGCAAAGCTGCAGGTAAGAGACCTGAACTCTTTGATGCCTTCAAGAGAGAGTAGAAAAGAAATACCCATTCGATGAAGATGTTGATGAAATCTTCGGGGTCCTCGTGGCAAATGGCAAGCTCACTTTGCCTGAACCGAAAAGACCAGGAGAAGTTGGCAAAAACAACGATCCTCGGTACTGTCTATACCACCAGATGATCTCGCACCCTCTCAATCAATGCTTCGTTGTGAGAGAGAAAATAAACAAGACGTTGAAAAACGAAGTCATCACCTTCGACAAAAACTATGGGTCTACCTCCGTCGACATGGTGTCATGTGGACAAACACAAAAATCACCGAAGAAGAAGATCACTAGTTCCTTCAAGGTGATAAACAAAATTCAAGCGTCCGAAGTGCTGGTTCCCAACCCGACACCAGACGGACAACCCATATGGGTACATCCCGATCTCCTAGAAGTTGAAAACTGAGAGATCGTGAAAATAAAGCCAATAGCTCAACAGCGAAGGCAGGTTAGGAAACATTTCCTCAAGCTCAAACAGCAAGAGAAGACCCAGCCAAAACAAGAAGTCCATGAAAAGGCAGAGGCCTCCTCTACCGTTTCACTGGGGGCAACAGAAACGTCCCTTCCAGAGACTTCAAAGGGGGTAAGAAAATTCACTCTCAGTGATTTCATGCCACCTCAATTCAAGGAAGCCACGCAGGGGGCATCATACTCTTGCAATTCAGTAGTTGGATTCTCCATTGATGGATATGAGTCCAGCGATACCGACGATGGATACGAGTCCAACTACAACGATGAGTGGGAGGAATCCCTTGAAACAGGAGAATATCCCTCCGATGAAGAATGGGTTTCTGAAACTCATCTTATGCCAGTAATCTGGTATAACCCCATACAGCCACAAGGATCCTGGTCTAATGATGAAGAAACCCAAGAAGCTGTACAAGAAAATGTTGTTGACCCAGCACCCATCATTGCTCCAGTGAAAATCAACCATGTCGAACCACGAAGAGCAAACGAAGAAGAAGATTTCGCTCCCATGCTTGATCTTGAGGAATATGCGAGGATCTTGCAGCATCTCGCTCTAGAATAAGAGCAAGACAGCGTCAACGAGCTTCCTCGCAATCCAGAGCCGGAAGTCCCTGAAGGCCACCAAGTACCTCCTCCCTTAACTCCTAAAAATGGAGAAAACTGCTGGATAGACGATCCTCTTACATCTGAGGATGAGTCTGACTATGAGCAGGCAACATCTCCTATCAGAGTTGCCTGTAATGTGATAATTCGTGATTATAGCTCTTTCGAAGTCTTGTCTGATGAAATCACTTACACTCTGACGACGCCTAGCAGCATATCCTCTGGGGCTACCTCATCTCACGTGACTTTCACTGAAGCAACACCCTCTCAGGCTTCTTCTCCTGAGACTGTGACTTCAGGACTCACACTCTTCCCACTGATCATCATGAAGAGACCCCAGTTATTGATTCTTGGGACGATGAATTGGTCAATGAAAAAGAAACGTTGCTGGATGCTGTTCAGGTCTTGTTCCCGAAAAATGCTCCATGCGACACAATTACTGAGAATGGCAACTCTGCCGAAGATACATCCCCAATAAATGAAAAATGACAGCCTCTTGATCCTGAAGACAATCTTCCAAATGAAGACCCTTCTCAAGAAGCTCTCGAAGTTGGTAGAGGCACCCGCTCTGGCCGAGACTAACACAAAAATTATAACCATTCTTCCTTTACTTATGTAAATCCTTCAGGAAAAGATGTTTTAAGCGCCCTTCGTCTAAAGTCCCTTCGTCATCTCCCTCAAGACTTCAAAACCTTTGGTCATAACGACTAAAGTGAAGAAGGTAAAGCAAAACATGGGGGCAAATTTGTTGTCTCTTTCGTGTCTATCATGCAAGACACGGATTCCGATTCAGAGCTAGAAGACGACACATCGTCAAACCAAGTTGACACTCAGCAAGTTCAGCCTGCTCTTACTTCAATGGAGACACCTTCTGACATAGAAGATCCTACGTTAGCTTCCTTTGTTGTTCCAGCAACTTTAGCAAAGGAAAAGTTGATCTTCTCCCATAGATCAGATGCTTCTTCATTAAACTCCATGCTTGAACCTTTCCAAAATGAAGGTCTACCCTAACTATCCTTGTATAGTCATGTGGCACAAGCTATTATGAAGAAAATAGGATATGATGCTCAAAATCCAGTCGGTTTAAGAGAAGGCCGCGGTATTCTTACGCCATTAGGGCCTGCCTTGACCAAAAGCCAACTGGAAGATTGGAGACTTTACAACCATGTAGAAAAGTCTTCACACGGGTTAGGGTATGATCCCGACACTCCTCTGAGACAGTTGACACAAAGGCTTAAAAGTCGACTTACCGACCAAGCCTCAACATCTCATATCCATGAAGACATCGATCTCCCTAGATGTCTTTTTGAAGAGTCACCTGACAAAAATCCAAGAAGCTCCTCCAATTGGTACAATTTCTCCGATGATGAAGAGGAATTGTCCGATAACATAGACGCGTGGTCTTCTGACCCAAAGAACCCATGTCTCCAAAAGAAGTGCCTTACTTCGACCCAGTTTCAACAGGCGATTGGGACCATCTCATAGTAAGCCTTGAGAAGACCACCAATCAAGAAAACCCATGGAAAGGAATAAAACCTTGGTCTGGAAATGCCCTTGAAACCCCAGAAGGTTTCGTTGAGCTGGAAGCCTCCGAAAAAATTATGGAGGAACCACCTTTGAAACTTCCAACAAAAGATCCTGCTCAAAAGATAGACTTGGGAACACTAGATAACCCATGTCCTGTATTCATAAGCAAGAATATAAAGGATCACGAGTTACCCGAGTATATCGCTTTTCTTCGTGAGTTCGTTGATTGCTTTGCATGGTCTAAGCTGAAATGCCTAGCTTAGACCTTAAAATAGCGGTCCACAAACTCAATCTTTAAGAAGACATCAAGCCTGTCAAGCAGGGCCAAAGAAGATTCCGTCGAGATGTGATGGATAAAATTGCACTCAACGAAATGAAGACCTCATCAGTCCTTCAGTTTCTGCGTACCAACATCATTTGTCGTTTCGGCATACCCAAAAGAATCGTCCATGATAATGGACCACAATTCCGGGACCATCGATTCTATGGGTTCTGCGACAAATACAAAATCCAAAGCTGTCCTCGACTCCATACAATCCGGCGGCAAAAGGATTAGCAGAAGCTTTCAACAAAACACTCTGCAGAATCCTCAAGAAAATGGTCTCCAGTCACAAAAGAGACTGGAGCGACAAACTGTCTGAAGCTTTGTGGGCCTATCGAACCACCGTTCGAGGACCAACCCATAGTAGACCATTCTCCTTGGTTTATGGATACGAAGCTGTCGTACCATTGGAAGTACAAATTCCTTCCGGAGGGTATCTTTGCAAAATGACATGACACAAGAAAGCAATGTAAAGTTGCTACTCCATGAGCTGGACAATCTCGATGAGAGACGGTTCAAAGCTTGACAAAGCATTGAACTTTACCAAGCACGCATGGTAGGATCTTTCGACAAGAAAGTCAGGCAACGTGCCTACAAAAAGGGTGACTTAGTTCTTGCGCTAAAAGGACCAATGGTCTTCGCTCATAAGTCCAAAGGCAAGTTTGAGCCAAAATGGGAGGGACCCTACGTCATCGACAAAGTTCTCTCCAACGGCGCACACGTACTCCTAAACATGGAGGGTGACAGATGAATGCTGCCCATCAATGACAAGTTCTTAAAGCGGTACTACCCTTGAGGACCTACCCAGCTGGGTAAGAGCAATGCCTGTACGGCCAAAACCTATTTCTAGGTACTCGCTCGCCAAACCCACTCCTTTTAGAATCTTCGTATCAAATGTTGAAATTTCTAGAAATTCAAACAATTCTTACTTTCATCGTTTCATTGTTAAGAAATTCCAAGTTTAGGAGCCTCTCCCTAACTTGACCAAAATTTTCAATCCTTAAATCCAAAATTCATGGTTTGAAACAAAATTCGGATTTAGGGATTTTCACCCTAGTCCACCCTGCCTTTTACTGCCAAAATGGTTTTAGGTCAAAACTTACGACCCTCGTGTCTTTAAATAAAAAAAAATGGTTTTTCAAAAAATCGCGAGGAAACGACACTTAGTCGATACTCGCGCAAATTGGAAGAATGCGAACCACGTTCGACACTTCCAAAATCGTAGGGAAGTGACATTTCTTCGATACTTGCAAAATCAAAAACAAAAAAAACTGTGGAGAGGCAACATTTCAGTTGATATCCACAACCCAAAATTTCAAAGGTTCAAAAAACCCAAGAAATCGTGGAGATGCAACATTGCAGTTGATATCCACAACCCAAAGGTTCGAGAATATCGCAAAATTCAAAAATCGTGGGGAAACGACATGAAGTCAGTACTCGTAAAACCAAATTTTGGAAAAGCAAGGATGCGACATTCCATCGATGCTTGCACCTAAATCCATGAGGAGGCGACATTCCATTGATACTCACAACTGAATGAGCAAGGATGCGACATTCCATCGATACTTGCAAGATCATTCAGTAGGGAGGCGACTTTTAGTCGATACTTGCATTTTTGAAAACCAAAACCGATTATAATTGCCACCAAAATCGGCCATAAATGCCACCAAAACCGGCTATCAATGCCATAAAATAAAATCGGCTATCAATGCCACAAACCAAAACTTGGCTTTAAAAAAAAACCCCGGCTATCAATGCCACAAACCAGCTATCAATCCCACAAAAATAGGTTATCAATGCCACAAAAACTGGCTCTCATGCCAAAATCAGCTTTCATGGCACAAACTAAATCTTGCTCCCATGCCAAAACAATCATTTGACAAAAGGTTTTCACAAAATGACAAACTTTTGATCAAATCCCATTTAGCAATTGCTTTCATCACAAAAAGATTTGAGTGAGCGTAGGGAAAAAAAAGAGTGCCAAAAAATACATGTGGTACCAAAAAAAAGTATTCACAAGCACTACAAAAAAAGAGAGAGTACCAAAAAAATATATGTGGTACCAAAAAAAAGAAGAAGAGTTTATGTTACAAAAAATTAGAAACCAGGAGCTCATCCAAAAATGGCCTCCAGCCAAAGTTTCAGCTTCTCGAGCAAACTTTTGGCCTCAGCCGTCAGAGTTTCCAAGGCACGCTTCTTCAGGAACTTACCATGAGATGCTGGAGAATGCCGTAATCCTTCTTTTACATCGGGAAGCTTATCTCAAGCAGTTCGCCATCGTTTGTTTTCCTCAGTCCTCCTTTTGAGAACTCGATCGGCATCTGCAACCTAGCGAATCAGAGCACTCTCCCTGTCATGAGCCTCTATCATAGCAGCCCACTTAGCCGCAACTTGTGCCTCCAAATGCTCAAGACGTTGCCTAGCCTCGGCGACCTCCCTATCAAGGATGGTAATGTCGTTCCCCAACCCTATGATGGTTAACTCTTCTAAGTTCCTCTCCCGGATGAACTGTTTCCTGCTCTGTGTAGTCTCATCCAAGTCAGATTGAGCCTTATTATCAGGATCCTGGAACATTTCCTCGAAGAAGTCACCATCAGGGAAAGCCATGGTCTCAAACCACTTGTCACCCAGCGCATTGATACTATCAACGATCGCTCTGGCACCTGTGACGTCCGGACCAACTTCTTTGGCATCAGTGAGAATCTTCAGCACATGCTGGATCATGCCAAATCCGACATCCATGTGTCCATGAAGGAGAGTCTCGATCCAAGAGCTCTAAACTCGTCCTAGCACCTTCTTCACAAAAAGTAGAGATGGCCCATATGAAGATTTGCCTCGTTCAATTGGTCGGCCGCTCATGTCATGCCCAATTGGAAGAGTAACAAAAGAACTCTTTCCAATTGGAGCCACCGGGGAAGGAATCTCATCACGAGGTCTCACCTCTGCCGTGTCAGAACTGATTGAAGAAGTCTCTACCTTCGGATCAACTTTTGGCATCCCTTGCTCTGGTTATGAAGAAAACGATGGATTCTCTTCTGTCACTTTAAACCTGCCAATGAAACACAAAAAGGTATGAATATGATCATGTTTAAAAGAAAAAACATTATCAGGGTTATTACTATAAAGTACATTCTTCGACGACTGGCGGAACACTTTCTTCCTCCATGAACTTATCGTAAGCATCGTTAACATTTGCGTCCATCGATGGTTTAAAGTCATCAGAATCCTGTGGCAAGTCAGCTGACAAAAAATGTTAGCAAATCAAGTCACAGACACAAAAAAAAGAAAGCATAAGAAGTTATACCAATTAGAGATTCTAGATTCACTCCAGAGTCCTTTAGTTCTTCTTCAGGTGTCCCCACAGGATCTGTCACCGCCTCATCGGTCGGAACCTAAGGCATCACCAAATCTTCTTCTTCTGCTAAAAAAAAAAGAAATGCAGAAATATAAAGCACATCAGAACATGAAAAAATCCCATGAAAAGAATGGAAAGAGAAAGAGGAAGAATCATACCTTCATCCACGGTTTCTTCTTCTCGGCTCCTCTTTTCTAGAGGTTCGTTAGCATTCTCTGGCACCTCCTCATTAGCAGTAAGAGGATCTTCCATATCAGGAGAGTCTTCGTGTTGCCTTTTCTACGACGATGACTCATCTTCCTCTTGCTTCTCGGGCTCGCTTTCTAGAAGAACCTGCCCAACTGTCAGAGTCAGGTTTCCCACTTGACTCCTCACTGGATGGTCTACTTTACCAGTAGACTCCATGGAAGCTCGCCTCTGTGCCGCTTGCATCCAAGCGTCAAGCTCAGCTTCCTCCTGTTCTAGCTGCTCTAACGCCTCGTCAGGTACTTCCCGAACAGCTTCAGAACCAATGACGCCCTGGTCATCGAAAAATCCTATATTGTGCTTCTCTCCAGAAAGGAAGGCCCAAACTTCCTCTCGCCAGACACCATCTGACTTTTCAAGGCCTTTTCCAGACAACAGCTTCACATCAAGCTCTTTTTTGGAAAGCCCCTGATATGCCAAAAAGCTCTCCGCGAACCACTTCGCGAAGCCGGCAGTCCGGAAAGTCGACAATACAGGATAAGAAATCATGGCAGTGATGTCTTTAGCACTATAGAAAGCCCATGCGTTTCTCCCATCCTATAAACCTCCAAAGCACTTCACCATACTTGAAAGCGCTGCAACAACACCTTGAGAAAAGCCCAACTGCAGAGCAAAGCGAGAAGGTACATACGGTTGGATGTTGATGAAAAGATGTCTACGGTACACCATCGTGCCGACACGTATACTGAAAAGCCACTCTTTCTCTGCATTAGTCAATGAATAATGCCATCCTGACCCTGCTCTGGTAGAGTCACGGAAGGCACCAAAATCAAAAGCCTTCTTTTGCAACTCCGGAGAAAGCTTTACTGAAGACTGCCCCATTTTGATGTCCCTGAACCGTCGGATACTCATGCGGGCAAACAAAAGTGATTCCAGCACGGCTTTGCCCTTAGCCAATCGAATCATGACACGATCATCATCCTGTGCAGCACCTAGCTGGTGGAAGCCAGGACAGTGGTATACAAACCACGAATAAAAGATGTGAGTTGAAAATACCCTGTTCATGGGAAGCCCAAGCCGAACCAAAAAAGCGGCAGCCTGCTGTTCGGTACACAAGTAGGAGTAAAGAGCTAGCACCAAAGCAAGCCGATCTCCAAACGCCATCTGACAAGCCGGAAAAATACAATGCGGCCTGATGTGCTTTCCATCTCCTCCAACAAAAACAGCCTCACCAGCCAATAAGTGAGGTAAACAACAAGATCTCTCCACAGTGCAATGTCAGAACAAATGGTGCCTGTACTTGCGAAGGAACCCCTCAACTCTTCTTGCATGGCCGAAGTCTTCTTCGAACCCGGATCTTGAGCCCTGGCTTCCTGAGTCGTGCTATCAGAAGATTCCCTACTGCCAAAGAAGTTGGGGAACGAAGAGCCAGAACTCTTCCAACTGCTGGATTTAACTTTTGACCCCTCCTTCTCCTTCAAAAAATCACAGAAGGCGACCATCTGAAAGTACAAAAGCCTGAACTCCTCCGACTGTTCCTCAAGGACATTGTCGATCGGCATGAACTTTTCATAGAGTTTGCCAAGGATAGGCAATCCAGTAATGGTGCTCAACTCCTTTAAAGAAAAACCAATCTCACCATTCGTGACAACGAAGATATTGGTTTGTGGAAGGAATGCCTCTAACATAGCCATGAAGGCCTCGTTGGAAAAGATCACGGTCTCCCTAAAGGCGCGGACCGCATCAAAAATCTCGGCTTCCTTCAAAACGGCGCTACCAATCAGCAGGACATGATCAGTCCACGACTTCCATCCGGAGTCAGCACTGAAACGGCCACGAACTCAAAAAGGCTTCACCCAATTGTCCCAAATCGACCGACGGATAATCAGAGCCCTGGTAGCCGCCGACCGGCATCAACATGTCCATATGGGTAGGTGATTTCTCCGCATATCTGGAAGGACCGCAAAAAAAAAAAGCCCAGTCTTGATCACGTTAGTCCTCTTCACCCAACTTGGAGGATCTTCCCTCTTAAGGCACGTGGGAGAAAGGCTCATGATCGAGATGGTACCATCAAACGTCGACCGTGTAACAACAGTTTTCTCTTCAACACCAGCTGCATAAGAGAACTGAAAACATCTCCTCTGGTATGTCACGTCGTCAGGGACTGTATCATCAAAGAAAAAGGTAGGCTTAGGCAAAACCCTCTGATCGTCCATCACCCAAGGACGATTGCTTACCATGATTTTATAGAATTCTTCATTCTTGAGAGCAATCAGTGGCTGCCTCATCTCACCTCTGTTGAGGGAGTCACACTCTTCAAGGTTTCTCTCAACATACTGGACCTTCTCCCAATCTTGCTGAACGACCGGATTAGAAGATCTAGCAGATCGACGAGGTACGCTTGTGGCATGCTCTTTACCCTTGTTCGTTTTGGAGGAACCACCGACAAAGGTTGGAGAAGAAAAGATCAATCATCAAAATAATAGGATTTCACTAAAAGAAAATCTGGTGAAATTTTGGCATGATTCCGGGGCAATTTTGAAGAAAAAAGAAATATCCCGAAAGAAATAGAAAGCTTGAAGATGGGCTCAACATCGTTGCAAGCTCCAAAACTCCAAACTTTCGAAACATCAAGGGCTCCGCAAAACCAGGAAGGGCTCAACATCACTGCGAGCTCCAAATTCCCAAAATTATAAAAAACTTTCAGGTATGCTATCACATCATGCTACCAAATTCAATTTAAAAAAAATGCATGCACGAACATCTTGGTTTTGCCAAAAAAGAAAAGCAGTATCATGATGAGCAACAAAAAAAAAAGGAAACTTTTGAAAAAAAAAAAGAGAAACAGCAAAAAAAAGGGGGGGGGCTGGCCCACAGGCCACGTGGAAAAAAAAAGTGCAAAAAAAAAAGAGGAAAAAGCACGAGAAAAAAAAAGAAAACGTGTAAAAAAAAAAGAAAACATGTGAAAAAAAAGAAGAGAAACAAAAAAAAAAAAGAAAACTTTTTTTACCGTCCTATTTTCTAGAAAGGAGTTTTCTTGAGAAGGAAAACTTACTTGAAGCCATTGATGGAGAAGAAGAAGAAAAGCTTGAAGATCTTTGAAGAATAAAAGTTCTTGGTCTTGAAGCCTTCTTGAGATTTTTGCAAAAGAAAGCAATAAAAGTAATAGATCTAACCTCCCCTTGCTTTTAAAGAAGAGAGCAAACCAAAGAAGGAAACAAGAAAGAGGTAAGTGTTACTAATTAGTAACCTTATCAAAAGAAAGAAATTAGAAATATTCTTTCCCAAAAGAAAGATATCTTGAGGGATTCTCTCCTCAAAAGAAAGCAATGAGAGATTTTCATCCAAAAGATAGGAGATTTGAGGTATTCTCTCCCAAAGAAGATATCTTGAGATGTTCTCTCCCAAAATAAAGGGAACATGAGAGATTCTCTCCAAGTAAAGATATTCTTAGATATTCTCTATCCAAAAGAGATATTTTTAGATATTCTTTACAAAAGTGACACCATATGAGATCTAAGCCATTTCAAAATCTTAAGGTCCCATGGGTTAGCCCATATGAGCCAGGTTTGACGACCTAGGCACAAAAAAAGGGCTTTTAATTAAAGAGAAATCCTTCTTACCAAGAACATACAAAAATGGTTCCATGCCTCTTTTGAGTTGATTCGACCATACAAAAAAGAATTCCAAGCCCCATGAGCTTGGAAAATTCAAACCATCCAGCCTCATATACCAAATTGAGCCGAAATCTTGAAATTGTTATTTCACAAAAACCCAAACCACTCCAATGGACCAAAATAGTCCCAAAAAGTAACCAAAAACCACATCATAGTCCCCTAACTTGACACATACAGCTTGTTAGGTCACAAGATCAAAACCAAAATCGACCCCCCAACTTGCCACATACAGCTTGTTGGGTCACACGGTCAAAACCAAACCCGGCCCCTAACCTGCCACATACAGCTTGTTAGGTCACAAGGTCAAAACCAAAAACCAAATCCACATCCCTGATGTCATCTTCAAAACTTTGCCTCGAGATGGTACGTGATTCCTTTCAGTACCATAAAATTCCCCTAGAAGCTCAAAAGGCCACTCTACCAAAAGAAAGACTGCTCAAAGACTCTTGGTCAAGTCACATGCTCTCATTCAGAAATCTCTTCAAGGCTCATCGATTACAAAAGTTAAGCAACTCGCCGCTATACCTCGAGGGGGCATTTGTTGACACCAAAAATGTCACTTTGCCTCTTCAACACCAAGAAAGCTACATGAAGTCGCGGCCTACCACAAATGGGCGATGCTACTTTTCAAAAAATAAAATCTTGTCAGAATCAAACAAAAACTGCAAGATCCTTCAAAGATAGCTAAAAGAGTACACAAGAAGTTTTAGGCCATTTCAAAATCATTTGGCCAAACTTTGCTTCACCGATAGATGAACAGGAGCTCCTGGCGGCGACAGCATTGAGGACACCAAATCTTTGATCAGAGTCTATGGATAGTCTCAAAATACATCCAAAAGGCTCCACGTCAAGTTACGAGTCAAACCGACAACGTTTGACCCTACATCAACCCTCTAACAGCTAAATCTAGCATCTCGGCGGCGAGAACCACCGAGGTCATCACTCATTAGACAGAGCACATGGCTGGCTTCAAAATGCTTACAAAAGGCTACACGTCAAGTTTCAAGTCATTTCAGCAACATTTGACTAGACTTTGACTCTCGGAAGCCAAATCAGGCCTCTCGACGGCGAAGCTCCACGGGACTATGGTTTTCAAGACAGAGCCTATGGATCATCTCAAAATGACTCCAATAGGTTCCCTGTCAAATTTCAAGTCAATCAGACATCGGTTGACCGCAATCAAGGCGCGACATCTTCCTCGCGATAAAATCAAGTCTACTGGCAACAGGACCCATAGGGCTTCAAAACTCAAAGAAAAGCCTATGGTGGTCTTATTTATTGCTCAGGAGGCTTCACCTCAAATTTCAGGTCATTCTGACGTTGTTTGTCCCAGTTTCGGCTTCTGACAAAAAATCGGCAGCTTTACGCTACAAAGTCTTCGGCTTTCCCGGAAAATTGAAAACTTTGCACAAAAAAATGGCAAGGATTCTCATCAAGTTTTCTATAAGGGAATCGAGCCAATAAATGTGTAAAAATGCCAAGAAATATACAAGAGAAAAAAGAATGAAAAAAGACCTAGAAATGGCCGCGAAACGGGACCAAAAAGGGGATGATTCCCCTGCGACCTTGGCCCATAGTTGCCGGCGACCCTGAAGCCCCGAATCGCCGGATTCGCCCCGGAAAGGCCCATTATCTGTCATTTTTCGCATTTTGAAGTTTCCAACTCCTGTGATTTTCCAAAATTCATACTTTTGAGGCACCAAATCCTTCGACTCCATCAAAATCACGGATCCGTCTTCAAGAGTTATCAAAATCAACATTGATCGCCAACCGGTAGACCAAAAAAGTGCACTTTCTAGCAGATCGATCGAGAAATCGATAAGACAGATGTCATCGGCCTGCTGTTAGCTATCAATGTCTGAAGTTACATGATCATCTGATGTTGATCAGCATGTAAATCCATCGATGATCATCGCCAAAAGACGTGGCACGGCCCGCGACTCTTCAACTGCTCGGTGACTACTTAATGCAATTAATTGGCTAGCTTTATTGCAGTCATTAATTCATTTCTTTGGATGACCCAATCAGAAACAAGCATTCGGGAGTTATAAGTCAAGAGATTAATGACATTTAAAACATGAAACTCCTCTCATCATGGTGATTAAAGGTGATTAGATGCCTTTAATCTCCATCGACCAGTCAGAAGTCAAGGTCTAGGAGTTACGAAATAAAGGAATTAAAACTTGTAACTCCTCCCTTAATGCGGCTTATATGTGATTAAAGCCCATAAACCCTCCTAAATGCATGGCTACCAAGAGCCTATAAATAGGAAAGCTTTCCAAGAAGAATGAACATTCAAAATCCGGAAGAATACAGATAGAAAATCCGAGAGAAAGAAAAAGAGAGAAAAGTCTTGCATTTTTTGGATTTCCACCGAAGGGCCGTTTTTCGGTCCCTTTTCACATTTCGAGACTTTCGGCCTCTGTGGTTTTCCAAAATTCTAACTTTCGAGGCTCCAAATTTGTCGATCTTCGTCAACATCACTGGTCCGTCTTCGAGAGTATCAAATCAACATTGATTGCCAACCGGTCGACCAAAAAAGTGTGCTTTCTACCCGATCGATCGAGAAATCGACATAAAAGAGGGTACCGACCCGCCGCTAGCAATCAATGTCTGAAATTGGATGGTCATCCGATGTCGATCAGCATGAAGATCCATCGATGATCATCGCCAAAAGAATTCCAAAAGACGCGGCGCGGCTCGCGACACTTCAATTGCTCAGCGACCACTTAATGCAGTTAATTGACCAGCTTTATTACAGTCATTAACTCGTCATTTTGGACTGCCCAATCAGAAGCAAGCATTTAGGAGTTACAAGTCAAAGATTCATGGCACTTAAACCATGAAACTCCTCTCATCATGGTGATTAAAGGCAATTAAAAGCCTTAACTCTCCTCCAGCCAATCAGAAGCCAAGAAAAAGAAGTTACAAAATCAAGAAATAAATCTTGTAACTCCTTCCATTATGTGGCCTTAAAGCCCATATACTCTCCTAAATGGCTACCGAAGGCCTATAAATAGGAGAGCATTCCAAACAAATCAAGATCAGAAAAACCCAAGTAGAGATCTGAGATCCGGAAAAATCCAGAGAACAAAGCACAGAAAATCCCGAAATCCAAGAGAAAGAAAAAGAGAGAAAACTCTGCTGAAGTTCTACAAAGACCACCGCTACAAGGTGCCCCCCAAGGTCTTTGTCTTTTCCTTCTGCTTCCAATGGCTTAGATGTGGCTTTTCAGTCCGTGTACTTAGCTTTTTATTGGACATAGGACCTCCTCTTGGTCCCTCTTGGTCTTTGTCTACTAAAAATCTACGGATATAGTCAAGCTAGGCGAATCAAGAGTATCCTCTGTTCTCATTTGCATGGATGATGGCGAAGTCCACACATGGCTTGAGACCGTCTATCTGAACGAGTCCCCCACAATCTCCTGAGAAGTTAGATCCTCATTTTCTTACTTTTCGTTGTAGTTTGTAGTTTTCTAAAGAGACAAAGAAAATCATAACTATTGTCTTTCATTATTGATAAGAATTGTAAATCGGCTATAAACGCAAAAAATCGGCTATAAACGTAAAAAAAAATCAGCTACAAATGCCAAACATCGCCTTTCACGAAAAAAAAGATTGCCTCTTACTGCATTTCAAAACATGTCTCTTTTCTTAAATATTTGTGCAATGCAAAACTTGAAAGAAGTTGGTTTCTTTTTGCCTTGCAAAGGTCGATCTCCGAATAACCACTTGTAATTTCAAGTAAAAAAGAAAATCTGGCACACCCACCAAAAAAATGTTGATGCTCGCTTTTTGCACTCCTGGGCACGAAAGGGTTGGATCAAATGGACTCCCACGTCCGCCGACCTCGGTAAGCGCCGAACATGAAAAGCGCGGTCCATCACAAGAAGATAAGCATGCAGACCTCATAGGTGTTCAGGTTTAATTGAAGGATGGGGCTGTCCTTTCAACCCTATGCCCGAATCGATTGCAATCTGGAGTGACTCGGTTTCTTTGATAGAGATGCTTTGACGATTTCATGGAAAAGACTGGTGAAGGCTTACGAATGAATCTTTGATGGCAAGTTACAGGGATTCGGATTCTCCATGGAAACAAGAGACGATCTGATGGAAAGATAGTTAGGGGAAGTTATGATTTAAGAGGGTTTGATGGAGAGATAGTTAGGTGGGTTTATGATTCTGTATACGGTTTGATGGGGAGATAGTTGCGCGAAGTTATGAAAATCATCTCTAGTTTGATGGAGAGATATCATGGTGAAGTAATGATCCAACAACGCACTTTATCTCTCCTTCCTATCTCTCTATTGGGTTAATATGGATATGCAGGGTAGACCACGAAAATCTTATCTGGCTGAGTTGATGGGGCAATGACTTCCTCTCTTATTCCCAATAGAAGCCTTTTGGCTTCGGACACATCACCATGGAAAAGTTCACTTGACAAGTATGCTGTCAAGTACATCCCAATAGTAAAGACAGCTGTAAAGTTGCCTTTTTCCACAAGTTTTTTGACGGTTCGCAACCAACCGGAGCGAAGCCAAATTATCGACCATTGGTGGGCTACTATACTTGACATCACTGTACATGTAAAATTTCCAAACGGGACCTAAGGGTTTTTCTTTATTTGGGGGTTTCGGGGGTATAAGGTTTGGTCATTTTGAAGTTTTAGGGGTTTAAGGATAAGGGGATTTATGGGTAAGGAATTTGAAGATTCAGAGCTTTAGGGCTCTTGAGGAAGAGAAGAACGGGGCAACATCCCTTCAACGATGAGTTGCGGGTTCGAAAGAGGCCGACGATTTGAGTGAGGAATGAGATAGAGATTAGGGAGAGCAGGGGAAGAAAAAGTGAAAGAAAAAGGAGAGCACTCTTTTCGCCTTCCATTGGGAGCCCCAAGGCGGAATGAGATAAAGGAGAGAGGGTGATCTCGGTCTCGGTCAATTGAGTTGAGAGGGAAAGCAAAACAAAAAGAGGGGAACTTTTTTTTATTCCTTATAAACCAATATTCCCAGCCATTAGATGAGTGGTTAAAACCAACGTTCAGAAATAGAACATGTCGGTGCCCCTCCCTATGGCGAAGGAAAGATGCAAATAAATATTTTTCATATATATGTATAATATAATTTATAATCCTATACTATAAAAAGAGTCAATGTGAATGGACGCTCTCTTGCTATAGATGTAGGTGCATTGCCAAGCCACATAAATCCATTGTGTCTCTTTTGTATAGCTTGTTTGTTTGATCGTAGATTCAGTGCTTCGATACGCATGCACACTATGTGGGGATGTCTCCCGAAGTACTAAGGTTATACTAACTTCGGTGCTTATGCCTGCTAATCGCGCTTCGGCCTCGGCAAACATTGCTCATGTGCTACACGAGATCGAGACCGTCTTTGGTCTCGGGCACCCCCAACCTCAATGCGAAGTCTTCACTTTGACCACTCAGTTTGGCATCAGGGCCAGACCCTTAGCCGAGATGGGCGGCGACGGCTGTACTTTCAAGGATATCTAGCTGGAACTGACAAAGCCATCTTGGCCGCCCCTTGTCACTGATAGAGTGGCATCCAGCGGCTACGTCCCATCAAAGTACGGCCCCAAGCCACGCCCATTGGACTAGGCCCAAAAGTCAGATGTGGTAAGGTCCGATTAGACCATCATTTAATGCATAATGGGCTGATTGGACTGCTATTTAATGCATAGTGGGCTGACATGACGGTACCCATGGGAGTGCTAGGACGTCATCATGAGCACCGCCATGCAATGTAGACTTCCTCCTCTATAAATAGAGGAACGATCTCCATCATAGGTATGCACAACCATAACCAGAGAGCTGCTACTCTGCCTCTCTTCTCCCTTATCTCTATCCTACTGCTCAGGCCTCTTACTGACTTAGGCATCGGAGAGCCTTGTGCTGCCCACAGCCAGGGTCCTTTGACGTCCTTATCTTCCTCCCTTTCAGGTTCTCAGGCCATCCATCATCTTCTAAGGAGCATCAGACTCAACGTAACTTCCATTACAAAGTCCGTAATATTTAGGCACTTACAGTTGGCGCCGTCTGTGGAAAAGTATAAACCCAGTCTTCCGAAACACCTTGCCCCCTAAGCCTAAGAAAGGCAGAGAATCTTCGAAGGCGAGAGGTGGAGAGTCCGCGAGGGCAATGACCCCATCGCCGGTCGCTCTTCCTCAGAGGCGGTCTGAGGCGAGATTTCTGATGCAGTTGCAGTCGAAGAGAGCCCTGACACACACCTCTTCATTCAGGTCCCGTTCCCGGAGCGAATCGTAGACTCATCCCCGGAGGAGGAAGTTATGCCCCCCCCCCGGCGGGATGAACGGCGACATGAGCGTCCTCAAAAGGATAAGTCGTTGGCAGTCAGTAAGTCCCATTACTCCCATCACTGCACTGGCGATGGGGACGTGGCAGCCCAGAATATCATAATCCGAGAATAAGAGAAGCTGATTCGGCAGCTCCAACAGTAGCTTCGGCAGCAGCCTCAGCACGAGGCGAAGGTCGGCCCCCAACCTTCCAGGAGTAGGCCGACCCATCGATCCGAGATCGACCCCAGGCATCGATCCGAGATCGACCTCAGGCAACACCTCGAGCGCAAGAGGCAGCGCCGGGCTCAGGATGAGGGCTCCAGCAACAGTCGCTCGAAGAGAAGGTCCGAGCTCCCCTTCGAGGACGGGGAAGGCGAAGAAGCGCGGCTTGACAAGCTTGTTAGATAGGCTATTTGGCGCAATATGGAGGTTCTCTCTCACAACCCTCCGGACTCGTAAGACCACGGAGACGCCGACTCTTCTCCTTTCTCCCCAGAAATCAAGGACTTCCTCCTGCCCAAGAGATTCAGTGTCCCACGGTTCGTTCATTATGAAGGCACCTCGGATCCGGCAGTGCATCTCCGATATTTCATTCAGAAGATGTGGGTATGGGGTGATGTCAGCCATCTGAACTATAGAGTCTTCTCATCGAGTTTGGGAGACCTCCCCCTCAAATGGTTTTGCAGTCTCCCGGAAGGATCAATCTCGAGTTGGCACCAGTTGCGGAGCTCCTTCCTGGGGAAGTTCTAAGCCCACAGAGTCATCCCGAAGATAGATGGCGACATCATGGCCCTCAATATGGGGTGGAATGAGAGCATTATCCAGTTCGCTAAGAGATTCTGGACTGTCTATAGCCAGATCGAGAACTCCAACGACGAAGTGGCGATCATGTCCTTCCAGCATGCCCTGTTGCCGGGCAACAACCTTCGCAAAGAGCTGGTTGGGAGCCCTGTAACCTCGGTGGAAGCGCTAATGGCCAGGGTTAACAAGTACGTTGCCCAAGAGCAAGACGAAGCCAGGGCCAAGGAGAGCTTCGGCATCTCTAAGACCACTCCCAAAGGCCAGCCCCGAGCCGAAGATCAAGCCACCCAGCATGACCGCCACCCCCCCCCCCCCAAGAAATCCTTCACCAAAAAGGAAAAAAGGGCGTTTCAGAGGGAAGAAAGGAATCGATACCGAGCTTCCACCAGTTCGGCAGCAGCCTCGTTTCCTAACACAGATGGTGGCAAGAAGTCTAAGTCAAGTGTTCACACAGTATTCGTGGAGCCTATCCACAAAATACTGAACAAGATAAAGGACCAGCCCTACTTCAGCTGGCCGCAGCCCATGCAGAGCAACACCGCCAGTCGGAACCAAAGTAAGTTTTGTGCCTACCACAAGCAGAATGGGCACAACATCGAAGACTGTTACTCTCTCAAATCGCACCTTGAGAAGCTCGTCAAGGAAGGGCATTTAAAAGAATATGTGAAAGGTGGAGGAGTAAACACCAGCCGAGCTCAGCGCCAGGATGACGGAGCCCACTCTAGCGACGAGTCAGAAAAACTTATCAGTGTCATCCACCAAGCTCCCGCCCCAAAGGGGAGTAACCAGGCCCGAGCCGAGGCCAGGAGGGCCGCACACGGCAAACAGGTGAAGACTGCCGAGCTCGAGCCAGTTTCCAAGAGAGCTCGGAAGGAGAAGCCCAGGATCTATTTATCTGAGGAAGACTTGGAAGGAGTCCAGCTCCCCCATAACGATCCGCTGATCGTTACCCTCAAACTCAAGAACTGCATAGTACAAAGGATCCTCGTCGACCCAAGAAGCTCTTCCGAGATCCTTTACTTCGATTGCTTCAGAAGGATGGGCCTTAGAGAAGAAAACCTGGAGGAGGCACGTACTCCCCTGATAGGTTTCAGCGCCAAACCAGTGTATCCCAAGGGGAAGATCTCCCTCACGGTCCAAGTCGAAGGCGCCTCCATAACTGTCGACTTCCTTGTCGTAGATGCGCCATCTCCCTATAATGCCATAATGGGGAGGACATGGCTGCACAGCTTGTAAGCAATACCTTCCACCCACCATCAGAAACTCAAATTCCCCCTAGTGGACAAGAATGGCGGAATAAAGGTCGTCACTGTCAGGGGCGACCAGCAGGCGTCCAAGCAGTGTCTAATGGCCGTAGTACCCGGAGAAAAGGAGCCACAGCAAGTGAATATGGCCGAGCTGGAGGACGAGCTTGATAAGGTCGGCCGCGATCCTGAGAAGAAAAGTGTCGAGGATTTGACCGAGGTCAAGCTCGATCCCGCCAATCCCGAGCGCCACTTCTTGATTGGCAGTCAGCTCGCCGAGATGGAAAAGGCCGAACTCGTCAGTCTACTATTCAGTAACAAGGAGGTCTTCGCCTGGACCCCCTACGAGATGCCGGGCATTGACCCCGAGGTCATGTACCACAGGCTCAACGTGGACCCTCAGCATAAACCAGTGGTGCAGAAGTCACGCAGGACGGGGGTACCACAGTCAGAGGCAGTAGTCGAAGAGGTTGAAAAGCTGCTAGAGGCGCAGGCAATCAGAGAGGTTAAGTATCCGAAGTGGCTGGCGAACACAGTGGTCGTCAAAAAGAAAACTGGGAAGTGGAGAGTCTACGTCGATTTCACCGACCTAAACAAGGCCTGTCCCAAAGACAGCTTCCCACTCCCAAAAATCGACCAGTTGATCGACGCCACCGCGGGCCACGAAAGGATGAGCTTCCTCGATGCTTATCGAGGCTACCACCAGATACCAATGTACGAGCCTGATGAGGAGAAAACCGCGTTCATAACGCCAGAGGCATTTACTGTTACAAGGTCATGCCCTTTGGACTAAAGAATGCAGGGGCCACCTACCAAAGGTTGGTCACGAAGATGTTCCAGGCCCAGCTAGGTAAAACGGTGGAGGTCTACATCGATGACATGGTCGTCAAGTCCAAGTAGTCCCGGGACCACTTGGCTGACCTGAGTCAGGTGTTCGACGTACTTAGGAGGTTCAGGCTCAAGCTCAACGCCTCCAAGTGCGCATTCGGCGTCGGCTCCGGAAAATTCCTTGGAAGCCTGGTCACCAGGAGAGGCATTGAAACCAACCCGGATTAGATCGCGGCGATCCTTGGAATACAAAGTCCAATGACGATGAAGCAGGTCCAGAAGCTCACCGGCATGGCTGCCGCACTCAACCGTTTCGTCAGCAAATCATCAGATAAATGTAGGCCATTCTTCCAACTGCTAAAGAAAAATCTGAAATTCCATTGGACATTGGAGTGCGACGAAGCGCTGCAAAGGCTCAAAGCCTATCTCTCCTCATCTCCCTTACTCTCGACTCCGAAACAGGGAGAAGTACTCTACATCTACCTCGCAGTCTCGGATCATGCGGTCAGTTCGGTTATCCTTAGAGAAGACGACAAACAGCAAATGCCGATCTACTGCACAAGCAAAATCGTGCTTGACATCGAGACCAGGTACCTCCCAATGGAGAAGCTCGCGTTGGCACTTGTCAGCGCTTCTCGCAAACACTCCCACTATTTCCAAGCCTTCTCCATCGTAGTCGTGATAGAATATCCGCTCGGAGCGGTCTTCCAAAAGGCCGACTTCTCCGGCCGAAACTCGAAGTGGGCCGTCGAACTAGGGCAATATGATGGTCGTGCTGTCGCAGGCACCCAAATATAATAAGACCTTTACTCCTAAAAATATATGTAGTAGTGCGAGTAAGGATCGTTCCCTCGGAGAGTGTTTAGCCAAATTTTGTGCTATGTGATCAAAGATGGGGGGGGGGGGGGTTTAATTATAATGAAAGCAAAAACGGATAAAAGCAAATAAAGAACAATAAAGTAACAAATTCAATCAAATTAACAAGCATTGGACAAAGTTAACATCCACGATTGGAAATTAAAAACTGATCATTGAAAAAAATAAATCAACTAATACTTTGAATATTCATCATTGGAATTAAATTCCTATCTCCTTAATTAGTTAATGAGCAAACACGCGCTCTAATTATCCTTAATTACTAAATAATCCAAGACAAGCACCAAAGACTTAATCTAGTAACAGCATTAAGACCTTGAGAGATTGATAAATCTAAACAACACAAGCACACGCGGTTGCATTTAATTTAGCCAGGTGTTCTTCCTAATATCTAATAATTTTCAAAGCAGCAAATTATTAAATATTAGTTGCTTCGCAAATTAGAGGGATCAAACAATTACGGATTTGATTTCTAATTTAGCAGTAGATTGCAACGAAAAATAAGCTAGTTAAAATCCTAGCAATTAAACGAAACAATCATGATAACAAATTAAGCACAGAAGAACAACCCATATTCAAAGCATAAATTGAATAATGAAAATAAATTATATCTCACAGTATTTATTCCGAAGCTTCAGTCTTCTTCAACCAATTACATAAAATTAGCCACGCAAGGCCATACTAACTTGCAAAGAAAAGAGTAGAAAAAAGAAAGAAAGAAAGAGAGAGAAAAAAATGTGTTGTGGAGAAGTGTTGTACGCTGGGTATGGAATGGACCATTTATAGTGGAGAGTTTGATTAGAGAAAGAAGAGAAGTTAGGTGGTGTGGACGCACGTGATGGAGAGAAAAAGAATGAAGGAGAGATAAAGTAGGAGAGAATGAGAGATGAAAGAGAGAATAGAAAGAATACGTTGGAAATTGAGATTGAATGCAACCGTGTGTTTTGAGAGAGTTTAGGAAGTGACATGGGGAGATGGAAATAAAATAATCAATTAAATTCTAACTTAGTCAAAATCTTCTTCTTGACCATACCTTCTCACTCGGGCTTCTGTTGGATTCAAACCAAGAATTAAAGTTGCACCATTTTTCATTCCGGACAATATGAGCCCAATATTGGATATGTTCCGGAAAACTCCTGATTTCATCAAATTTACCACAATGCCTTTCTGCTTGATTCTTCATCCATTTAGCATCAAATATGAGCACTTCTCTTGCAACTCAGATCTGGAAACTTCTTGATTCAGCAAGAATCTCTCAAAACTCAAAACATAAAAGCTGTAGATCTTTTTCTTGGCGTTCCATAGCATCTTGAATAATCTCAATTGGAGTTCGGAGGAGAGAACTATGCCAAAATTACGAAGCGATGTCAAAACTGTCCAGAATCACTCAATTAGCTTTGTTTTGCACACAGCACCTCCATTTGCATCCTAAAGCAAAATATAAGAATAATGAGTACATTTAGGTATCAAATAAGTATAAAGGACTAAACATTAATGGAGAAAAATATAACATTTTGCATTCTCATCAAATTCCCCACACTTAACTTTTGCTCGTCCTCGGGCAAAACTCAAATTCACTTTCCCAAAACACGAAGTTTGAATGCCATTAACAAAGAACAACCAAGCTTTTCAAAACTCCAAACAAGTCATGAATAAACAGTCTTAAACATCTTACAATTACTTAGTAAGCAATTTCACTTAAAGATGGAGTAGACTAAATACGTAGACCCTCACGGAAATAAACACTCTACTCTCATATGTTTGAAAGGTATCTGTTTCGCTCAAATTCATTCCAATGGAAATGATCTACCATAGGCTTGCATATCTTCTCATTCTCCACCACTGGGATCACATGCATAACATGAATCATAAGGACTTTTCAGGGGTTGTAATGGGGTTTAGGATCAAGGTGGGAAATATTTAGGAATGTAGTTCAAAAGCCATCGAAACTAGTGGAGCAAAAATGAATCAACTCTAGCTCTAATATATAAGACAATGAAAACCATTCACTCCATTGATCAACTTCTTCAATATGGCTTTAAAGCATTCAGAACATGTAAAACTCCTGCATTGAAAAAGAGATCGTTCAAAAGAAACACTTTTCGTTTGCGGCAAGGAACGATCATTCACAACAGCTTCCACCTTTTTATGTATCACATATGAACACACCATTTCTTGGAATTTTAGGAGGATTCATGAACATGGACAACAATTTCCTCCATCACTTCATAAACTTTTTTTTTTCATCTTTTTTTTTTCATTTAATTTTTTTTTCATTTCATTTTTTTTTAATAATGAAAATAAGAACTCACGAATTGAGAATGAAAACATATTCCATTTCATCAGTCATATCCATACCACAAACCCAAAACACCCCCACACTTATTTCTTGCACACCCATACATATCATAATGAAAAGCAATGCTCCACTAGATCTATGACTTAGGTAAAGGTATTTTTTTTCAGGTTTAGAGCTTGTAACGTGGGTTTACAATAAATGAAAGATATAAAGCTCAAAGGGGTTCAACAAAGGAAAAGATTAATTGCAAGGTAGGCTATTTGGCTTATGTAGCTTATAACAAAGATGGCCTTAATCATGTTCATGTTTGCATGTGTCTATGTGACCTCGAAGAGAATCAAGGCAAGTTCTAGAGAAGCAAATCTATGGAAGAATATCTCTCATGAAAGAATATAGTGAGACTGATATGGATGTGTCAGTCTAAAGGCTCAAAATCTCACCGGCTTTTTGTCTACCAAATTTAGTCATTACCATCCTCAAGGAAAATAACTAACTAATTGATCATAAATCAATCATGTCATGAATTTTTCAAGCTTAATTGAATCTTGCTCATGACATACACAACCAAAAAAAAATCGTAGAAAACCACAAAAACAAAAAAAAAAATAAAACTCTTTTTTTTTTCAAAGATATAAAAGTAAAACACAACCAAAATCCCTTCCCCCACACTTAAAACGGACATTGTCCCCAATGGAAGGTAAAATGCAAAGAAAAGGCAAAAATAACCAGAATATAAAAGCAAAAAGAAAGAGAAAAGGAACGAACTCCCCTTGGGTTGCCTCCCAAGCAGCGCCTTTGTGTTATTGTCGTTGGCTCGACACAATCCTTCCTTCTTCAATTAGTATAAATTGGATCCTCAAGGCCCAATTGTGCCACATTCTCTACGTGGAAACCTTCATAGAAAGGCTTAAGTCTATGGCCATTCACCTTGAACACTTTGGAAGTTGCTAAACTTTGAATTTCAACTGCACTATGAGGAAAAACATTAGTAACAACAAAGGGTCCAATCCAACGAGAACGCAACTTACCTGGAAACAAACGAAGCCGTGACTGATAAAGAAGGACTTTTTGACCAACTGTAAACTCCTTTCTCGATATCTGCTTGTCATGAAAAGCCTTCATCTTTTCCTTGTGAATTCTTGCACTCTCATAAGCATCATTGCGAATTTCCTCTAACTCTTGTAGTTGCAACTTCCTGTGTTCTCCACTTTCATCTATCTTCATGTTGAAATTCTTGATAGCCCAATAAGCCTTGTGTTCTAACTCAACTGGAAGGTGGCATGGTTTCCCAAACACCAACCGATAAGGTGACATACCAATTGGTGTCTTATATGCAATCCTATATGCCCACAAAGCATCATCCAAGCGCAAACTCCAATCTTTCCTACTTGGATTAACCGTCATTTCAAGGATGGACTTGATCTCTCGATTGGACACTTCTGCTTGTCCACTAGTTTGCGGATGATAGGCAGTTGACACCTTGTGGGTCACATGATACTTTTTCAGCAAAGTCTCCATAATTCGATTTCAAAAGTGAGTGCCTCGATCACTTATTAGAGCTCTTGGAATTCCAAACCTAGATAATATGTTTTGATAAAATCTGTTACAACTTTAGAATCATCAGTCCTGGTGGCTTTAGCTTCCACTCATTTCGAAACATAATCAACAGCAAGCAAAATATAAACATAACCGAAAGAGACAGGGAACGGTCCCATGAAATCGATGCCCCAAACATAAAAAATTTTGCAAAATAGTATGGGGTATTGTGGCATCTCATTCCTTTAGGATATATTACCTATCTTTTGACAATGAACGCATGATGTACAAAAAGAATATGAATCTCAGACTAAAGACGGCCAATAGAAACCACATTCTAGCACTTTTCTCGCCGTCCTCTTAGCTCCAAAGTGACCTCCACAAGCATAAGAATGACAAAATGTGAGAATAGAAATAATTTCATTTTCAGGGACACACCTTCTTATCACTTGATCCTCACAATGCTTCCATAAGTATGGGTCATCCCACACATAGTATTTGCAATCACTCTTGATCTTATCTCTTTGAGCCTTAGATAAACCAGGAGGCAACATATTAGTAACCAAATAATTTACAATATTTGCATACCAAGGTAATGTCGCACTCGCGGAGAACAATTGTGTTGACACCAAAAATGTCACTTTGCCTCTTCAAGATCCAAAGAGCTACATGAAGTCGCAACCTGCCATAAATAGGCAATGCTGCTTCCAAAAATCAAATCTTGTCAGAATCAAACAAAAACTGCAAGATTCTTCAAGACAGCCAAAAGAGGAGTACACAAGAAGTTTCGGGCCATTTCAAAATCATTTGGCCTAACTTCGCTTCTCAGACAGCCGAAAAGGAGCTCTCGGCGGCAAAAGCATCGGAGACACCAAATCTTCGATCAGGGCCGATGGATAGTCTCAAAATACTTCCAAAAGGCTCCACGTCAAGTTCCGAGTCAAACCGACAACGTTTGACCCTACATCAACCCTCGAACAGCTAAATCAAGCCTCTCGGCGGCGAGAACCACCGAGGCCATTACTCATCAGATAGAGCACATGGACGGCTTCAAAATGCTTATAAAGGGCTACACGTCAAATTTCAGGTCATTTCCACAACATTTGACCATAGTTTGACGCTCGGAAGACAAATCAGGCCTCTCGGCGGCAAAGCTCTCCGGGACCATGGTTTCCAAGACAGAGCCTATGGATCATCTTAAAATGACTCCAATAGGTTCCCTGTCAAATTTCAAGTCAATCGGACATCGGTTGACCGCACATCAAACCGCGACATCTTCATCGCGACAAAAAGTAAGTCTACTGGTGATAGGACCCCAAACGGCTTCAAAACTCAAACAAAAGCCTATGGTTGGTCTTATTTATTGCTCAGGAGGCTTCACACCAAATTTCAGGTCATTCCGACATCGTTTGCCCCAGTTTCAGCTTCTGACGGAAAATCGGCGGCTCTACGCGACAAAGTCTTCGGCTTTCTCAGGAAATTGGAAACTTTGCAAAATAAAATGCAAGGATTCTCATCAGGTTTCCTACAAAGAAATTAGGCCAATAAATGGTCAAAATGTCAAGGAAAAGTACAGGAGAAAAAAGAATCGAAAAACAGCAAAAACGGACACAAAACGGGACACAAAAGGGGGAAAACCCCCCCAGGGTCGCAGGCCCCTGCGACCCTGGGCCAGGGTCGCCGGCGACCTTGGAACCCGGGGTCGCCGGGAAGGCCCCGGAAACCCCGATTTTTGTCATTTTTTCGCGATTCGAAGAGCCCAGCCTCTGGTACTTTCCAAAATTCATGCTTTTGAGACACCAAGTCCTCTGACATCCGTCCAAAACACGGGTCAATCATCAAGAGTATCGAAAACAATATTGATCGCCACCCGGTCAACCAAAAAAAGTGTGCTTTCTACCCGACCGATCGAGAAATCGACAGGACAGATGGCACCGACCCGCTGTTGGCAACAAACACCTGAAATTACATGGTCATCTGATGTCGATCTACATGAAGATCCATCGATGATCATCGACAGAAGAATCCCAAAAGACGTGGCACGGCCCGCGACTCTTCAGCTGCTCGGCGACCACTTAATGCGATTAATTGACTAGCTTTATTACAGTCATTAATCCATTTCTTTGGACGGCCCAATCAGAAGCAAGCATTCGGGAGTTACAAGTCAAGAGATTCATGGCATTTAACCCATGAAACTCCTCCCATCATGGCGATTAAAGGCGATTAAATGCCCTCAATCTCCTCCGGCCAATCAGAAGCCAAGAAAAAGGAGTTACAAAATAAACAATTCAATTTTGTAACTCCTCCCATTATGCAGCTTTATGACAATCAAGGCTCATAAACCCTCCTAAATGGCTACCTAAAAGCCTATAAATAGGAGAGCTCTCCAAGAAGAACAGAGAGACACAGAGACACAGACAGACAACGAAAATCACAGACAGAAGCACAGAAATCCAGAGAAAGGAAAAAGAGAGAAAACTCTGCGGAAGTTCTACACCGGCCACCGCAACAAGGTGACAAAAGTCCCTTGGGGGGTACCCCCCCAAGGTCCTTGCCTTCTCCTCCTGCCTCCAATGGCTTAGATATGGCTTTTCAGCCCGTCTACTCGGCTTTTTATTGGACATAGGACCTTCTTTTGGTCTTTGTCCTCTAAAAACCTGAGGTTATAGCCAAGCCAAGCAAATCAATAGCATCCTCTGTTCTCATCTGCATGGATGATGGCGAAGCCCACATATGGCTTGCGACCGTCAATCTAAACGAGTCCCCCATAATCTCCTGAGAAGTTAGATCCTCCTTTTCTTGCTTTTCATTGTAGTTTGTATTTTTTCAAAAGAGACAAAAATCACAATTCTTGTCTTTCATTATTGATAAGGATTGTAAATCGGCTATAAACGCCAAAATCGACTATAAATGCCAAAAAAATCGCCTTTCACGGCAAACCAAGAAAAATGTCTCTTTTCTTAAATATATGTGCAATGGAAAACTTGAAAGAAGTTGATTTCCTTTTTACTTGCGAAGGTTGATCTCCGGATCACCACTTGCAATTCCAAGTAAAAATAGAAAATCTGGCACACCCAAAAAAAAAAAGAAATGTTGATGCACGCCCCTGCCCCCTGGTTACGAAAGGGTCGGAACCAAACGGACTCCCACGTCCGCCGACCTCGGTAGGAACCGAGCATTTGGAGCGCGGTCCATCAAGCTGGCTGCACCCGGTGGGACTCGTTTATTTGAGAACACGATGCTAGAAATGAAATATTTGCATATCATATATTTTTCTCTATGCTTATATTTCTTTTCTCGATTCCTTGGCTACTTTATAATTGGTGGCCTATGTTGAATTCCGCATCTAAAAAAATGAGATGAGATTTTTTGTTTGGAAATTTCTAATTCTTTGAATTTATTTCCACTCTTTATCTTTTCAAAAAAAAAATTTTAAAACAAAAAAACAAAAAAAACCAGATTTTTCATTTTGGATTCAAAATTGAGAAACTTTGATCCTCTCCCTTCTGGGCACTGGCGCTCACGGAAATCGCTGAGACCGTGTTCGAATCAGGGGTTGGGCCATCGTTTCTCTTCGATGAGTTCATTAAAGATCTAAAAAATATATATATATATAAAATATATAAAAAAATTTTTTTTTTAGATTTCTCAATTTGGATTCAAAATTGAGAAACCTTGATCCGTTCCTATCGTTCATCGCGCTTGCAGAAATGTTGAGCCTGTTCGACTAAGGTTTTGGGCCATCGTTTCTCTTCGATGAGTTCATTAAAAAAATATATAATAAAATAAAAATAAAATAAAAAAAAAGACATAGACACTAAGGTTAAACCAACTGTGTTCTTTGATCATGGTTGATTCAAAGAAAAGCCTTGTCCAGAGTGTGGAGACAGCTTGACTGTTCTAGGCAAGGGTCCTCCAAACGGGTTCATTAAGTAATCCTACCCTTACCTGGGGGCAATTCTATCAATCAAGATTTCATAAGACCGGGTTAGGAGGCCTATGTGTACTCTCTCGTCTTTTAAACAAATAAAAAAAATAAATTTTTTTTAAAAAAAATAAAAATTTTAAAATAAAAAATAAAAAATAAAAATTTTTTCAAAAAAAAAATCTTAAAAATAAAAATAAAAAAATAATAAAAAAATAAAATAAAAAAAAAGATTAAAAAAAAAATCTTCAAAATCTTCAAAAAAAAAAAAACTTCCATCATTTTGGGTTTAGATTGGAGAAATCTTGGTCTTCTCCTTTCTGAGCACTGGCGCTCACGGAAATCGCTGAGACCGTGTTCAGATTGGAATGCCTTTTGCTATCTTTGATGAACCCGATATTGACTTTTCAAAAAAAAAAAACTCGTCATCTTTAGATTCAGATCCGAGAAATTATGGTTCATTTCTTTCTGAGCACTGGCGCTCGCGGAAATCGCTGAGCCCGTGTTCAGATCGGAATACCATCTGCTCTCTTTGATGAATCCAATCTTGACCTTTCAAAACAGAGAATCTCATCTCATGGATGCGGTCTCAAAACATTTGTGTCTAGCGGTACTAGTACGCCCTTTCAGGGTCTACTGTATTGCGACCGGCACATCTGTAACTCCAACTTTATATTCTTCTTACCTCGAGCAAGCTCTGCTTCTCGATAAGTCGAATTTAAGTTCACAATTGCTTCTAGCAGTCACTGGGATGCCCATTCCGGGCTTACCATACCTGCGATCAGAACAATTGTACCTTCTATGGCATTTTGCCTTCCTCATATTGCTTGGGTCATCTACCTCGAGCAATTTGAAAAGACGAAACCATAGAACTTCCCATTTATGATCATTATATTCTTGTGATTACTAATGGATGTGGTCTTGTTTCAGAAATTTTCGAAAACTAACAATGGCAGCTTCACTAACCATTACTTTCGATGAAAACAAGCACCAACTCATGCTTCAACAGAAGCAAACCACGCGCACTTACAAGCGCCCAATCAGCTGCCGAAGCGTCAACTCCCTCGGCAACTCTCTGAACTCCGGGTCGACCTCGACTCCCCGGACTATCGTCTTTGGGACGCTGGGACCATTCCCACTTCCTGAGGAACAAACTGCTCCCTCCAAGAAGCAGAAACTCGCCTCTCAACGTGTCACTACCGTGACACCAAAGGCGAGCACCAGAAGGCCTGAAGCCCGTGGCAGCCCCACGAAGCCTCGACCTGCAAACAACCAGGTCTACCCCAAGACTTGGTCCCCAAGACCTTCACCAAAACAGAGAAGGTCCCAGACATCCACTAAGCCAGCATTCCTGGCCCCACTCAAGGAGAACCAGTTCTATCCTCTTGCCTACATGAAAGAGGAGAGACCCATCTCCGACTCGACTTCCAAGTCATCCCAGCATGAGCCGGCTTGTTCCTACAAGCCCAAAATCAAGTCATGCATCACAAGGCCTCCACAAGCACCTGCTAAGGCCTACAAACCTGCAGTTCGACCCTTCATCTCTACAGGGGCCGAACTTCAAAAATTCAAAGCTTCGCTGCAACAGGCGAAGGACAGGGTTCAGCATCCTGTCCTTGCCCAGCTACAAAGAAGACAGGCTCGGCTGCTGCGCCCGAGGGAGCACATCCTTCATCGTCAAAGCCCAGTCATAGCTGACCGAAGCTCAAATTGCTCGTCGTATACGCCGCCGCGCGTCATACCGACAAAAGAGACTAGAGAAGCAAAGGATCCAGCCTCCCACACTTCAAGTCTCTCCTAAATGGGTCGAAAAAGAAAGACCCAACCAAGTTGCTGCCGTCCATATGGTTGGAAAAACCAGAAGGCGCCAAAAATCAGCAACAAAAATCCATGTCCGACGTCCAATGACCCGCAGCGTCTCAAGGACAAGAAGACATTCAGAAGAATCCCCTGCTCCTTCAAGCAAAGGACAGCAGAGTGATCCTTCCTCAAGCTCCTCTTCAAAAAGAATGAGCCCCAGCTCAGTCACCAGGACAGTTTCTTCGTTCGAATCACGAAGGATGAATGTCTTGGCTACAAATTCTGAGCCACCACCCCGCAATCCACCTCCAGAAGATGCGATCACCCGCATCCAGCAGTTGGAACAGGGCCAGCAGAGGATTGAAACTCTGATGGAAAACCTTCTCCTCGCCTTCCAAAATCAGGCGAACAATGAACCTCCTCCGAATCATCAAAACGACGAGGTAAATGGAGAAGAAAATGAGTCACGCGCCCTTACCAAAAAGGACGTAGACGGTATTCTCGCCAAGGCAAAAGAAGAGGATATACTCAAGGAGCATGGGATCAAGCCACCATATCCCTTATGGATGGACTCGGTCCCGTTCCCCACCAAATTCAAGCATCCTACTCTCCAAACATATACGGGGAAAGGATCAGCCAGACAGCACGTCATCCACTTCAAGATCCTGACGGGAGCTATCGCGAATCAAGATGCACTCAAGATCCGCCTCTTTGCAAGTACCCTAAAAGGTACGGCCTTCGATTGGTACTCCACTCTGCCGGAGGACTCAATCCAAAACTGGGCCATGCTAGAGACACGCTTCCTGACTCACTTCAAAGGTGAAGATCATCCCGCTACTATGGCTCAGCTGTGCAGCCTAAAACTAGGGGGAGAATGAATCAACATATGACTTCATTCACAAGTGGAAAGCAATGGCATACAAATGCTCTGATGTATTGCCACAAGCGTCGCTAGTCGACATCTGCCGAAACAACATGAGAGCCAGAATCCGCTCCATGATCATCGGCAATAAATCAAAAAACCTGGGAGAACTCCTAGAAGCTTCCATGGAAGCTGAAACGGTGATTAAAGACCTCAACAGTCAGAAATCATCAAGAAAAGAGCCAACCGCCATTACGACCTCAAAGCCAAAGAAGAAAGAGGTCCTTAATGTGCAGACCAAGTCAGCTCCTCAGCCACCAAAGAAAGCTGAAAACAAAGCTGTTGGTAAGAAACCTGAACTCTCTGATGCCTTCAAAGAACGAGTAGAGAAGAAATACCCGTTTGATGAAGATGTTGATGAAATCTTCGGGGCTCTTGTGGCAAACGGCAAGCTCACCTTGCCTGAACCAAAAAGACCGGGTGATGTTGGCAAAACCAACGATCCTCGGTACTAGTCCATACCACCAGATGATCTCGCATCCTCTCAATCAATGCTTTGTTGTGAGAGAGAAAATAAATGAGATGTGGAAAAACGGAGTCATCACCTTTGACAAAAACTATGGGTCTGCCTCCGTCAATATGGTGACATGTGGACAAACATCAAAATCACCGAAGAAGAAGATCACTACTTCCTTCAAGGTGATAAACTCAATCCAAGCGTCCGAGGGACTGGTTCCTTACCCGACACCAGACGGACAACCGATATGGGTACATCCCAATCTCCTGGAAGATGAAAATTGGGAGGTCGTGAAAACAAAGCCTACAGCTCAACAGCGAAGGCAGGCTAGGAAACATCTCCTCAAGCTCAAACGGCAAGAGAAGACCCAGCCAAAACTAGAGGTCAAAGAAAAGGCAGAGGCTTCCTCTACCGCTTCACTGGAGGTAACAAAAACATCCCTTCCAGAGACTTCAAAGGGGGTAAGGAAATTCACTCTCAGTGATTTCATGCCACCTCAATTTAAAGAAGCCATGCAGGAGGCATCATACTCTTGCAATTCGGTAGTTGGATTCTCCATTGATGGATACGAGTCCAGCGACACCGATGATGGATTCGAATCCAACTACACAGATGAGTGGGAGGAGTCCCTTGAAACAGGAGAATATCTCTCCGATGAAGAATGGGTTCCTGAGTCTCATCTTATGCCAGTAATCTGGTATAACCCCCTACAGCCACAAGGATCCTGGTCTGATGATGAAGAAGACCAAGAAGCTGTACAAGAAAATGCTGCTGACCCAGCACCTCTCATTACTCCAGTGGAAATCAACAATGTTGAGCCACAAAGAGATGATGAAGAAGAAGATCCGGCTCCCATGCCTGATCTTGAAGAATATGCAAGGATCTTGCAGCGACTCGCTCTAGAACAAGAGCAAGAACGCGTCAGCGAGCCTCCTCGCAATCCAAGAGCCTGAAGTCCCTGAAGACCACCAGGTACATCCTCCCTTAACTCCTGAAAATGGAGAAAATTGCTGGATAGACGATCCTCTCACATCCGAGGATGAGTCTGACTCCGATCAGGCAACGTCTCCCGTCAGAGCTTCCTGTAATGTGATAATTCGGGATTATAGCTCTTCCGAAGCATCGTCTGATGAGAGCACTTACACTCCGGCGACGCCTAGCAATATATCTTCTGGAGCCACCTCGTCTCACGTGACTTTCACTGAGATGACACCCTCTCAGGTTTCTTCTCCTGAGACTGTGACTTCAAAGTTCACACCCTTCCTGACTGAAGAATTCCCAGCCATTGATGCTTGGGACGATGAATTAGTCAACGAAGAAGAAAGATTGCTGGATGCTGTTCAGGACTTGTTCCCGGAAAATGCTCCATGCAACACAATCACTGAGGATGGTAACTCTGCTGCTGATACATCCTCAGCAAATGAAAAACGACAGCCTCTTGATCCTGAAGACAATCTTCCAAACGAAGACCCTTCTCAAGAAGCTCTCGAAATTGGTAGAGGCACCCGCTCTGGCCGGGACTACCACAAAAATTACAACCAATCTTCCTTTACATATGTAAATCCTTCGGGAAAAGATGTTGTAAGCGCCCCTAGTGGCAACAATGATGAACATGCAGGCCCTAAGGAGGCTTTCAAGTATGACTTGATTGAACATTTCAAGCACATACCTGCACGTCTACACATCCTAGATTTGTTGCGAATGTCTCCGCACACTCGTGATAATCTCATTTCGGAATTACAAAAGCTGAATGAGGATGTCGACAAACATGCCCCGCAAGTCCTCCAAATTGAAATGGATTACCGGGTCAAAAACTCAGAAGCCTCCTCAAAGGGAGAAAAGAAGAAAACTGAGGGATCATGCATTGAATGCCTCTCGGTTAAAAAAGCAGCCAGTGCAACCATCGCCTTTACAAAGGACGACCTCCTACTTGGCGAAACCAGGCATAACCGACCCCTGTACTTCACAGGGTATATCAAGGAAATGCCTATGCACAGAGTTCAGATCGACCCAGGTTCTGCACTCAACCTCATCTCCACATCGGCTCTTGAAGAGTTGGGCATCCCACCCAGCAAACTAAGCCACACATCTGTATCTATCTTTGGATACGATGGGAGTACTCAAAGGCCTATCGGTAAAATCAGGTTCAAGTTGCAGATCGGTGATCTTATCTCTGAGGTCACAGTGTATGCAATAAAGACCCCTTCATGCTACAACATCCTTCTCGGACGCCCTTGGATCCATGAGAATGGTGTTGTCCCTTCAACTCTGCATCAATGCATCAAGTTTGTTGGCGACGACGGCATGATACATCGAGTCTTTGCGGATAGAAAACCCTTCAAAGGTAAAGAAGTCCACTTCGCAGACTCACAGATGTATGAAGGTGAAAAAGAAGAAGAGGAAAAGCACACAGCATCCTTTGCCGAAAATCTCCAGAAAGATAAAGGCAAAGCTCCTCAACAATCACCGGAAGAAAACAAACCATCCGGTAAATCTGAAGAGAGCATGCAAACTCCCTTCATCATCTCCCTCAAATCTTCAAAGCCTTTGGTTATCACAACTAAAGTGAAGAAGGGAAAACAAAAGCCTGGGGGCAAATTTGTTGTCTCTTTCGTGTCTATCATGCAAGACACGGACTCGGATTCAGAGCCAGAAGACGACACATCGTCAAGCCAAGCTGACACTCAGCAAGTTCAGCCTGCTCTTACTCCAATGGAGACAACTTCTGACATAGAAGATCCTACGTCAGCTTCCTTCGTTGTTCCAGCAACTTCAACAAAGGAAAAGCCGATCTTCTTCCATAGATCCGGATGCTTCTTCATCAAACTCCATGCTTGAACCTTTCCAAAATAAAGGTACGCCTCAACTATCCTTATACAGTTCTGTGGCACAAGCTATTATGAAGAAAATGGGCTATGACGCTCAAAACCCAGTCGGTTTGGGAGAAGGACGTGGTATTCTCACGCCATTGGGGCCCGTCTTGACCAAAAGCCAGGTGGAAGATTGGAGACTCTACGGCTATGTAGAAAAGTCTTCACACGGGTTAGAGTATGATCCTGACACTCCCTTGAGACAGTTGACACAAAGGCTTAAAAGTCAATATACTGACCAAGCCTCAACATCTCAAGTCCATGAAGACATCGATCTCCCTGGATATCTCTTTGATGAGTCACCTGACAAAGATCCAGGAAGCTCATCCAATTGGCACGATTCTCCGAAAATGAAGAGGAGTTGTCCGATGGCACAGACGTGTGGACTTCTGACCCAGAAGAATCCTCATCTCCAAAAGAAGTAGCCTACTTCGACTCGGTTTCAACAGGCGATTGGGATCATCTCATAGCAAGCCTTGGGAAAATTACCGATCAAGAAGACCCGTGGAAAGGAACAAAACCTTGGTCTGGAAATGCCCTTGAAACCCCAGAAGGTTTCGTTGAGCTGGAAGCCTCCGAAAATATTGTGGAGGAACCACCTTCGAACCTTCCAATAGAAGATCTTGTTCAAAAGCTAGACTTGGGAACACCAGATAACCCACGTCCTGTATTCATAAGCAAGAATATAAAGGATGATGAGTTACCTGAGTATATCGCCTTTCTTCGTGAGTTTGTTGATTGCTTTGCATGGTCTTACGCTGAAATGCCAGGCTTAGACCCCAAAATAGCAGTTCACAAACTCAATCTTCAAGAAGACATCAAGCCTGTCAAGCAAGGCCAAAGAAGATTCCATCCAGATGTGATGGATAAAATTGAACAAGAAGTTCAAAAACTCAAAAGCGTCGGCTTCATCCGTGAGGAACAACATCCTGAATGGTTGGCCAACATTGTCCCCGTGACAAAGAAAAATGGGCAGATCAGGGTCTGTATTGATTATAGAGACCTGAATGGCGCATGCCCAAAAGATGAATTTCCGCTCCCCATACCCAGATCGGAAATGTGCTACTTCATTGGGTATCCTAAGGGAACGAGAGGTGGCATCTTTTATCATCCAAAGGAGCAAAAAGTGCTCATCAGCACTCATGCTAGGTACTTGGAGG
This sequence comes from Litsea cubeba, assembly GCA_012931725.1. Lineage (NCBI taxonomy): Eukaryota > Viridiplantae > Streptophyta > Magnoliopsida > Laurales > Lauraceae > Litsea > Litsea cubeba. Next base: position 23,612,862 of record CM022947.1, on the reverse strand, counting down.
ATGATTGTATGATGCACCAAGAGCTTAGTTGTAAAGAAACCCTTGAGGAGATTCTTCCGGGATCTCCTATAACATCTGTACCAGATCCTGAGACAGTAGATGAACAAGATATTCCTTTGAACACTCCGGAGCCTCGTCGTAGTGGGAGAGTTTCTAGACAACCAGAAGATATCTAGGAGTGTCTTTTAAGACAGACTCTGGAGATCTGGTTGAGGATCCTACTATTTATGATGAAGCAGTAACGGATATAGATGCTGACATGTGGCAGCAAGCGATGAAATCTGAAATGGATTCTTTGTATTCCAATCAAGTCTGGGAACTTGTAGATGCACCTGAAGGGATCAAACCCATAGGGTGCAAGTGGATCTACAAGAGAAAGAGAGGAGTGGATGGGAAGGTGGAAACCTTCAAAGCAAGACTGGTTGCGAAAGGATATACTCAGAAAGAAGGTATCGATATATGAGGAAACCTTTTCACCAGTGGCTATGCTTAAGTCCATAAGGATTCTCTTAGCCATCGCATGTCATTATGACTACGAGATATGGCAGATGGATGTCAAGACAGCTTTTACTTAATGGAAAAGTCTTGACGATGCATCTATATGATGCAACCAGAGGGCTTCATTGCTAGTGGCCAAGATAACATGGTTTGTAAACTTAAGAAGTCCATCTATGGACTTAAGCAAGCATCTAAGAGCATGGAACATCAAGTTTAATCAGGCAGTCAAATCCTTTGGCTTTGATCAAAACATTGATGAACCATGTGTGTATAAGAAAGGAAATGGGAAAGCAGTTGCATTTTTGGTTCTATATGTAGATGACATATTACTCATAGGAAATGATGTAGGTTTATTGTCATCCACAAAGGTTTGGTTATCCTCTCAATTTCAGATGAAGGATTTGGGTGAGGCCAGCTATATCTTAGGGATCAAGCTTTTGCGTGATCGCAAGAATAAGATGTTAGCCCTATCCCAATCCTCTTATATTGAGAAGATATTGGTCAAGTTTAACATGCATGACTCCAAGAAGGGCCTCCTACCTTCTAGACATGGAGTACCACTGTCCCGAGATCAATGTCCAAAGACATCTGAAGAGATAGAGACCATGAGGAGAGTTCCATATGCATCCGCTGTTGGAAGCCTCATGTATGCTATGTTATGTACTAGACCAGATATTTGCTTTGCCGTTGGCATGGTTAGCAGATATCAGTCAAACCCTGGACCTATGCATTGGACAGCTGTTAAGCATATATTCAAGTATCTTCGGAGAACGAAAGATTATATGCTAACCTTTCGAGTAGATGATCTAACGCCATTGGCGTATACAGACTCTGATTTCCAATCTGATAGTGATGCCAGAAAGTCTACCTCAGGGTACGTCTTTACTTTGTCAGGAGGGGCTATATCATGGAGAAGTGTCAAGCAATCCTGTATAGCTGATTCTACCATGGAAGCAGAGTATGTGGCGGCATCGGAAGCTGCGAAGGAAGCGGTATGGCTCAGAAAAATTCCTGTTGGAATTAGGAGTTGTTCCTGCAGTGCAATAAACCGATTGTCATGTACTGCGATAACACTGGTGCTGTAGCACAGTGCAAAGAGCCCAGGAATCACAAGAAAGGCAAGCACATTCAGAGAAAGTACCACTTGATCCGGGAATTCATTCAGGATGGAGAGATAGTGGTGGAGCATATTGCTTCAGCAAATAACTTAGCTGACCCATTCACTAAGACTCTTACTGAGAAAGTCTTCACTTCTCATGTTGAGTCTATGGGTGTTAGGTTAGGAAGCAGTGATCTTTAGTACAAGTGGGAGTTTGTTGGGATTGGTGTATGCCCTAAAGCCCACTAGTTGCATTCTCATCTTTTGTTACTGGATATTTACTGGTTATTTAATTGAAAGACTCTTTTATGCTTAAACATGTATATATGTATGGTTGTGTAAGGCCCATTGTTTCTAGTAAATGAATTAGGTGTGTAGTGTCTACACACAGATAGGTCTTATTCATGGACAACTGGAAACATCATATTTGTTCATAACTGAAAGATGGAGCTGGGCACTTCATCTTGGTAGAAGTTATAATGAGATACTCTCCTATATAGGGTGACATACCTAAGTCATGGGAGGCCTTTCCCGGATCTATCTCATTAGTGCATGTGTCATGCATTGAACAGGACCCTTGTAGGTGTGATCTCTAAAATAGTACTATCACAGAAAAAAGATCAAGTCACCTCATGCTACTAAGTAACCGGTGCTCTTAATCTTGAGCATTTGTGGATGAACTGACGAAGTCAAGTTCTTGTGCTTTAATTCACTATGGGTAAGATTCTATTCATGGGTCAACAGCTCTGTGTTTTGGGTACTCGGACTTGATCAGTTGGGACGTGCAGATGCAATATAGAATCTATGCCATCTGATGATGGAATAATCGTCCCTTTAGAATTATCCGATTAATCATCAAAATCTAAGATCTTAGTATATGGATGTTCCATATGAATATTGAACTTGTGGGTCGCTCCCTGGATCAAGAGAATGATATTCGAATGATGATTATGTTTAAGGATATGAAGTTCTAAGGTTTAGATGTAATCGGGAAGGTTGATAGTACAATTGATAACCTGACTCGATTATGGATGTTACATAGAGGGGCATTCAGGTCATTACACTTAGTAGGTCGAAGACAACCGTCATTTTATGACGAGCTTATTATATATATATATATATTTGTCCTTGGAGTTCAACCATAACTCTTTAGTGGAATGAGTTAAGGTTAAATGGTCTTTATGTTGCTATGGGTTTAGCATGGACATTTTGATCATTTTGGGAGCCAATGGCAAATATGTCTTTTGGTCCCTTCTCTAGTCACTTACCAAGATTGGCATGGTTTCCTAAGATGTTTAGATAACATAAGGATGAATTATTTTAGTGGAAAAATAATTTTGAGTTTGAATTCAAATAGGCCTTTGATGGCATACATGAATTTAACTCTAGATAAATTGTATGTGGGCCATGGTGTGCATTGATATGTGGGATGTCCATAATAGGATTTCCATGGGTAAGGTTTCCAACTTTGAGTAGGACTCTACTTGGAAAGTTGGACTCCTCTTTGGATTTGTATTCCTATGAGTTTGTTTCCTTTTTGGATTAGGAACTTAAAATTAGTAAGTGTTCTACAACTAGTATTACTAATTGTATGGAAAGTTCCTTTTAGTTTCCTTTTCTAATTGGAGTGTTTCTTAAAGGAAGTAAGTCTTTCTTGGACATCCATGAGAATTAGGAAAGATAAACTTCTAGGAAAGGTTTCCTAAGTTTCTATAAAAGGGAGAGAGCCTTCCCTTGGACGTCCTACACCATAACAAGGAGAATTACAAAGGTTGCACACGTCCAACACACTTTGTGAAACACTTTGCAAGTATCCTAAGAGTGCCCCACACGTCCAGCCCTTGGTTGCTTCTCTTCTTGATTGAAGAAGGCTTAAGGTCTGAGATTTTCCCTTGGAGAAATACTTCTTAATTCCTAGATTAAGATCCCACCATCTTAGCCGATCAGATTTGGAAGTGAGATAGAGGAGAAGATCAAAGGCAATACTAGTGCAGAAAATTCCAGCAACTTGTTTGCAAATTGCAAGTCTGAGTTCGCGCCTTTGGATCTATTTTTTCAGAGATTTGAAGTCTACAAATCTTCGAGGTAATAGTCTTCTATCATCTCTATTAATTAGACACATGTTGGTCATGATTTAATGGAGTTTCTATGCGATTCTTTACGGCTGATTTCTGCTGCATAGTGCAGAAATCAGATTTTTTAAAATCTGTCATGCTTTGCATCAGCCATAGTAGTCTCTTTATGAGAAGTTTCAGATCTGAATCGCAATTTCTTTCAGTGGTATCAGAGCCACTCCATGTGAAATGATGATCCCATGTTGTGTGTAATTAATCCTAGATTGATTATGGGTATGGTGGCACCCTATTAAAGCTATGTTGTAATGCATGTTGTGTGCAAGTTTCATTAAATTGCTGGAATTTATTTTCCAGATTTGTTTAATGATGCACATAGTGAGTTTGCATGCACTAACCTCTTTGTTTGCAGCCATAATTAGCATCCTTGATGGTTCGCATGTATGTTGTGTGGATTTGGATGTTTTTTAATTAGTTGGAAAGTGTACGATTGCGCGGTTAGCAATCATAGGAAGTTGTAAAGTTTCCTTAATTTTATTCCAACTAGTCTTGATGTAAGCTTTCTTGGAAAGCATAGGAATCTCCAATGTAATTTTGGTTTTGTTTCAAGACAAGAAGGTTGCAAGAAATTGGAGTCCTTGGAGATCAAGGAGTCAAGACTTCTAGATGCATGAGGAGTCCTAATTCGATTAGGATTTGAAATCCTAAGAGCAAGGAGCCATCAAGGATTGCATACTTTTATTTGCTTTTATATATGGAATGCATGGATGAATGCTTTATATAATTGCTATAATTGTCACCTAGGAACATGGCCACCGTTAGGTTCTAAAATTGGCATCTTTATTGTATTAGATTGTTTTTAGTTTGGCAAATTATTTTAAACGGAACTTAGACCAGCACCTTCTATTTGTCTAAGGTTTAAAATTGGATAGGGTTTAGTTTATCTTGGTACCCTTGGTTTCCAAAGGAGGCTAAACTAAAATCTAATTAGATGCTACCTATGGGTTTTCATAACCCAAGATAGGTTTTTGACTCTTTGAAGGGATTTGCTCAAATGTTTTAAAGCAAAGGTTATTTGATTTTAAGATGACTTAAGTCATGAATTTAATTAACCAAGTTTGCTAGATTTAAAAAGGGCTTTTGAGTAAAACAATGTAAAAGTCAAAAAGTATAAACCCTAGCGATAAATAATCAAGTGGGAGAGGGGTTTTAGGAAAGACCCCACGGCCTTCCATTTTCGGTTCATGTTACCTCATTAAAGTGTTAGTGGGAACGGCCATCCCTTCGGTGGAGTTCTTTAACTAAAGAACGCTTTGATGAGTTAATGGGTGAACTAATGTGAATATTCATAATGAGGTGTTAGTAGGAGCGGCCATCCCTTCGGTGGAGTTCTTTACTAAAGATCACTTCTATAGAATGTCAATGAAGTGTTGGTGGGAGCGGCCATCCCTTCGGTGGAGCTCTTTACTAAAGTTCACTTCTAGGAAGGATAAAAGTCTCTTCCCTTCGGAAGACTTAATCATAGACATTCTGGGAATTTCATAAGAGATGGTTATACACTTGACATAAGACGGTGATGACCTCTCCTTAGGAGTTAAGGGTTATTAGTCATATGAGGCCAAACCAATCAGTGATTGGACTACCACTGGATGTGTGTCCGGATAGTGATAATCCAAATAAGTCTGCCTTAATTCAACGTGACTGTAGGCTCGGCCATCCCTTCGATGGAGGGTCTATGAGGAGGTTGAAACACTGATACATTATAATTGGGGTTGAATAATGTAAAAAGTTATTTGTGCTTTGTTTTTCCTTTTGTAACAAGCACCATATGCATATTACATATATACTGCATGTCTAATTATAAACCGTTTTATATCCAGAAAGAGATGGGAAAAGACTCTTTTAGTCCGTTGATGTGCATTCTTCGTGAGAATAAACTGACTGGCCCTAACTACGTAGACTGGAAAAGAAATCTTGACATAGTACTCACAGCTGAGGAGTACAAGTATGTCTTGCTGGAAAACTGTCCCGAAATTGATGCTAATTCTACTGATGACCAGCGAGAGGCTGAGAAGAAATGGAAGAAAGCGAATAGCATGGCTAAATGCTACATGCTCGCTTCCATGTCCAACGTGTTGCAAACACAGCACGAGCAAATGGACACAGCCTATGAAATCATGATGTCCTTGTCTGAGATGTTCGCAGACAAGAGCAGGCCAGCTAGGCAAGCTGCTATGAGGACCATCATGAATGCTAGGATGGCTGAGGGAACACCTGTCAGAGAGCATATGCTCAAGATGATAGATTGTTTCAATGAAGCTGAGATTCTAGGGGCTGAGATTGATGCAGGGAGTCAGACTGACATGATTCTCGAAACTCTGCCGGAATCTTTCAATCAGTTCAAGCTCAATTTCAATATGAGCAAGATGGACATGACTCTACCTGAGTTAATGAAAGAACTCCAGGCGGCAGAGGCTATCATGAAGCCCAAAGCCCAAGCTCATTTTTTCCAGTCTTCCTCTAAACTGAACCCGAAAGGGAAGAAGTCCAAGAAGAAGCAGAATAAGGGAAAAGGGCAGAAAAAGGACAATGCTGGTAATAAGAAGGACAAGGGTACAGATGGAAAGCCCAAAGGGAAATGCTTCAAGTGTGGCCTGAAAGGTCATTGGAAGAAAGATTGTCCCAAGTTCCTAGCCTCAGTTAAGAAAGGTACATCTTTTTCATACTACATTGAAACTTGTCTAGTGGTTGATTCTACTGACTCATGGATAGTAGACTCAGGAGCCACTAATCATATCTGCAATTCATTGCAGGGGTTTCAGATAATGCAGAGAATTGAGAAAGGAGAATTTGCCTTTAGAGTCGGAACTGGAGCTAAAGTTTGGGCAGTTGCAGTAGGAGTTGTTACCTTACATTTTCCATGTAATAGGATATTAGTTTTAAATAATGTTTTCTATGTTCCGGACATGAGGAAGAATTTAATTTCAGTTTCCAGATTAATTGAATTTAATTATTCAGTTTCTTTCCATTCTGGTATTGATATCAGTAGAGATGGAAATATTATGTGTTCCGGTAGAATACATGACAACTTATTTTATATATATCCTGTTGCTCCTACATTGCATAATGTACAACAAGAAAGCTCAACTTCCCTTAAGAGGAAGGTATCTTCAATCAATGACACATATCTTTGGCACTTACGTTTGGGTCACATTAACCCAAAACGGATTCAGAGGTTGGTAGAAGATGGGCCCTTGAGCTCATTAGATTTCGAACCTTTTCCTCAGTGCGAATCTTGTCTCAAGGGAAAGATGACCAAACGGTCATTCTCTGGAAAGGGACTAAGGTCAAAGGAGTTGTTAGAATTGATTCACACTGATGTGTGTGGTCCTATGAACAAACCGGCTCGAGGAGGGTATGAGTATTACATCACCTTCACTGATGATTACTCTAGATATGGATATGTATACCTAATGCGACGCAAGTCTGAGGCGTTTGATAAGTTCAAACAATTCAAGGCTGAGGCGGAGCTACAACTAGGAAAACATATCAAAGCCCTTCGATCTGATCGAGGTGGCGAGTACCTCCTGGGTGAGTTCAAGGAGTACCTCACACAACATGGGATTGTGTCTCAGTTGTCTGCACCGGGTACACCCCAGCAAAATGGTGTAGCGGAGAGAAGAAACCGTACCCTTCTTGATATGGTAAGGTCCATGATGAGTCATGCAACCCTACCGATATCTTTTTGGGGATATGCCTTAGAAGCAGCAGCATACATTTTAAATCTGGTACCATCTAAGTCAGTACCTAGGACACCACAAGAAATATGGACAGGTCGAAAACCTAGTTTAAATCATATCCACATTTGGGGTTGTCCAGCCTATGTACTGAATGATAAAGCTACCAAGCTAGAACCCAGATCGGAAATGTGCTACTTCATTGGGTATCCTAAGGGAACGAGAGGTGGCATCTTTTATCATCCAAAGGAGCAAAAAGTGCTCATCAGCACTCATGCTAGGTACTTGGAGGATGATTGTATGATGCACCAAGAGCTTAGTTGTAAAGAAACCCTTGAGGAGATTCTTCCGGGATCTCCTATAACATCTGTACCAGATCCTGAGACAGTAGATGAACAAGATATTCCTTTGAACACTCCGGAGCCTCGTCGTAGTGGGAGAATTTCTAGACAACCAGAAAGATATCTAGGAGTGTCTTTTAAGACAGACTCTGGAGATCTGGTTGAGGATCCTACTAGTTATGATGAAGCAGTAACGGATATAGATGCTGACATGTGGCAGCAAGCGATGAAATCTGAAATGGATTCTTTGTATTCCAATCAAGTCTGGGAACTTGTAGATGCACCTGAAGGGATCAAACCCATAGGGTGCAAGTGGATCTACAAGAGAAAGAGAGGAGTGGATGGGAAGGTGGAAACCTTCAAAGCAAGACTGGTGGCGAAAGGATATACTCAGAAAGAAGGTATTGATTATGAGGAAACCTTTTCACCAGTGGCTATGCTTAAGTCCATAAGGATTCTCTTAGCCATCGCATGTCATTATGACTACGAGATATGGCAGATGGATGTCAAGACAGCTTTTCTTAATGGAAGTCTTGACGAATGCATCTATATGATGCAACCAGAGGGCTTCATTGCTAGTGGCCAAGATAACATGGTTTTTAAACTTAAGAAGTCCATCTATGGACTTAAGCAAGCATCTAGAGCATGGAACATCAAGTTTAATCAGGCAGTCAAATCCTTTGGCTTTGATCAAAACATTGATGAACCATGTGTGTATAAGAAAGGAAATGGGAAAGCAGTTGCATTTTTGGTTCTATATGTAGATGACATATTACTCATAGGAAATGATGTAGGTTTATTGTCATCCACAAAGGTTTGGTTATCCTCTCAATTTCAGATGAAGGATTTGGGTGAGGCCAGCTATATCTTAGGGATCAAGCTTTTACGTGATCGCAAGAATAAGATGTTAGCCCTATCCCAATCCTCTTATATTGAGAAGATATTGGTCAAGTTTAACATGCATGACTCCAAGAAGGGCCTCCTACCTTCTAGACATGGAGTACCACTGTCCCGAGATCAATGTCCAAAGACATCTGAAGAGATAGAGACCATGAGGAGAGTTCCATATGCATCCGCTGTTGGAAGCCTCATGTATGCTATGTTATGTACTAGACCAGATATTTGCTTTGCCGTTGGCATGGTTAGCAGATATCAGTCAAACCCTGGACCTATGCATTGGACAGCTGTTAAGCATATATTCAAGTATCTTCGGAGAACGAAAGATTATATGCTAACCTTTCGAGCAGATGATCTAACGCCATTGGCGTATACAGACTCTGATTTCCAATCTGATAGTGATGCCAAAAAGTCTACCTCAGGGTACGTCTTTACTTTGTCAGGAGGGGCTATATCATGGAGAAGTGTCAAGCAATCCTGTATAGCTGATTCTACCATGGAAGCAGAGTATGTGGCGGCATCGGAAGCTGCGAAGGAAGCGGTATGGCTCAGAAAATTCCTGTTGGAATTAGGAGTTGTTCCTGCAGTGCATAAACCGATTGTCATGTACTGCGATAACACTGGTGCTGTAGCACAGTGCAAAGAGCCCAGGAATCACAAGAAAGGCAAGCACATTCAGAGAAAGTACCACTTGATCCGGGAATTCATTCAGGATGGAGAGATAGTGGTGGAGCATATTGCTTCAGCAAATAACTTAGCTGACCCATTCACTAAGACTCTTACTGAGAAAGTCTTCACTTCTCATGTTGAGTCTATGGGTGTTAGGTTAGGAAGCAGTGATCTTTAGTACAAGTGGGAGTTTGTTGGGATTGGTGTATGCCCTAAAGCCCACTAGTTGCATTCTCATCTTTTGTTACTGGATATTTACTGGTTATTTAATTGAAAGACTCTTTTACGCTTAAACATGTATATATGTATGGTTGTGTAAGGCCCATTGTTTCTAGTAAATGAATTAGGTGTGTAGTGTCTACACACAGATAGGTCTTATTCATGGACAACTGGAAACATCATATTTGTTCATAACTAAAAGATGGAGCTGGGCACTTCATCTTGGTAGAAGTTATAATGAGATACTCCCCTATATAGGGTGACATACCTAAGTCATGGGAGGCCTTTCCCGGATCTATCTCATTAGTGCATGTGTCATGCATTGAACAGGACCGTTGTAGGTGTGATCTCTAAAATAGTACTATCACAGAAAAAAGATCAAGTCACCTCATGCTACTAAGTAACCGGTGCTCTTAATCTTGAGCATTTGTGGATGAACTGACGAAGTCAAGTTCTTGTGCTTTAATTCACTATGGGTGAGATTCTATTCATGGGTCAACAGCTCTGTGTTTTGGGTACTCGGACTTGATCAGTTGGGACGTGCAGATGCAATATAGAATCTATGCCATCTGATGATGGAATAATCGTCCCCTTAGAATTATCCGATTAATCATCAAAATCTAAGATCTTAGTATATGGATGTTCCATATGAATATTGAACTTGTGGGTCGCTCCCTGGATCAAGAGAATGATATTCGAATGATGATTATGTTTAAGGATATGAAGTTCTAAGGTTTAGATGTAATCGGGAAGGTTGATAGTACAATTGATAACCTGACTCGATTATGGATGTTACATAGAGGGGCATTCAGGTCATTACACTTAGTAGGTCGAAGACAACCGTCATTTTATGACGAGCTTATTATATATATATATATTTGTCCTTGGAGTTCAACCATAACTCTTTAGTGGAATGAGTTAAGGTTAAAATGGTCTTTATGTTGCTATGGGTTTAGCATGGACATTTTGATCATTTTGGGAGCCAATGGCAAATATGTCTTTTGGTCCCTTCTCTAGTCACTTACCAAGATTGGCATGGTTTCCTAAGATGTTTAGATAACATAAGGATGAATTATTTTAGTGGAAAAATAATTTTGAGTTTGAATTCAAATAGGCCTTTGATGGCATACATGAATTTAACTCTAGATAAATTGTATGTGGGCCATGGTGTGCATTGATATGTGGGATGTCCATAATAGGATTTCCATGGGTAAGGTTTCCAACTTTGAGTAGGACTCTACTTGGAAAGTTGGACTCCTCTTTGGATTAGTATTCCTATGAGTTTGTTTCCTTTTTGGATTAGGAACTTAAAATTAGTAAGTGTTCTACAACTAGTATTAATAATTGTATGGAAAGTTCCTTTTAGTTTCCTTTTCTAATTGGAGTGTTTCTTAAAGGAAGTAAGTCTTTCTTGGACATCCATGAGAATTAGGAAAGATAAACTTCTAGGAAAGGTTTCCTAAGTTTCTATAAAAGGGAGAGAGCCTTCCCTTGGACGTCCTACACCATAACAAGGAGAATTACAAAGGTTGCACATGTCCAACACACTTTGTGAAACACTTTGCAAGTATCCTAAGAGTGCCCCACACGTCCAGCCCTTGGTTGCTTCTCTTCTTGATTGAAGAAGGCTTAAGGTCTGAGATTTTCCCTTGGAGAAATACTTCTTAATTCCTAGATTAAGATCCCACCATCTTAGCCGATCAGATTTGGAAGTGAGATAGAGGAGAAGATCAAAGGCAATACTAGTGCAGAAAATTCCAGCAACTTGTTTGCAAATTGCAAGTCTGAGTTCGCGCCTTTGGATCTATTTTTTCAGAGATTTGAAGTCTACAAATCTTTGAGGTAATAGTCTTCTATCATCTCTATTAATTAGACACATGTTGGTCATGATTTAATGGAGTTTCTATGCGATTCTTTATGGCTGATTTCCGCTGCATAGTGCAGAAATCAGATTTTTTAAAATCTGTCATGCTTTGCATCAGCCATAGTAGTCTCTTTATGAGAAGTTTCAGATCTGAATCGCAATTTCTTTCAGATAATACCTATGGATTCGAGCGAATGACATTCATGGATGGTTTCTCTGGCTACAATCAGATAAAGATGCATCCTGAGGATGAAAAACATACATCCTTTCGAACCCCATTTGGCGTGTATTGTTACACTGTCATGCCATTTGGTCTGAAAAATGCTGGTGCCACATATCAGAGGGCTATGATGAAAATATTCCAAGATATGCAGCACAAGACGGTTGAATGTTACGTTGATGACCTCGCCGTCAAAAGCAAAAGAAAAGAAGATCATCTCGAAGACCTTCGAGAAGTCTTCCTCCGGCTTCGCAAACACAAACTGCGAATGAATCCTTTGAAATGCTTCTTCGGCGTCTCGTCGGGTAAGTTCCTCGGATTTTTAGTTCGGAAAGCTGGAATAGAGCTTGACCCCATAAAAATCAAAGCCATTCTAGAAATGCCCTCTCCAAGAACCTTGAGAGAACTCAAAGGGCTTCAAGGGAGATTAGCCTACATCAGACGGTTCATCTCCAATCTTTCGGGGAAATGCCGTCCATTCTCCCGGTTGATGAAAAAAGGTGTAAACTTTGTCTGGGATGCTGACTGTGAAGCTGCTTTCCAAGACATCAAGTCATACCTGACAAAACCTCCAGTGTTAGCTGCTCCTACCACTGGAAAACCATTCATCTTGTACACAAGAGCCCTTGATCACTCTTTGGGAGCTCTGCTTGCGCAAGAAAATGATCAGAGAAAAGAAGCTGCTCTATATTACCTCAGCCACATGCTAGTAGGTGCAGAGCATCGCTACTCTCCAGTCGAAAAAGAATGCCTTGCAGTGATGTTCGCCGTACAAAAGCTGCGTCACTACTTGCTTTCCAACACAGTCTACCTGGTCTCGAGGGTCAACCTCTTGAAGGTCCTTGTCACAAAGGCAGGTTCTCTCAATGCTCGACTGGCAAAATGGTCCATCCTTCTGTCACAATTTGATATTAGGTATGTACCACAAAAAGCAATCAAAGGGCAAGCTCTAGCGGACTTCCTCGCAGAGCATCCATTGCCTAAAGATTCTCCACTCAGAGATGATCTCCCAGACGAACCAGTCTACAATGTGGAGACTTTCTCACAAAGTGCCTCCTGGGATATGTACTTTGACGGTGCAACCAGGACAAATGAAAAAAGACAGCTGATCTCGGGAGTTGGCATCCTTTTTGTTAGCCCCGACAAATACATGATTCCACATGCTTTCTCGCTACTGGAACCATGCACAAACAATGCAGCTGAATATCAAGCTCCGATCTTAGGATTGGAACTCGCCATCGAATCCGGTATCACCATGCTGGAAGTCTTTGGAGACTCTCAACTGATCGTCAACCAGATGAATCAGAAATTTGAAGTCAGGAAGCCAAATTTGTTGCCCTACTACAACAAGGCACAATCACTTCTGCAAAAGTTTGACATCTGTCACATCACCCACATTCGTAGAGGTGAAAACATACGTGCAGATGCCCTAGCCGGACTTGCCGCATCCATGGCAATCCAGGAAGGGGAAAACATGCAAATCACAGTGTGCGAAAGGAGAATCCTTCCTCCTCTTAACACACACCAAGCAGTTGCTGAATGCCACCAAGTGGTCGGAAGTCGGATTTCAATCCTTCAAACTTCAATCGGCGACTGGAGGGATCCGTTCATTGATTACATTATGTTCGGAATCTTACCTGAAGATCCAAAAGAACGGGTAAGCATCCAAAGGCGAACCCCAAGCTTCCATTTGGATATTCCTTCAAAAATCCTTTACAGGAAATCCTTCAACGGAGTACTTCTACGCTGCTTGTCACAACAAGAGGCTGAAGAAACACTCAAAGAAATTCATGCTGGTCTTTGTGGAGCTCATCAGGCTGGACCTAAGCTCTATGATCAGATAAAAAGGTTAGGATATTACTGGCCTACCATGGTAGCTGACGCAATGCAATTTGCTAAGCGCTGCCAACAATGCCAAGTTCATGGAGATTACGTTCACATGCCTCCAGAATGGCTGCATCCTACAGCGATCTCATGGCCTTTCGAAGCCTGGGGTATGGACATCATAGGTCCTATTTCTCCCCCTTCAAGCAAAGGTCATCGCTTCATCTTCGCCGCTACGGATTACTTCTCCAAGTGGTCAGAAGCATTTGCGTTTAACGAAATGAAGACCTCATCAGTCCTTCAGTTCCTACGCACCAACATCATTTGTCGTTTCGGCATACCCAAAAGATTCGTCCATGATAACGGACCACAGTTCCGGGATCATCGATTCTACAGGTTCTGCGACAAATACAAAATCCAAAGCTGTCCTTCGACTCCATACAATCCGGCAGCAAACGGGTTAGCAGAAGCTTTCAACAAGACACTCTGCAAAATCCTCAAAAAAATGGTCTCTAGTCACAAAAGAGACTGGAGCGACAAAATGTCCGAAGCTTTGTGGGCCTATCGAACCACCGTTCGAGGACCAACCCATAGCACACCATTCTCCTTGGTCTATGGATGCGAAGCTGTCGTGCCCTTGGAAGTACAAATTCCTTCCTTGAGGGTATCCTTGCAAAATAACATGACTCAAGAAAGCAATGTCAAATTGCGACTCCATGAGCTGGACAATCTCGATGAGAGACGGCTCGAAGCTCAACAAAGCATTGAACTTTACCAAGCACGTATGGCAGGATCTTTCGATAAAAAGGTCAGGCAACGCGCCTACAAAAAGAGTGACTTGGTTCTTGCGGTAAAAAGACCAATGGTCTTCACTCACAAGTCCAAAGGCAAATTTGAGCCAAAATGGGAGGGACCCTACGTCATCGACAAGGTTTTCTCTAATGATGCATACGCACTCCTAAACATGGAAGGTGACAGATGTATGCCGCCTATCAACGGCAAGTTCTTAAAGCGGTACTACCCTTGAAGACTTACCCAACTGGGTAAGAGCAATGCCTGCACGGCCAAAGTCGATTTCCAGGTACACGCTCGCTAAACCCACCCTTTTTTTTAGAATTTTCATATCAAATGTTGAAATTTCTAGAAATCTAAAACAATGCTTACTTCCATCGTTTCATTGTTCAAAAAAAAATATCCAAGTTTAGGAACCTCTCCCTAACTTGACCAAAATTTTCAACCCTTGAACCCAAAATTCATGGTTTGAAACAAAATCCGGATTCAGGGATTTCCACCCTAGTCCACCCTGCCTTTTACCGCCAAAATGGTTTTAAGTCAAAACTTATGACCCTCGTGTCTTTAAACAAAAAAAAATGGTTTTTCAAAAACCGCGAGGAAGCGACGCTTAGTCGATACTCGCACAAATCGGAAGCAAGCGAACCACGTTCACACTTCCAAAATCGCAAGGAAGCGACATTTCGTCGGTACTTGCAAAATCCAAAACTGTGGAGATGCAACATTTCAGTTGATATCCATAACCCAAAGGTTCGAAAAAACCTAAAAAACCATGGAGACGCAACATTTTAGTTGATATCCATAACTCAAAGGTTCGAGAAAACCACAAATTTCAAAAATCGTGGGGAAACGACATCAAGTCAGTACCCGCAAAACCAAAATTTTTAAAAAGCAAGGATGCGACATTCCATCGATACTTGCACCCAAATCCGCGAGGATGTGACATTCCATCGATACTCGCAGCCGAATGAGCAAGGATGCGACATTCCATCGATACTTGCATGAACATTCAACAGGGAGTCGACTTTTAGTCGATACTTGCATTTTTTTTTAAAACCAAACCGGCTATAAATGCCATCAAAACAGGCTATAAATGCCACAAACCGGCTATCAATGCCACCAAAACAAAACCGGCTATCAATGCCACAAACAAAAAACTTGGATTTCAAAAAAAAAAAAATGGCTATCAATGCCACCAAAACAAAACCGGCTATAGATGCCACAAAACAAACCGGCTATCAATGCCACCAAAACAAAACTGGCTATCAATGCCACCAAAACTGGCTATAGATGCCACAAAAAAAAAAAAAAACTCGGCTATCAATGCCACAAGAAAAGCTGGCTCTCATGCCAAAATTGGCTTCCATGCCACAAACAAAAACCTGGCTTTCATGCCAAAACAATCACTTGACAAAGATTTTCACAAAATGACAACCTTTTGATCAAATCCCATTTAGCAATTACTTTTATCACAAAAAGATTCAAGTGAGCGTAGGGATAACAAAAAAAAAAGCATCCCATTTAGCAATTACTTTTATCACAAAAAGATTCAAGTGAGCGTAGGGATAACAAAAAAAAAAGAGTACCAAAAAATACATGTGGTACCAAAAAAAAAGAAAGTGTTCACAAGCACTACAAAAAAAAGAGTACCAAAAAATACATGTGGTACCAAAAAAAAAGAAAGTGTTCACAAGCACTAAAAAAAAAAGTACCAAAAAAAATACAAGTGGTACCAAAAAAAAAAGAAAGAAGGATGGTTTCTGTATACAGGAGCTCAATCAAAAATGGTCTCCAGCCAAGAGTTCAGCTCCTTAAGCAAGCTTTTGGCCTCATCCATCAAGGATTCCAAGGCACGCTTCTTCAGGAACCTGCCATGAGATGCTGGGGTGGGCTGTAACCCTTCTTTTGCACTCGGAAGCTTCCCTCGAGCGGTTTTCCATTGTTTGTTCTCATCAGACTTCCTTTTGAGAACTCGATTGGCATCCGCAACTCGATGAATCAGAGCAGTCTCCCTTTCACGAGCCTCTGTTATTTCAGTCCACTTGGCAGCGACTTGTGCCTGCAGATGCTCAAGACGTTTCCTGGCCTCATCGACCTCCCTATCAAGGATGTTAAGGTCATGTGTCAGCCTAATGATGGTTATCTCTTCTAAGTTCCTCTCTCGGACTGCCTGCTTCTTGCTTTCTGTAGCCTCATCCAGGTCAGATTGAGCCTTATCCGCAGGGTCCAAGAACATCTCCTTGAAGAACTGATCGTCAGGAAAACCCATGGTCTCAAACCACTTGTCACCCCAGCTCAATGATCCTATTAACGATCGCCCTGGCATCTGTGACATCCAGACCAGCCTCTTCAGCATCACCGAGAATCTCACGCACATGCTAGATCATGCTAAATCCGGCTTCCAAGTGCCCAGAAAAGAGAGTCTCAATCCAAGAGCTCAGAACTCGCACCACCACCTTCTTCGCAAAAAGAAGAGATGGCCCAGCTGAAGATTCGCCCAACTCCGTTGGTCGGCTGCTCATGTCATCATCTGTTGAAAGAGTAACAAAAGAACTCTTTCTAGTTGAAGCTGCTCCTGCTCGGGAAGGAATCTCAGCGCGAGGAATCTCCACAACATTGTCAGAACTGGTCCCAGGAGTCTCTACCTCTGGATTAACCTCTGGCATCCCTTGCTCTGGAAGCGACGGACCCTCCTCTGTCACTTCAAAACCTGCCAAAGAAACACAAAAAGGTATGAATATAATCCTGTTTGAAAATCATTATCAGGGTTATTACTATAAAATACCTTATTCGACGACTGGCGGAACACTCTCTTCCTCCATGAACTCATCGAAGGCATCATCAACATTTGCGTCCATCGATGGTTCAAAGTCATCAGAACCCTGTGGCAAGTCAGCTGACAAAAAAAAATGTGTTAGCAAACCAAGTCACAAACTCAAAAAAAAAAAAAAAAAAGAAATCGTACCAATTGGAGATTCTGGATCTACTCCAAAGTCCCTCGGTTCTTCTTCAGGTGCCTCGACAGGATCCATCACCACCTCATCGGTTGGGACCTCAGGCATCACCAAGTCTTCCTCTGCTAAAAAAAAAAAGAAAAAAAGCAGAAAACAAGAAGCAAATCAGAACATGGAAAAAATCCCATGAAAAGAAATGGAAAGAGAAAAAGGAAGAATCATACCTTCACCAACGGTCTCTTCTTCTCGGCTTCTCTTCTCTGGAGGCTCGTCAGCATCCACTGGCACATCCTCATCGATAGTAAGAGGAACTTCCAAGTCAGGAGAGTCCTCATGCTGCCCCTTGCTGCGATGATGACTCCTCCCCCTCTTACCTCGGCGGGCTCGCTTCTTAGAGGAACCTGCCCCACTGTCAGAGTCAGGTTTCCCACTTGACTCCTCACTGGATGGTCTACTCTTACCAATAGACTCCACGGAAGCTTGCCTCTGTGCCGCTTGCATCTAAGCGCCAAGTTCGGCTTCCTCCTGTTCTAGCTGCTCCAAAGCCTCATCAGGTATTTCTCGAACAGCTTCAGAACCAATGACGCCCTGGTCACCGAGAAAGCCTATCTTGTGCTTCTCTCCAAAAAGGAAGGCCCAAACTTCCTCTCGCCGGACGCCATCCGACTTTCCAAGGCCCTTTCCAGATGCCAGCTTCACATCAAGCTCCTTCTTGGAAAGCCCCCGATATGCCGAAAAGCTCTCCGCGAACCACTTCGCAAAGCCGGCAGTCCGGGAAGTCAGCAACACAGGATAAGAAATCATGGCTGTAGTGTCTTCAGCACTATAGAAAGCCCATGCATTTCTCCCGTCCTGTAAGCCTCCAAAGCGCTTCACCATGCTTGAAGGCGCTCCAACAACGCCTTGAGAAAAGCCCAGCTGAAAAGCAAAGCGAGAGGGTACATACGGCTGGATGTCGACGAAAAGATGTTTGCGGTACACCATCGTGCCGACACGTATGCTGAAAAGCCACTCTCTCTCTGCATTTGTCAAGGAATAATGCCTTCCCGACCCCGCCCTGGTAGAGTCTCGGGAGGCACCAAAATCAAAAGCCTTCTTCCGCAACTCCGGAGAAAGCTTCACTGAAGACTGCCCCATCTCGACGTCCCTGAACCGTCGGATCCTCATGCGGGCAAATAAAAGTGATTCGGACACGGCTTTGCCCTTAGCCAGTCGAATCATCAGAGGATCATCATCCTGTGCAGCACCCAGCCGATGGAAGCCAGGATAGTGGTATACATACCACGAATAAAAGATATGGGCTGAAAATACCCTATTCATGGGAAGCCCAAGCCGAACCAAAAAAGCAGCAGCCTGCAGTTCGGTACACAGGTAGGAGTAAAGAGCTGGCACCAAAGCAAGCTGCTCTCCAAACGCCATCTGACAAGCCGGAAAAAAATAATGCGGCCTGATGTGCGTTCCATCTCCTCCAGCAAAAACAGCCTCACCAAGCCAATAAGTGAGGTAAACAGCGAGATCTCTCCGCAGTGCAATGTCAGGACATATGGCGTTTGTACTTGCACAGAAATCTCTCAACTCTTCTTGCATGGCCAAGATCTTCTTTGAACTTGGATCCTGAGCTCCGGCTTCTTGGGTCACGCTATCAGAAGACTCCCTGCTATCAAAAAAGTTGGGGAATAAAGAGCTAAGACTCTTCCAACTGCTGGATCTAACTTTCAAACCCCCCTTCTCCTTCAAAAAATCATAGAAGGCGACGAGCTGAAAGTATAAAAGCCTGAACTCCTCAGACTGCCCCTCGAGGACGCTGTCAATCGGCATAAACTCCTCATAGAGTTTGCCGAGGATGGGCAATCCAGTAATGGCGCTCAGCTCCTTCAAAGAAAAACCAATCTCACCATTCGTCACAACGAAGGTATTGGTTTGTGGGAGGAATGACTCCAGCATAGCCATGAAGGCCTCGTCGGAAAAGATCACGGTCTCCCTAAAGGCGCGGACCGCATCAAAAATCCCGGCTTCCTTCAAAACGGCGCCACCAATCAGCAGGACGCGATCAGTCCACGACTTCCATTCAGAGTCGGCATTGAAACGGCCTCGAAGTCGAAAAGGCTTGATCCAATTGCTGCCGTCACCACTGAAAATACCAAGGCCCACCGGTCTCAAATCGACCGACGGATAATCAGAGCCCTGGTAGCCGCTGGATGGCATCAACAGGTCCATGTCAACAGGTGACCTCTCCGTATATCCAGGAGAACCGCCAACAAAAACCCCGGTCTTGATTACATTTGTCCTTCTCACCCAACTTGGAGGATCTTCCCTCTTAGGGCACGTGGGGGCAAGGCTCAGAATCGAGACGGTGCGATCAAACGTCGACCGGGTAGCAACAGTCTTCTTCTCACCATCTGCTGTGAAAGAAAACTGAAAACATCTCCTCTGGTATGTCATGTCATCAGGGACTGCATCACCAAAGAAGAAGGTAGGCTTGGGCAAAATGCTCTGATCTTCCATCACCCATGGACGACTGCTTACCATGATCTTATAGAATTCCTCTCCCTTGAGAGCGATCAGTCGCTGCCTCATCTCATCTCTGTTGAGGGAGTCGCACTCTTCCAGATTTCTCTTAACATACTGGACCTTCTCAAAAGCCTGCTGAACGGCCGGATTAGAAGATCTAGAAGATCGACGAGGTACGCTTGTAGCAGGCTCTTTACCCTTGTTCGCTCTGGAGGAACCACCTGAAAAGGATGGAAAAGAAAAAGATCAAACATCAAAATGACAGGATCTCGCTAAAAAAAATCTGGCGAATTTTTGACATGATGACGGGGCAATTCCGAAGAAAAGGAACTATCCCGAAAGAAATAAGAAAGCTTGAAGATGGGCTCAACATCGCTGCGAGCTCCGAAACTCCAAACTTTCAAAACCTCAAAGTCTCCGCAAAATCAGGAAGGGCTCAACATCGCTGCGAGCTCCAAATTCCCAAAATTGCGAAAACTTTCAGGTATGCTATCACATCATGCTACAAATTTAATTTACAATTGAATGCATGCATGAACATCTAGGTTTGCCAAAAAAAAGAGGGGCATTATCATGATGAGCAAAAAAAAAAAAAGAAAAGAAACTTTCTCAAAAAAAAGGGAAAGAAAAAAAAAAAGAAACTTTCTCAAAAAAAAAGGAGGGAAGAAAACAAAAAAAAAGAAAAAAAAAGAAGGGAGATGGCCCACAGGCCACGTGGCCGTACGGCCAGATCCGTACGGATCTGTCCGTACGGCCCACAAACAACAAAAAAAAAACAAAACAAAAAAAAAAGAAAAAGAAAAGAAAGCAAAAAAAAAAAAAAAAAACGTGTGAAAAAAAAAGAAGCAAACACGTGAAAGAAAAAAAAAGAAGAAAAGAAAAAGAAACAAAAAAAAGAAAAAAAGAACTTTATTTTTCCTACAATGGAGTTTTCTTGAAAAAAAGGAGAACTTACTTGAAGCCATTGATGGAGAAGAAGAAGAAAAGTCTTGTAGATCTTGAAGAAGAAGAACTCTTGGTCTTGAAGCCCTCTTGAGATTATTGCAAAAGAAAGTAATAAGAGCAAGAGATCCAACCTTCTCCTTGCTTTTATAGAGGAGAGCAAACCAAAGAAGGAAAGAAGAAAGAGGTAAGTGTTACTAATTAGTAACCTTACCAAAAGAAAGAGATTAGAAAGATTCTTTCCCAAAAGAAAGATATCTTGAAGGATTTTCTCCCAAAAAGAAATCGATGACGGATTCTTTCCCAAAAGAAAGATATCTTGAGATATCCTATCCCAAAATAAAGGGATCATGAGAGATTCTCTCCAAGTAAAGATATTCTTAGATATTCTCTATCCAAATGAGATATTTTTGGATATTCTTTACAAAAATGACACCATATGAGATCTAAGCAATTTCAAAAGCTTAAGGTCCCATGGGTTAGCCCATATGAGCCAGGTTTGACCACCTAGGCACAAAAAAAAAAATTATTTTGGGCTTTTAGTCAAAGAGAAATCCCTCTTACCAAGAGCATACAAAAATGATTCCATGCCTCTTTTGAGTTGATTGGACCATACAAAAGAAAATTCCAAGCCCCATGAGCTTCCAAAAATCAAACCATCCAGCCTCATCTACCAAATTGAGCCAAAATCTTGAAATTGACATTCCACAAAAACCAAAAACCAAAACCTGATCCCCTAACTTGCCACATACAGCCTGTTAGGTCACAAGATCAAAACCAAAATTGATCCCCCAACATTCCACATACAGCTTGTTGGGTCACACGATCAAAACCAAACCCGACCCCCAAACCTGCCACATACAGCCTGTTAGGTCACAAGGTCAAAACCCAAATCCACATCCCTGATGTCATCTTCAAAACTTTGCCTCGAGATGGTACGTGATCCCTTTCACTACCATAAAATTCCCCTGGAAGCTCAAAAGGCTACAAATACCAAAAAGAAAGACTGCTCAAAGACTCTTGGTCAAGTCACAGGCTCTCCTTCGAAAATCTCTTCGAGGCACATCGACTACAAAAGTTAAGCAACTCGTCGCTGTACCTCGAGGGGGCATTTGTTGACACCAAAAATGTCACTTTGCCTCTTCAAGATCCAAAGAGCTACATGAAGTCGCAACCTGCCATAAATAGGCAATGCTGCTTCCAAAAATCAAATCTTGTCAGAATCAAACAAAAACTGCAAGATTCTTCAAGACAGCCAAAAGAGGAGTACACAAGAAGTTTCGGGCCATTTCAAAATCATTTGGCCTAACTTCGCTTCTCAGACAGTCGAAAAGGAGCTCTCGGCGGCAAAAGCATCGGAGACACCAAATCTTCGATCAGGGCCGATGGATAGTCTCAAAATACTTCCAAAAGGCTCCACGTCAAGTTCCGAGTCAAACCGACAACGTTTGACCCTACATCAACCCTCGAACAGCTAAATCAAGCCTCTCGGCGGCGAGAACCACCGAGGCCATTACTCATCAGATAGAGCACATGGACGGCTTCAAAATGCTTATAAAGGGCTACACGTCAAATTTCAGGTCATTTCCACAACATTTGACCATAGTTTGACGCTCGGAAGACAAATCAGGCCTCTAGGCGGCAAAGCTCTCCGGGACCATGGTTTCCAAGACAGAGCCTATGGATCATCTTAAAATGACTCCAATAGGTTCCCTGTCAAATTTCAAGTCAATCGGACATCGGTTGACCGCACATCAAACCGCGACATCTTCATCGCGACAAAAAGTAAGTCTACTGGTGATAGGACCCCAAACGGCTTCAAAACTCAAACAAAAGCCTATGGTTGGTCTTATTTATTGCTCAGGAGGCTTCACACCAAATTTCAGGTCATTCCGACATCGTTTGACCCAGTTTCAGCTTCTGACGGAAAATCGGCGGCTCTGCGCGACAAAGTCTTCGGCTTTCTCAGGAAATTGGAAACTTTGCAAAATAAAATGCAAGGATTCTCATCAGGTTTCCTACAAAGAAATTAGGCCAATAAATGGTCAAAATGTCAAGGAAAAGTACAGGAGAAAAAAGAATCGAAAAACAGCAAAAACGGACACAAAACGGGACACAAAAGGGGGAAAACCCCCCAGGGTCGCAGACCCCTGCGACCCTGGGCCAGGGTCGCCGGCGACCTTGGAACCCGGGGTCGCCGAGAAGGCCCCGGAAACCCCGGTTTTCGCCGTTTTTTCGCGATTCGAAGAGCCCAGCCTCTGGTACTTTCCAAAATTCATGCTTTTGAGACACCAAGTCCTCTGACATCCGTCCAAAACACGGGTCAATCATCAAGAGTATCGAAAACAATATTGATCGCCACCCGGTCAACCAAAAAAAGTGTGCTTTCGACCCGACCGATCGAGAAATCGACAGGACAGATGGCACCGACCCGCTATGGCAACAAACACCTGAAATTACATGGTCATCTGATGTCGATCTACATGAAGATCCATCGATGATCATCGACAGAAGAATCCCAAAAGACGTGGCACGGCCCGCGACTCTTCAGCTGCTCGGCGACCACTTAATGCGATTAATTGACTAGCTTTATTACAGTCATTAATCCATTTCTTTGGACGGCCCAATCAGAAGCAAGCATTCGGGAGTTACAAGTCAAGAGATTCATGGCATTTAACCCATGAAACTCCTCCCATCATGGAGATTAAAGGCGATTAAAT